>CM042011.1:50803853-51383853 GCA_023525715.1 Cichorium intybus
CCCCCCCCCCCCCCCCCGGCGACAAGCGAAGGTAAGGAGGTCCTACACGAAACTCCTCAAAAAGAGGCGGAGGAAGTCTTTTAGTGAAAATGTCAACTCGCTGAAAATGTGTAAGAATGAATTTTGTATGCAGTTTGCCGGATAGCATGAGCTCTCGTGCAAAATGATAGTTGATGTCAATGTGTTTGGCACGCTTGTGAGATACCATGTTTTGACTAAGAAACAATGCATTCCGATTGTCACATAAGATGGTTGGCTGAGAAGGAGGTAAAACATGTAACTCACGAAAAAGATTTGTATCCAAACTATGTTGACAGCGATATTGGCTAATGCTCGGTACTTCGATTCATAGCCGATCTTGAAACAGTGGATTGTTTCTTTGCACTCCAAGTAGGGATGAGCATTGGTCGGTTTTTGGCTAAAACCGAACCCAAACCGTAGAAGTCGGTTTTTTGGTTTTAAAACCTATATGGGTCCGTTTTTGAATGAGTCGGTTTTTTCGGTTTTCGGTTTGCGTATGTGGGTTTTCGGTTTAAACCCGTGGGTTTGTGGGTTCATGAGTTTCTGGTTTTTTAGGTTTGAAACCTTAGGTTTGTGGGTTTAAACACATTGAAAGTACATTGTTATAAAGTATAAATGGGTTTGTGGGTTGAAACACACTAAAACCATGGGTTTAAAATCATAGATTTGTAGGTTCAAACCCACCGGAAGTACGTTTCTATTAAGTATAAACGAGGTTGTGGGTTCAAACCCGTTGAAACCATGGGTTTAAAACTGTGGGTTTGTGGGTTCAAAACCGAACCGACCCATATAAATCGGTTTTTTCAAAAACTCAAACCCACTCCGCCGGTTTTTTGGTTTTTCGGTTTTGGTTTTATCGGTTTTTCGGTTTTCTGGTTTGGTTTTTCTCATCCCTAACTCCAAGACACAAGATTACCTCCGAGAAAAATAGAATATCCATAAGTAGAGCGATGGGTCTCAATGCATCAAACACAATTAGCATCGAAGTAGCCGATATATTTGATGAAAAAGAATGTAGAAAGACAGACCATAAGTCATTGTGCCTTTGACATAGCGGAGGATGTCTTTTACTGCTTGGAAGTGAGCTTGTGTCGGGGCATGTAGAAATTAACTAACTTGATTCATGACATAAGATAGATCATGTATTGTAATGGTAAGGTATTGCAGAGCCCTTATCAAAGATCTATATAACGTCATATTAGAATATGGAACACGCTGACTAGTGAAGTAATATGTCGTAGAAAGAGGTGTTCCAACCGGTTTAGCGTCAAGTAACTTAGCTCGTGTAAGGATGTCATGAGCATACTTAGATTGACTAAGAAATAAGCCTTAGTCAATGTAAGAGACCTCTAGTCCCAATAAATAATTTAGACATCCCATATAAGTTATTGAAAATTCTTTGTTGAGACAAAAAACAAAACTCGAATGGTGGACTCTAGATTGCCGGTGAGAATGATTATAGGGACACCTAAATCAGCTCATTTGGAGTTGTGGTTAAAGAGTTATTACCAAAAAAATGGTTATGCGTCAAAATGTATTAATCTAAAAAGTTTACATGCGATTACCTTCTTGAGTTCTTGAAACTTCAAGACTTAGTGAATCTAAACATTTAAAATAAAAGTGTATGTTTTAAGAAGTTAAATAAACACACACACACACACACACACACACACACGCACACACACACACACATACACACACACACATATATATATATATATATATATATATATATATATATATATATATATATATATATATATATATATATATATATATATATATATATAAAAGTATGAATTTAGATGTACACAAATATATGAGGATAAAGAAGTTTAAAAGGTATTTATCAATATAAGAATGTGATATAAGTGTGCAAGAATAAAATAAGCAAAGTCCTTACTCCCAAGTCTTAAGTCATAACCTTATGATTTTATTCAGAATTTAATGTTTTGAGAACCTAAATCCTAAAGCAACAAGCTTTAACACATTAATGGTTGCAAATACTAAAAGAAACTATGAAATAGAATAAAGATTGAAAGTTGGTACATTTTGTCAATGTTTTGTAAAAATCATATATAATCATAGAAAAACTCATATAATGGCAAGGTAATAACCATTATAAGCATCTAAGTGTCTAGTTTCATCCATCTTTAGACCCTTTTAACACGACTTTAAGCTTAAAAATGTTTATTGCATGAATTGTCTAATGTTGTCAAAGCTATACTAAACAGCTTGCTACTAAGTCTTGTAAAATTTATAGTAAATCATAGGAAGGCCATTTAAGGTGAGACCCATGCCCTTAGAAAACTATGAGTGGCTAGTTTCTTTAGTTTGTATACATCGATGCATGCTTTCAAACTTAATGGGATTAACATTACAATTGTTCAGGGATATCAAGTTAAGTATAAATGGACAACTTGTTACTATTGACTTATAAAATTCATATAAAATAGTAGAAAATAGGAAAAATAAAAGGATAATGGGATTGAAAATATATGAAAGAATACTAAGTTGTATATTTGATAGTCATTGAATGAATATGAATTTCAAAGGATCAAAATAGTATGACAAATGTTGTTGTGCACAGAATAAAAGAACACAATCGGTTAAGTAATAACGAAACAAGTTGAGAAATAGTATATTATGACCCGATACTAATAAGCTAAACTTTTTTAGGATGTTACATGCTTTTGTGATATCTTGGTATTGGGATTTGCTCCAAGTTGCTCAGCCATCTTGGTGAGTTTCAGTTTTAATACGTGATATTGTGTGGTTATGTGTGTATGTGCTTGTACGTCATGTTATGAAAGCTACCCAAGCTCTGTGTAGGGATATGTTTACAGTGCCTCTTTGTGAGGTCAGACAACGATGCCTATTTGTGAGGCCAGGTTTTATGGTGCCTCTTTATGAGGTCAGGTTACGATGCCTCTTTGTTAGGTAAGGTTTTATGGTGCCTTGTTATGGGGTTATAACCTTGTTCTCGCAAGAGACGAGGGGAAATGTTTACAAGCGAAATTTCATGCTTACGTGATTATATAAAAATATGTATATATGCGTGCTCACTAAGCTTTTCGCTTACCCGTTGATATTTAACATCTTTAGGTTTTAAAGGGGTAGTTTTGGAAAAGAGTATGATTTGTCTGTTCGAACTCATACTGGTTTTTTAAAGTTTAAAGACTTTTGCTTTTAGATGATTTTTATTTATGTTCAGTAGTAACTTTGAGTACTCTGATAAATTGTTATGCTATTTCTAATAAAATCTTTTATAAATCAAAAATGTATTATGGATCTATTTAAAGGTTTATTATTATTATTTATTAAATTAGGTGTTACAATGTAACATCTCTTATGCTTTTTACCATGATAAAAACTAAATCAAGCTATTAATCCACATCATATTTGAAATTAGAATTGCAAAGATAGCCGCTTCTTCCAAACATTTAGTAGTTCATAAAATATCGTCAACATAGACAACTGTAACACCCAACTTTTCAGTATGAGGTACACTTAAAGGTTTTCTTTAAAATGAAATATTAGTGTACATTTATACCACTGGATAAAACAAGAAGTCATCAACAAGATCATATTCGCACACCAGGTACGTGATTCGAGTCGGGTGCTACTTCGATCCATTCCTACAAAAACAAATCAATAATAGTAATGAGCTACAAAAGCTCAGTGAGCAACAACCCAGCCACCCAGGCTTACAAATTAGCCACCTAGCTTATAACGTAGCCACCTAGGTTGAACCCAGTCAACAAGGCAAAACTATCCACTTAGGCATACACTCTAGCTACATAGACCACACACTATCCACAAAGGCACAATTATATACTCCCGGCACATAGACACACACTCTCTCAACTAAGACATGTAACTCCACCACTAAGGTGCCTAACATTAATTAAGGCATACATGTATATATTATTGGCAATGTTTAATGATTAGATTGATACAGAGTTGAATGACCACTATAAAGCTCTAATCAATGAGTTGATTGCTGAATTGAATGTAAAGAACGCAAATGTTGAAGATTAGTCATTGATTTTGATTTTGGTTAAAGTGATATACATTATTAGCAATGTTTATTGTTTTACTAAAACAATAAACATTGCTAATAATGGAGTTAATTTGAAAGATGATTTTGCAAGGTTTATGGAACAACGTGGGCAAGGGGTTAATAAAACGGAGTTGGAGATTTATTTATCGGATGGATTGGAAAAGAGGGTGGAGGATTTTCAGGTTTTAAGTTGGTGGAAACATAATTCATTAAAGTTTCTTGTACTTTCGCAAGTGGCGAGACGTGTGTTAGGAATGCCAATCTCTACCGTTGCTTCAAAGTCGGCATTTAGTACTGGCGGAAGGGTTATTGATCAATTTAGGAGCAACCTTACAACCGTGACCGCGGAAGCCTTGATTTGCACCCAAGATCGGGTGCGGTCCACCCCGACTGATATTCAATTTCAAGATGTAACGCCTAATCTATAGCAGAATTACGAGAGAAGTTGGAGAAATTAGAAATCGGTAAGTATATTTTTATATATTTTTATTTTTACATAATTATAGCTCATAACAATCGTTTTGTTTGTAGAGGAATTGGGAGATGGTGAAGACCGTGAAGATATCGACATCGATGAAGATTTGGTAATTTAGTATTTTTTTTGGTTGTTAAAGTTTGTTGTCGTTTACTTGGTTGTTTTGTCGTTAAACTTGATTTGGTTGTCTAAACTAGTGGTTTAAACTTTAAACTTGGTTGTCTTCAAACTTTTAGCAATGTACTTTTGAATTGTGAGTTGGTTTGATGTTAAAATTTGTGTTTTTGATTTTTATGTATTTTTTAAGATTTGTTGGAAAATGGGTTCAAAATCGACCCATGAGTTTAAACCCAACACCCACGAAACCATGGGTTCAAACCGAAACCGACCCAAAACCGAATGTAAAAACCGAAACTGAAACCGATTAGAAACCGAAACTGACAGTTCTAAAAACCAGAAACCAAACTGATCCGTTTGGGTCTAAAACCGACCCATGCTCATCCCTATGTTTTAGTGATAATATGTTGTTTTGCAATTGTGTATTGAGTGGTATTATAGGTATGTATGTATTTGAATCAACTTTGAAGAGTTCTCTAAGTATATATTAAAAAGTTTTAATCAATTGTGGTAATATGTTGTTTAGCAACCAAGTTTTTATCATGAGGTTAATTAGCAAGCTAGTTTGTAATGGTTTTTTATAGCATGTAATCATTGGAACCAAATGATTATTACGAACATCATCCCAGTATGTAAATGGTGATACTAATAGCATCGTACTTTGTGAATGAGATTTTGTCTACAATGTTGGAAATGTTAACATGTTTCCGCATTAAGTCAAAACACACAATGTAAAAGGTGATACTAAAATGATGATCATGTTAACCGATTGTTGGAACTGTTAGGTGGTACTAATAGCAACCTACTATGATAATCAAACATAATTTTTTTTTCTGCTTTTGATGGCCGATTTTAGCATTTAACTTTAAAAAAGGTGTTAATAATAGCGACATACTATGATGGCTGATTTTAGCAATCGACTTCAGAACTGGCCATCATAGTAGGGTAATGACAGAAATGGTCCTTTGACAGATTTGGTACTAATTGGCTTTAGCAACCTACTTTGTGAATGGGATTCCTTTGTGAATCAATACAAAATATGATGCACGGTTTTAGCATCTAACTTTGAAAAATGTGGTAATAATAGCAACTTACTATGATGCTTGGTTTTAGCAAAAAATTTTGACAAATTTGGTCATTTGCGAAGAAAGGCATGAGATAAAATAGTGATTGCGACTGCAAATGCCTGTCCTTTGACCGCCTTCATAGGACAGAATTTTTATTTTTGACAAAATAACTTTTGATGGCATTGGTCCTTTAACAAAATTTATATTGTTGACAGAATTGGTCCTTTGACAAAAATATATTTTGACAGAATTGGTCATTTGACAGATTTTTTTTGACGGAAATGGTACCAATCGACTTGAAAAAATAAACAAAATTATCAGAAATGGTACCAATCGGTTATAATAAATAACAGCACAACATAACCCATTATATTACATCAAAATTACTTAATTAAATCCAATATATTATATCAAATAACTCTTATATTACAAAACTACTAATTACCAACTATATTACATCAAATATCCTTTATATTACAAGAAATAACATAAAGAAACCCAATATATACAACATTATACAATAAAACAGTTTTCAATCAAACTATTTGTATTGGGTCTTAGGAGCAGTTTGTTGAGTTCTAGTTTCTGGCACTCTATCATCATAAAATATTACTTGACTATAAACATATTCTCTTCTATCTCACGACTTACAGGCCCTATGGAATCAGTATCCTAGAAGTTGTTAAGTAATCCTGATATTCACTATCACAGTTTTCTTCCTCCATAAACATGTTTCTTGAAGACGATACATTAATTCTGTCAAAAAAATACCCACTATAAATAAAAGCCTATTAAATTACAAATTTTATTAAAATTCCAGAAGGATAAACCTTGATACCAATCTAATAGTTACTTCTGTTGAGTGTGAAGCCACTCTTGTGGTTTGTCAAAGTTGGTGAATGTGAAGTTGGTGAAGTCAATGGTTGGTGAGTCCAAGGTTGGTGAATCCAAGGTTGGTGAAGTTTGATTTCACATTTCACAATACCTTCTCATATGTATAAATAGAGCTTCAGTTGAAGAGATTTATGTACCACACCACAACAATGTAGTTGAATATAAACTCCTAGTTATCCACCGTGGACGTAGGTCAGTTTTGGACCGAATCACGTTAAATCCTTCGTGTTCATCTTTGTGTTCTTGAGAGAGAGAGAGAGAGAGAGAGAGAGAGAGAGAGAGAGAGAGAGAGAGAGAGCTGAGTGCGTGTGATTAGTGTCGTGTGTTTGTCTCGATCCTAACAACTTCAACCTCTTAATCATTTTTTAAAGTTCCATAAATATAAAGCTAGAAACGCATCTAAAATTTACAGAAACCTGTGTGATTTAGTGTACACAGCTTACGAATTCGGTATATAAAGCTGGATACGATTTCAAGTTATACAATTTAAGTAACCTGAATTTTCGATGTCTCAACCTTCGCCACTTGATATCAAAATGTGATTGCGTGATTCTGAATTTGTTAGAATCATCATAAAATTAAGACCTAAATGTTGTTGTTATATAATAATATTTAATGAACAATCCACGTTTTATAATCCAGGTATGCAATTCTTTTTATTGTGTTATCCACATATGTAAATTTGATTGAAAGCCTATATACTTGTATGGGTTTTTTTTTTTTTTTAAATCTAATCATTGATGAAAGGTTTTCTGCATCTATCCCCATAGATGATGGGGATTTTCAGCATTTTGTCCTTTAAAAAAGCTAGCATTTGTTTGGACGATCCACAAAATGTATTGCATTTTCTTTAGAAAAAACCTAAATCTTTCTCCTTTTTAGTACAGTTACTACAATATAGTCAAAGTCTTTTTAATAGAGAAAACAATTGTGACCCCACCAAAACATTTATGTCTCACCAACCTAAGTTTTTCTTGTTCAAATGCTCTTCCCGCTTCTGTACTCCATTTCCGTATCATAATAGTTACCGTTATTAGCAACAAAACTCCACACATAAATCCAACGTCTTAAACCCACTTCCCAAGTGCCCCTCAACACTTCCCCCAAAGCTATTATTTTCAAATTCAAACTTCCTTTCTTAATCCTACCATCCATGGCACCAAATACCTCATTCTTTCCCTTCTGAATCCGTTCTTAATCTCTCAAATGGCGAATTCCAACAAGGATCCAGTTCCATTCCAGGCTTCCTACAGTTCTCTCTACGACAATCCCCTTACAGAGCTCAAACACAATCGCAGTACCAGTGAAGGAAACAACGGTGTTTTGGCTGTTCATAATGGTCAAAACATTGTGAAATTGTCGGATAACAAAGAGAATTCGGAACCGAATAAGATGAAGACCAACTCGGATCCTGTTGTAGACAAGGAGAATGTGGATTCCAACATTGTCGGATGTAAACAAGCTCCAATCGCGAAATCCCGTTTGAAAGATAGGGCTTGGAAGCCATCGTCGCTGCAACTGTGTATGCAGTTGGATGACCCGATTCCAACATTTGGTTTAAGTTTCTACGAACCAATTGATTCGAACAAAAACAATTCCGGTAATATCTGGGACTATTCCGATTCCGAAGCTGCACCAGCTTCCTCATGGTCTACACTCCCTAACAGGTTCGTGTTTATTTCCATGTCTAGTGTTAATTAGGTTAGCAATTGAGTGTAATCTGTAACATTTGTTTTCAGGTCTTTACTTTGTAGGCCATTGCCGGTGGACATTGGAAGGTGCACTTGCATCATTGTGAAGGAGAAATCCGTCGACGGGATAAATGGCGGAAGTGTATACACTCTGTACACCAATGTAATTTTGTGTAACTCTTTAACATCTTAAATTCTTAATTTTTCTATCATTTCGATGATTTATACTTAATTACTTGGATTGTACGTTGAAAATTCACAGGAGGGCCAAGGAAGACAAAATCGGAAACTTGCTGTGGCTCACCATAGACGTCACAACGGTAGATCTGAGTTCATAATCGCTCAGAATACAAAAGGGATACTATGTTGCGCAGATGATAGCTATGTCGGGAATGTAACTTCAAATCTCATGGGTTCCAAATACCATATCTGGGATCAGGTCTTTTTTTACTAAAAACTTCATATAATCATTACGATTTTGTGGGAAATTCAATTCAGTTCTTGAAATCCAAAATTTGTTCATCTTTTTGCAGGGTCGACGTCTTAATTCCATGACCAAACACGCTAAACTTCTAGCATTAGTCTCGTAAGCTTTGTATTTATCCTAAACTAAGAAGATCTTCTCTTATTACTCATTTACTAATTTTTTATATCTTAAAATCCAAAATAGTTTTGTGCCTACGATAGCAACATGGACAGGAAGCTACAGGAGCATGAGGGCATGGCTTCCTAAACACCAATCGATGCAACTGAAGAATACAACTCAGGTTACATTTTAGAATTAAAAATTATGGATTAAAATATACCAATTGTATTGCTGTATTTACATGATATGAATGTATGTTAATTTAATATTGTTTTTATTCAGGCGCAACATATAAATGGACTACCTGCGGGTTGGGAAGAGAGAATGGATAGAGTGCATCAGCTTTTCTCAAAAGTTCCATGCTACAACAATGTAAAGTTTAGATACATGAATAAATTTTAGTGTTAAGTGCAAGAAATAGCAACATACTATTATTGGATAGATTTTTTAAAATTATAATGTTATAATTGTCCAGATCTCAAAGCAATATGAGTTGGATTTCAGAAGTAGGGGAAAATCAGGACTTAAAATCCAGAGTTCAGTCAAGAACTTTCAGTTGACTTTGGAGGTAAGTCAACTCAAAATTGTACAAAATGAACTCGAAGACAATGAAAGACAAATATTGATTTGTGCTTTTTTTTTTGTGTGTTTAGAAAAATGGAAAGCAAACAATACTACAACTTGGGAGGGTGGGAAAGTCGAAGTATATGATGGATTACAGGTAAATGCATCTAATTTTTTTTTTACAAAATTTACCTTCTTTTTAATTAGTGTTTCCTCTAATTTTTTATTTATTATATTTTTGTTTTTTCAGATATCCGTTGACTGCTTATCAAGCTTTCAGCATTTGTTTGGCTTCTATCGATTCAAAGCTTTGCTGCACAATGTGATATTATGAAATTTAGCTTCGAATTATATATCATTTCTTATGATGTCTCTCATTTTTAAAAGTTATTTGAAGGCAATTAAGTAATTTGTTCTATTTGTCAAGGTTTTTTTTTTTTTTTTTTTTTTTTTTGGCATTCAATTAAAAAGTTTTTCCCATGTCTTGGATTTAAAAGCTCTAATCAGGCATATGGGAACAAATTTATTTATAACAAATATATGGGACTAGGATATTATATATGGGTAGCAATTAGTTAGGATGGCCTCTTTTATTAAATAGGTTGACATTTTGTGACTCAACCCAATCTTTGTAATTAATGCAAGTGTCATTAGATCCACTTGTTTATTTTTGTCCAAACCCGTGTTAAATAAACGGGCTTGAACCCTATCCAGTATCCACTAATCACTTGTCGATGATTTAAATTTATAAATGTAAATAAAATAAAATAAAAGATAACACATATGTTCCAAATATGCTCAAATTAAAAAGAAATACAATTCTAAATACTAGCCAAATGTTCACATAACATTGAAAATGTTTAAATTTTAAGCATCTCGACTTTTACTTTCAAAATAACAAGGGTTCTCTAGACTTTTATTAATTAGGCGAAAAAGATAATAATAAGATTATTAAATTTTGATGATAAATTGAAAATAAAAATTAACCCAACTCATTTAATTAAGCGAAAAAGACAAATTTAGCCTCATATCCTAAGCTTTTGTCAAAACATAGCCAAAAATTAGTCAAATGACTATATTAGCCACTATTTTCGCAGGTTTTGAAATGCTATAAGTACATGAAACATGCGTAAAGGTCTCATAACCTACGAAAACTTCATCTTGGGCACGGTTTTCGGCCCACGAGCTGAGGCCCAGGTTCCCTAGGTATAAAAAGTTGAATTTTTGCTACTACCTCTTATTTTTCACTTTACAAGCTTGCGGAATCCTCCCATTGTCATACTTTTCGCAGGTTTTGAAAAGTTTTAGTAGGCTACGTCATACTTTTCGCAGGTGGCATAGCCCACCTGCGAAAATGATGACTAAAATAGTCATTTTTTTTTAACTTTTTGTTATTTTTGAAAAAACTTAAAGGATTAGAATTAATTTGTCATTTTCTTAATTAAAGGGGATGAAAAACATTGAAAATGCTGAAAATCTCACGTCACCCCTAATTTTGGAGGAGTTTTGTGAATAAAAAAGTCTCTCAGATTTCTCCTGCTTCCAGTTGGCATTTATGTATGCAGCAATATTGATATAAGTCAAAGTTTGGTTTTATAACGAGTTAATGGAAACTCGGAACTCACATAATGTTTTATTATTTCGTATGTTTTGTCTAGTCATAGTCATGTTGCAACTGCTAACTACTAGCCGACTATCAGATGTTGCTATTTATGCATCACCATTAACATTTTGGTACAGCATTTCCAACAGTTTGGCAGCTTTGAAACTCGAGTTGTTGTCGCTAATTAAATTTAGGGCTAATATATATACATCACGTATTAATCAAAAATACCTTTTTGACCAAATATAATAGAAACCATCTGTTTTGCGGTTGGGTAATCGCTAAATTACTTTACTAAGGCTTCACGGAGTGGGACTCGCCAAGTGGGTCGCCAAGCCCCTTGGCGAGTGGCCATCCCCACTGCCGCCCAATTCGCCATGCTACTCGCCATCTTCCCTCGCCATTTGCTCGGCGAGATGCCAACGGCCAAAAACAGCATTTTTCCTTTTTTTTAATTAAAAAAAAAATCCCATTGGCCACCACTGCCTACAAAATGGCCAAGAGCTGCCAACCCACAAAAACTTGTTGGCCATTCGTTAGCCATTGGCCACCACTCCGTGTAGTCTAACAAAAGACTTCAAAAAGACTTTAAACCTTTTTTTTTCCGCAAAATATGTACCTTTTACAATATAATTGCAAAATATATATATATTTTTTTCCAAAAGAAGTGTTTTAAGGTTCTTTTCAATTTCATGGGATCGTTCATAAAACAATTTTGCAATTCACAGTTATCCAATTTTTTTTTATATTGCCAAATAGATGTCAATCTGCTAAACATGTCGATTAATTTTGGTCATATTTATGATTATCTTTTATTTTGGTCAAATAGCCTTCTCATTTTTACCATTTTATATGAATTATAAAATTGTTACTAAAGTTTATATGAATGGTAAATGATGATAGCACGTAGCAGTTAATTCTCAAATTTGTCAAGATGAAATCAATGTTTTAAACTGCTTGACAAGGCTAAGCCAATTAAGTGCTAAATAACCTAGAAGATGAAGTAGGGGTTTGGCAGCACTAGAAATGTAAACATACTACATTTTTGAGAATTGAATGTTTTAAATAATCATATCTCCTAAAATCATTTTTTTTAATTATCAAGATATATCCACTAACTTTGTTAAATGATCTTGCTAAACTCGCGAGTAAAGAGTATTTGATACAGATTCGTGATAAACAATCGCGAAAACATTTTATTTTAGTGAATATTATTGATGATAGGGCCATTGTCCCTACCAAACAATATATTGGGAAACATGCGTGATCAACCATTTTCTTCGCGAGTAGTAATACATCACTTGTTCCCAACGTTCCATTCAACCATGCAACCATAACGTCATAGATTATTTTCTCTAAACAATCACGAAGTTTGGAGATTATATATCTTTACATATTGTTTGATTATTGCAATCAGAGTCCGTCAAATACAACAACACATGAGTATGTCATTCTCAAGTCTACAATAACAATCAGTGCCCAGCTTACCCCCTTGTCATCGTACGTAAACAGACGAAGAAGAATCAATGGGAAGGAAAACATGCAGCTTATAACAAATCAATATCTCAATTCTCGTAGAAATGAACCACTTCTTTCCATCGATTAGATGTTATAATCTGTCAATGTTCTATTATCCTCTATTTTCTTGAGTTGCTTTGTCGTTAAAGAATGATTAAGGACAAAAAACAATATGACTTTCGTTCGTTGTAATTTTATTATAGGTTCATTGTTAGTTCTCTAAGAATATTATGTTTTATAATAGGTGAATTGCTTTTAGAATTCTTAATACTGTTGTTTCTACTATATCCAAATAAATATTGCAAATAAGCAGTCAAATAAAACTAAGATCTAACACACACATTTAATAGAGAAATCAACTATTCTTGGGAACTGACTCATATATATATTTTTGAATGTTTTTTTTGGATAACTGAGGACCCCACCCGACCCATCCTTTGGATGACCATGATGAAGCAACCTCGGGGCCCATGCACACCTGGCAGCAGGGTGGTCCGGGTCAATCACCTACGGGGGTAGAGAGGTGGCCAGTGGCCATCCCCTGATTGAAACCTAACACTCCCTATGGGGAAAGGGAGGGAGTGGGATTAGAACTTGGAACCTCTTTATGGGGGAAGAGAAAGAGTCCAAAGCCTTATCCACTAGGCCATCAGGGTGATGGTTATATTTTTGAATGTTATAAGTCACTGATATAGTCGAGGTCTTTATCATATTGTCATAGTCACTCAAAAGGCATGAAATAAATATTGGCATTTCGACTTTAGTTTTGGAATTTATTTGTGTAGATAATCTAATCAGATGAGAGAATAACGTGATCATTGAATATTCATTGTAATCAGCATCACGAGTTTCCTGTAATCCATAAATGGTATATCCTACGTTGATCGCATATACTTTAATAATCATTAGCTGCTTATTATTCTTTTCGACAACAATAAGGATTATTTGAACACCTCTTCACCATTTTGGATTTTTTAAGCTGCATGTGAAGCGACCAAAACTTTACTATATAAATATGTAATATAAGTTGTGTGTATTTTAAAGCCTTATATGTAATAAAATGAGAAATGTTGGTTGAAAAGGTTAATTTGGTCATTTTTCACATAGAGGGTAAATTGGTCATTTGACCAAATGTGGAAATTACTATAAACTTTATTTATGATATAGGACTAAAATGCAAGAATTATAGTTTCAAGTGACCAAAATAAGTGTTAGTGTCTAAAATTCAAAGAATGCAAGCTTAGGGACCAAAATTGCAAAATTTTTATAAATAAAAATAAACATAAATGAGTGATTTATCACTCATTCTCCAGAAACTTGTAGACATATCGAGAGAGAAGAAGAGGTTACGGGAAGAAGAGGAAGAAGGTGAAGTTTCATAGGAATTAGAAGAAAGAATTGAAGGTTTTTTGTTAGAAATCAAGGTAAGAACTCCACTATTCATCATCTTCTTCATATGAAACCTGGAAATTCGTGTGATGAAGATCATGGGATATTTCCAGTAGTTCATCTCCATCAAGCTAGACCAAAGTATCAAGTAAATACACATGAATTTTAGAGAGTTATTGAAGTTTTGGCAAAATCCATAAAAATGGGTTTGAGCTCATGAACCCTAGAAATTGGGTTTATGGGTTTGAAACTGATTTCCATTGATTTAACAAGTCCAAAGGGTCATAAAGAGTGTAAGAAATCTGTACCAAACTTGAAAATCAAACAAAATGGATTTTTGGTTAAAAATGGGCATTACGGGAATGTTTTAAGCCTTGGAACGGAATTGTTGATTCCATGGTTTAAAACTATAAGTGAACTGCTATTTTAGGCCTAAAAATGACCTTAAAATGATTAAGTTACGTATTAAGTACTTAATCCTCGGACTAAAGGACCTGCAGCACAAAAATCAGCCAAGGAAAAAGAGCCCAGGAAAGGCACGAGTCGTGCTTCCCATAGAAGGAAAAGAGCACGAGTCGTGCTCCCCTGGAAATACAATCTGTCCATTTTTTTTCGTTTGCAACTCGATGTTAGACTTGTCCGATCGACCCGTAACTCATACCATAGCCTTAAAATGGTATGAAAACATATGGGAAATTGTTAAATCAACAATCCGACCTCGCGGAAAATCACTGTAGCAAGCAGTGGCTAAAAATCAAGTAATTGTCCAAACTTGATTTTTGAGATTTTAATTAGATTGGTCCGATAAACTTCAAACTTGAAACACAGGTCTAAATTGGCATAAGACTTCATGGGAAGTTGTCGGAATTAAAATACGACCATCGAGAGTACTGTAGTACAATACGTACAATATACGACTTAATTAAGGTTGGTCATTTTAAGGCTATTTACTTATGATGATCAATAAAAGTATTAGAAAGGACTCTAACATGATATAGAGTCAATTTAAAATATAATTAATGTATCTAATACTATATTTATAGGTGCAAGTCAAGTACTCAGACACCGAAAGGGTAAAGAACCGAGGAACGTCTAAACAACCTTTCAAGAGTCCTAAGGTGAGTACATGTAGCATTTTCACCCATTTTGGGATACATGGCAATTAAATGAGTAGTTTTCAGATTTCATACAATATTTGGTAAGTGTGAAAATTTATTTGCAAAAATGGTATTTTTCTTAGCTTATATGGAAAGTGAACTACTATATTTGGAAGTATGAAATTGGTAATATCCAAGTTTATAATAAAAGTTTGTTAAAGCCAAAAGCTTGGCAATTAGCCATTATGTGTTCAAGTATTACTTCAGTTCCAGAAAGTATTTTCATAAATTGACTGGTGTTGTAGCTAGCAATGTTAGTAAGGGAACTATGTTCCAACCTACCCGGGTTAGGTAAGGAGTCTACTGGGGATAACCCCTTCGCGAAGTAGGCTGCCTCAGCACTTCTATGGTGAAGATTGATCCGTTCTTTCTAGCTGTAGAGACTTGGGGTATCACACTTAGTGATTAAAGCCCTAAGTATAAAAATCCAGCAAGTTTATAAAACCAGTCAAAGAAAGCAGGAAATATGTTAGTTTTGAAATATATAAATGATTTTGAAAAAGAGAAAGTTATAGTATATTGATACTATAAAATTGTCAACGAATGTTTACTTAACAAGGTTTTTAGAAAAAGAGATTTTTATGATTGAGTCAAAAACTCATGTAACTCACGAGACAATTTGTCTTACGTATTCTATTTTTTTTATGCCATGTATTCCAGGTTCAGGTATAAGGCTGTGAGATAGTTTGAAGTTGCTAAATAAGCACTAGGTGCAAAGGAGTGGAGCTGGACACAGCTTCCATATTTGGTATTGGTTGAATCCGTTTCTCTTAAGCTTATGGTTTGATATGTAATTGTAACTCCCCTTTTTGTTGTATTTAAACAAATAACATGGTTTTTGTTAAACCGTATTTTGTAAAATACGTTTTTATGTATTAAAAATGGTAAGAAAAGTTGGGGCATTACAAGTTGGTATCAGAGCCATAGTTTAAGCGAATTAGGATTGGATCATTCCACTCCTAGGCTTAGACTAGTAAAATAGTCAGTTAAAGTGGGTCATATAAATTGTTATGTCTTAAGGAAATAAGACATTATTTGTTAATGGAATTATATGAGTATAACTATGAATTGAAAGTAGCTAATTGATACTAGTAAACAGTGGAACCGAGCGGGAACGTTGGGAACAACACGTGTAGGTGATTATGGTAATATGGGCCCGTATTATCATAATCACAGGACGCGTATTGTGACTAGTGTAACCGCGAGGGAATACTGGGAAACTAGTGGAAAAGTAGTAGACTAATATTATGATATATTATGAAAGACTAAAGTATTTGAAATCTTATAGCAAAATGCGAACTAGAAGTGGACAAGGATCGTACGCGGAAAATCCGGATCCTAATGCAAGACCCCCTGTTCCTCCTCGACCGCCCCAAGCCGTTGACGATGGCAATGCAAGGGGTGAGGCTAATCCGCCTCCACCTCCATTGACTTTGGAGGCGATTCAGAAGTTGTTACATGATTCACAAGTACAAAACAGACAAGAAATGACTCGTCTTTTGGATGAGCGACTGGGTGAGAAAGCTAAGTCACAGCCCGAAAATAGTGAGAAAAGTGTGGCCCCCGAGGGTACCAGGCCGATACAAAATTCTTCTCAGGGAGACTCTTCTTCCAAGACGCAGCCACAGTTTAAGACAAAAGGGACGTGTACTTTTAAGGACTTTATGTCCTGTCGGCCAAAGGAGTTCAACGGGGAAATGGACCCACGAATAACTATCCGGTGGGTGACCGAAATGGAACAAGTTCTTCACATTTGTCGTTGTGAAGAGGATTTGAAGGTTGGGTTTGCTTCTCAAATGTTAAAGGCGGGTGCTCTTGACTGGTGGAATACTCTCCGCCGAACCAAGGGAAGTGATTTTGTTGATGCTTTATCTTGGAAAGAGTTCGTTCAGCGGTTAAAAGGCAAGTTCTGTTCAGCCAGGCATCGGGAGAATTTGGTTAATGAATTCTTTGCTCTTGCAAAGGATAAACAGACAGTTGATGAGTATACTAAGAAATTTTGTGAAATGTTGCCATTTTTAGAAGACACGTTACCGACGGAAGCTGGAAGGATAAACCGTTATGTTAATGGGTTGCCAGGGGATTATTCTTTGGAAGTTAGTAAAGCCACTACTCTTGATGAAGCCATTGAATCTGCGGCTAGAGTTGAGAGTATGTTAGAGAAAAAGGCAAAAGAAAGACAAGTTTTTACGGAGAAGCGAAAGTCTTCAGGAATCTCTGGAGCAAACAAGAAGAGCCGTTTTTCATAAGGATTTTCTAAACAAAGTGAAGTCAAAGAGTGTAAGAAGTGTGGTAAAAGGCATAGTGGAGAATGCAAGAAGGGTACCAGCGGGTGTTATAAATGTGGTCTTCCGGGCCACCTAGCCAAAGATTGTAAAGTGAAAGATATCAGTGAAGTGGAATGTTATAATTGCCATGAAAAGGGACATTACAGCACCAATTGTCCCAAGAAGAAGAATGAGACATTAATTTCCACTGCGAGTAATAAGAAGGCGGAGCCGGCAAAGACGAAAGGAAGAGCATTTCAGATGACCCTTGAAGAAGCCAAAGAAGATCAGGATGTGGTGGCAGGTACACTTATTGTAAACTCGCAACCTGCTTATGTTCTTTTCGATTCTGGAGCACATTTTTCTTTTGTGTCCCATGATTTTAGTAAGCGTCTAAATATGCCAATGAAACCATTAGATAATACTTGTGTAATAGAAGTCGCGAATGGGGAGTTAGTTACGGTACGACATGTGTACGAGAAATGTCCGGTTGAGGTTAATGGGCGAATCTTAAAGGCTGATTTGTTACCTATCGGAATTAAGGGATTTGATATTGTTATTGGAATGGATTGGCTCGGAACTCATAATGCTAAAATCCTATGCGGAAAACGAATGGTGTCGATTAAATTTCCTGATAGTAGCAAAGTTTATATATATGGGGAGCGACGGAAGAATATGCAAAGTCTCATCACTGCTATTAAAGCCCGTAAATTCATCCAAAAAGGGTGTGAATCATTCATTGCTTATGTGATGAATGGGAAGAAAGAGAAGCAGAAGATGGAGGATATAAAAGTAGTTAATGAATTTCCTGAAGTTTTTCCTGACGACTTACCTGGGTTACCACCCATTAGGCAAGTCGAATTTCGCATTGACCTTGTTCCAGGAGCAAGTCCTATTGCCCGCGCGCCGTACCGTCTCGCTCCTACAGAGATGAGAGAACCTATGTCTCAGTTGCAAGAACTTCTTGACAAGGGGTTTATTCGTCCCAGCTCTTCTCCTTGGGGAGCTCCAGTGTTATTTGTCAAGAAGAAAGATGGTACTATGCGTATGTGTATAGACTATCGTGAGCTCAATAAGGTGACCATCAAGAATCGATATCCTTTGCCACGAATTGATGATTTATTCGATCAATTACAGGGAGCCAGTTATTTCTCTAAAATTGATCTTCGTTCCGGATATCATCAAGTGCGGGTGAAAGATGAAGATGTATGCAAGACTGCATTCCGAACTCGATATGGTCACTATGAATTTTTAGTGATGCCATTCGGTCTCACTAATGCCCCAGCTGTGTTTATGGACCTCATGAATAGGGTCTGTAAACCTTTCCTTGACAGATTTGTTATCGTTTTCATCGACGATATTCTAGTCTATTCGAAAAGTGAAGCGGAGCATGAAGTGCACCTACGTGAAGTGTTGCGTACCTTGAAGAATGAACAGTTATATGCGAAGTTGTCAAAATGTGACTTTTGGTTGCGGGAAGTTCAGTTTCTGGGTCATGTTGTTTCAGCCGAAGGTATTAAAGTGGACCCAGCAAAAATAGAAGCGGTAATGAAATGGGAGCCACCGAAGACACCTACAGAAGTTAGAAGTTTTCTTGGGTTAGCCGGTTATTACCGACGATTTATCCAAGATTTTTCTAAAATAGCAGTGCCACTGACTCAGTTAACTCGGAAAGAAGTAAAGTTTGTTTGGGGAGAAAAACAACAAGAAGCCTTCGAGATACTGAAGAAGAAGTTATGTGAAGCTCCAGTACTCTCTTTACCAGAAGGCACAGAAGAGTTTGTAGTATACAGCGATGCGTCTAATAGAGGTCTCGGTTGTGTACTTATGCAACGGGGCAAAGTTATTGCCTATGCTTCTAGACAGCTAAAAGATGCAGAGACACGTTATACTACCCATGATCTGGAATTGGCTGCAATTGTCTTTGCATTGAAGATTTGGAGGCACTATCTGTATGGGACGAAATGCAAGATATATACAGATCATAAAAGTCTACAATATCTTTTTACTCAAAAAGAATTGAATTTAAGACAGACGCGGTGGATTGAGCTTGTGAATGATTATGACTGTGAAATAATTTATCACGAAGGAAAAGCTAATGTAGTAGCCGATGCTTTAAGCCGAAAGGTTCGTGAAAAAGTTATTAAAGGAAGATCCATGCGAATTGAAGTGGTCTCAACTTTAATTCAAAAGATTAAAGAAGCTCAAGACGATGCTTTAACTGAAGAGAATATAAAGAAAGAAAAGCTTGGGAAAAAGGTGGTGTTTGAAGAAAATACTCAAGGGTTACGTACTTTTAAAGGACGTATTTGGGTACCTAAGTATGGTGCAACTAGAAAGATAATCTTGGATGATTCTCACAAATCCAAGTATTCTATACATCCTGGAAGTACAAAAACATATCAAGATTTGAAGCAGCATTATTGGTGGCCAGGAATGAAGAAGAGAATAGCAAAATACATATCCCACTGTGACACTTGTGCACAAGTAAAAGCAGAACATCAGGTGCCGTATGGTACTGCACAGTCATTACAGATACCAGAAGGGAAATGGGAAGAACTAACCATGGATTTTGTCATGGGGCTGCCTAGAACGCGAAGGGGACACGATAGTATATGGGTCATTGTTGATAGATTGACTAAAAGTGCCCTATTCCTCGCGATGAAAGAAACTAACTCATTGGGAGAATTAGCTCAGTTATACATTGATGAAGTGATCAGACGTTATGGAGCACCTTTGTCCATAGTCTCAGATAGAGATCCTCGATTCACGTCCAATTTCTGGGATTCTCTACAAGAAAAGATGGGGACACGAATCAAGATGAGTACAGCCTATCATCCTCAAACTGATGGGCAAAGCGAACGTACTATTCAGACCTTGGAGGATATGTTGAGATCGTGTGCTATCGATTTTGGAGGTAATTGGGACCAGCATCTACCATTAGTAGAATTCTCATATAACAACAGTTATCACTCAAGCATCAAGATGCCGCCTTTTGAAGCTTTATATGGTAGGAAGTGTAGAACCCCAGTGTGTTGGTTGGAAGCTGGTGAAGCAAAACTCACTGGCCCAGAAATTGTAAGAATGACAAATGAAAAGATTGGAGTGATACAGACTAATATGAAAGCTGCACAAGATCGCCAAAGAAGCTATTCAAACTTGAAGAAAAGACCATATGATCTAAAAGAAGGCGATTTGGTGATGATAAAAGTATCACCTTGGAAGGGGGTGATAAGATTTGGCAAGAAAGGGAAGTTGAGTCCAAGATACACTGGACCCTTCAAAATTCTGAAGAGAATCGGGTTACAAGCATTCAAGCTGGAGTTGCCACAAGAACTCAGGGGAATACATGATACATTTCATGTATGCTATCTTAAGAAGTACTTTGGAAAGAAGGAATTAACCATTCCTTTAGAAGAAGTAAGAGTGGAAGCACCTAACAGACTAGTTGAAGAACCAGAGGCGATGTTAGAGGTGAAGACCAAGAAACTAAGGAACAGAGAAATTGATCTAGTATTGGTCAAGTGGAAACATTCACTGGGTTCAGATTTGACTTGGGAAACCTTAGAAAGCATGAAAAGAAGATACCCTAATTTTACAGATTTTGAAGCGATTCCGAGGACGGAATCCTAATTAGGGGGAGGTAGTTGAAGCGACCAAAACTTTACTATATAAATATGTAATATAAGTTGTGTGTATTTTAAAGCCTTATATGTAATAAAATGAGAAATGTTGGTTGAAAAGGTTAATTTGGTCATTTTTCACATAGAGGGTAAATTGGTCATTTGACCAAATGTGGAAATTACTATAAACTTTATTTATGATATAGGACTAAAATGCAAGAATTATAGTTTCAAGTGACCAAAATAAGTGTTAGTGTCTAAAATTCAAAGAATGCAAGCTTAGGGACCAAAATTGCAAAATTTTTATAAATAAAAATAAACATAAATGAGTGATTTATCACTCATTCTCCAGAAACTTGTAGACATATCGAGAGAGAAGAAGAGGTTACGGGAAGAAGAGGAAGAAGGTGAAGTTTCATAGGAATTAGAAGAAAGAATTGAAGGTTTTTTGTTAGAAATCAAGGTAAGAACTCCACTATTCATCATCTTCTTCATATGAAACCTAGAAATTCGTGTGATGAAGATCATGGGATATTTCCAGTAGTTCATCTCCATCAAGCTAGACCAAAGTATCAAGTAAATACACATGAATTTTAGAGAGTTATTGAAGTTTTGGCAAAATCCATAAAAATGGGTTTGAGCTCATGAACCCTAGAAATTGGGTTTATGGGTTTGAAACTGATTTCCATTGATTTAACAAGTCCAAAGGGTCATAAAGAGTGTAAGAAATCTGTACCAAACTTGAAAATCAAACAAAATGGATTTTTGGTTAAAAATGGGCATTACGGGAATGTTTTAAGCCTTGGAACGGAATTGTTGATTCCATGGTTTAAAACTATAAGTGAACTGCTATTTTAGGCCTAAAAATGACCTTAAAATGATTAAGTTACGTATTAAGGACTTAATCCTCGGACTAAAGGACCTGCAGCACAAAAATCAGCCAAGGAAAAAGAGCCCAGGAAAGGCACGAGTCGTGCTTCCCATAGAAGGAAAAGAGCACGAGTCGTGCTCCCCTGGAAATACAATCTGTCCATTTTTTTGTTTGCAACTCGATGTTAGACTTGTCCGATCGACCCGTAACTCATACCATAGCCTTAAAATGGTATGAAAACATATGGGAAATTGTTAAATCAACAATCCGACCTCGCGGAAAATCACTGTAGCAAGCAGTGGCTAAAAATCAAGTAATTGTCCAAACTTGATTTTTGAGATTTTAATTAGATTGGTCCGATAAACTTCAAACTTGAAACACAGGTCTAAATTGGCATAAGACTTCATGGGAAGTTGTCGGAATTAAAATACGACCATCGAGAGTACTGTAGTACAATACGTACAATATACGACTTAATTAAGGTTGGTCATTTTAAGGCTATTTACTTATGATGATCAATAAAAGTATTAGAAAGGACTCTAACATGATATAGAGTCAATTTAAAATATAATTAATGTATCTAATACTATATTTATAGGTGCAAGTCAAGTACTCAGACACCGAAAGGGTAAAGAACCGAGGAACGTCTAAACAACCTTTCAAGAGTCCTAAGGTGAGTACATGTAGCATTTTCACCCATTTTGGGATACATGGCAATTAAATGAGTAGTTTTCAGATTTCATACAATATTTGGTAAGTGTGAAAATTTATTTGCAAAAATGGTATTTTTCTTAGCTTATATGGAAAGTGAACTACTATATTTGGAAGTATGAAATTGGTAATATCCAAGTTTATAATAAAAGTTTGTTAAAGCCAAAAGCTTGGCAATTAGCCATTATGTGTTCAAGTATTACTTCAGTTCCAGAAAGTATTTTCATAAATTGACTGGTGTTGTAGCTAGCAATGTTAGTAAGGGAACTATGTTCCAACCTACCCGGGTTAGGTAAGGAGTCTACTGGGGATAACCCCTTCGCGAAGTAGGCTGCCTCAGCACTTCTATGGTGAAGATTGATCCGTTCTTTCTAGCTGTAGAGACTTGGGGTATCACACTTAGTGATTAAAGCCCTAAGTATAAAAATCCAGCAAGTTTATAAAACCAGTCAAAGAAAGCAGGAAATATGTTAGTTTTGAAATATATAAATGATTTTGAAAAAGAGAAAGTTATAGTATATTGATACTATAAAATTGTCAACGAATGTTTACTTAACAAGGTTTTTAGAAAAAGAGATTTTTATGATTGAGTCAAAAACTCATGTAACTCACGAGACAATTTGTCTTACGTATTCTATTTTTTTATGCCATGTATTCCAGGTTCAGGTATAAGGCTGTGAGATAGTTTGAAGTTGCTAAATAAGCACTAGGTGCAAAGGAGTGGAGCTGGACACAGCTTCCATATTTGGTATTGGTTGAATCCGTTTCTCTTAAGCTTATGGTTTGATATGTAATTGTAACTCCCCTTTTTGTTGTATTTAAACAAATAACATGGTTTTTGTTAAACCGTATTTTGTAAAATACGTTTTTATGTATTAAAAATGGTAAGAAAAGTTGGGGCGTTACAGCATGTATGCCTTGTTAGCACACACTAATGGAGACAATGAGTAACTTTCACCAATTTCATTATCAGTTTAATGTGATGACATAAGTTTACCACCCAAAAAGGAGTCAATTCCATCTGACATACCTCCATGCACCGATTAGATGTAAATTGTAGGGTTTCATAATAACCATGAAGTAAATGAGATTGAGGCTCATTATGATCTCCAAACCCTTAAACCGGTGGAAATTTGAAGTAATCGTGAGCATTTAGCGAGTAGAAATAAAAAAATCCAATGTGCATGGTTTAAGGTTATGTCAGGAATGAGCGTAACATTACTACTCAAAAAGAGAATAGATTCTTGCAAACAAGAATCGCGCCTTGTTAGGCGGGTTATTGGTTATCATTCAACCCTGCATACATAAATGTTAATCACAGTCAAGTCATGAGATTATATAATAGAGTTTATCATTAAGCACTTGTGTGATTATCACAAAACACATTTCGAGTAGTATGTCTTTTCTATGGCTATACTGATTGCAACAGTCTACATATTTTATATGAAGACTAATGAAAGAGAAGGTAAACATGCAACTTAATAATTAATTCAAATCACAATTCTATCGTTCGACAATGTTATATCATCTGTTAATGTGTTATCATCTTTGAGTTCAAAGAACAATTGAGTAACGATGAAATGTAGATAAAACCACCAAGATTAGCCCCAAAACAACTTAGACTTGCCTTGTCTAGTCGATATGTTCATTTTTGACTATTTATAGATATACATGGAGCTAGTTTTAGATATGTTCATTTGTGTCTTATAACAGACATACATGGAGCATGGAGTTAGTTTTAGATATGCTCATCTCCTATCTTTGGTTTCTCAATAACTAATATATCATTAGAAATAACCCTCCACCACATATATTTTGTATTATCTTTCATTTAGTGATATTGAAAAAACAAACAAGCAGCTTAAAAAATCCCAAAGGAGCAAGTATAAAAGGTCGAGGGACATGAAGTATTCAATAACCTTAAACACACAATATCCAATGAGATTGTTTATAGCAATACCTTCATAACACATATTTGGAATGCCACTAAGTATTTTAGGTATGTGTGTTCTGGATAAGATGTTGAAGGCCCCGATAATCGATGGCTTATTATTTTTTACTTTTATATATTAGTTAGTTAGAGGTGGAAATGTTTGTGTCTACACTTTCCACTTTTCCACCGAGCAGGAGAGAGCATTTTCCTTATTATTAAATTACATAGTTGGTTCTTTATGTATTGTTATGTAACAGTTCGTTCTTTAGTAATCTATTATATATTAATTTATAAGTGAATGTAATACACTTATCTATTGCTAAATAATGAACCAACAATACACATACGAGGAAACACTAATATGATACTAGCAAGATGGTTGTTAATTACTAAGTAACAAACCAACAATGCACCAACTATTGAACAACGTATTTGTTTTTTAAAATAAAATAAACTTAGACATATTCTAAAGTCGTCGCATCGAAGAAGCATCTTTCTTCAATGGATTAAACCTTAATGTCATTTAGTGGGTGTTCTTTTTTAGCATTATGGTTTTTCCTATGAGGGCGTTTTCCTCCTTCATGTTTGAAGAGAATTATAAGCCACATGCTTTCATTATTCTATGTTGGCATTCATCTAACCACATGGACTATTGATGGCAGGGGGTAGCGAAGCACCATCAATAAGTATCAACATGGGAACACATATTTATGTGTTGTAGCATGGAAATTCGATTAAATTAATATCATAAGGATTGGCCAACAATTCAAAGGACCCCAACAACTATATTGCAATAACCATAGATATGATCTTTAAACCCTTACATAGATGGAAAAAGAAGAACTCGCGAGCATTTAACACATATAAATAATGACTCCATTGTGCATGGTTAAAAGTTCGCCAGGAACGACGAACTTTTAAATCAAGCATAATTAAACAAAGTCTAATTGCGGACAATGTTAATGAAAATGATCATCTTCTCTAACTCCCATCAATTTGTTGTTTGATTGGAATCATGATTTTGATGATAGAGATGCAGTAGGAGCCGAAGAAGACAACATAGAATTATTGAGCCAATAGGTAGTCATTTCTCCAGCCAAAATTATGATTCCTTCTTTAGTCTCTCAGTTAAGGTTTTGATAGACATAAAGACTGTTTGTGTTTTACTTGTAAACAAAGATCCCAAGTGAAAAAGAATATGGAGGAAGCAGGAGGTGTCAAGACGGTTAGAATGAGGTGTCACAAGGAGAGGGGACGAAGGTAGTAGGAGTTGGCTGAAGGAGAGTGGGGCAGAAAGGTGCGTAATAAAAAAACCCAAAGATTATAAAAAACTCGTCTGTGTAGGGATCGAACTCCAATCTCCCTACTATTAGAAACACGCTAAAACCGATATGCCAAAAACTCATATTTTGTGTAAAATAGGCTGACCATAGTTATAAATAATTAGCAATGCGTTATTGTCCAAGCCTTGTTAATTGTTAGATATATATAATTACTTTTCAGTTTGTTATTTCATACTTGAAATACTTTTCTACTTTTATAGCCAGATTCCAAATTTATTAGTTCCAATGATGGGCGCATGATATTGGATATAAATTTCAAGTCTCTACCCTCAAGTAAAGGATTGATATCATCAAATGACAACTAATAATATACAATTTGCTTCCTTATACACTTATCTTTTAAATATATTCAATATATCACTAATTTTTTTCCGTGTTCTTGTCATTATAATGCATTTAAATTGAGTAATTATGTCATACTGGATATCACTATGGATGCAATGTTAGTGTCAAATAGAACCTAAATGAACAAATTATGATATATCGAATGCAACAATAGAGAACACATAAGATTTGGTAGCAAGTTAACGTCTATCACCATGGTATAATGATAACTTAAAAACGTTTGGAGACCAAATGAATACAATTAAAAGATAAGTGACTTAAAAAGCAAACAACCTACTATTAATCATTTAATTGTTATTTTGACGATAACCCTGTACTAATTGAGCTATAACCTCAAAAAATGAGAAAAGTACAATGCTATTTAAAAGTAATATAGTCAAAGAGAATCTCATAAAAAATACTCAAACATAAAAAACAAGGAAAGAAATGAGGCTTTTGGACGCCTACAACATTTTTATTTTATTTTTTCATGAAACTGAAATAAATGAATGTCTATGCCTCATAATATCTACAGTTACAAATAATTTTTAATTAGATAACCTTAAAAAAAAAAAAAAAAAAAAAATTGAATAGAACTCTCATCTAGTGAAAAGACGCATGTGATATGGCATTCATATCATCAAGTCAAATAGTAAACCCTAACATCATCGTTACCGTCAACATCGTTGAAACTGATCCGATCACCGTCACCGTCACCGTCAAAGTGGCTGAAACTGCACGATCACTATCTCTATTAGGAAAAATCATCATCAATATTCTCCTCTATCATCGGTTTAAGCGTCAAGCTCGCTTTGAAACATAGGCGCAGCAAATGAACTCAAATCAGCGAAAAGATTGTCTTCACCCTCGGCGTAGCTATTGGATTCATCACAATCAAAATACGTCTGTATGTCGTCGGGGAAGCTTCGCCGGGGCATATCTGACTCCGGCGGCGTCGAAGGGGAGTCAGCCGCCGAGGTCCTCTCCAGCATCTCCTTAAACTTGGTGGACTGTAACAGTAACCCTAGGGCGGAGGAAGCAGTACCTCCGGCAGAGCCACGTGGCGGCGGCGCTACGCTCGTGGTTGTTTCGCCGGAGCTTGAGCTTTCCGGTTGCTGGTTTGGGTGGTTGTAGCAGCAGGTTAACCCTGTATCTTGACTAGCGTCTGGGTGCGGATTAAGGTCAAAGTTGGTTTGAATACCGTTTGAGTTGTTGGAATCTGTATGGTTGGGTCTTAACCACTTGATGTAACGGCTGAGGTCAAAATTTGTAACGGCGTTAAGTCCTCGGTACTCTATTGCTGCCATGTCGTATGCAGTCGCCGCTTCTTCTTGGGTAGCTAGTGACAATATGACAAAGTTTAAGGGTATATCAGAAATACATTAATTTAAAGAAAACAAAATAACATTTCTGGTCACTTGTGAATTTTTAATTTTCGTCATTGGGTAAAACGGCATATAGAAAACCAACACGTAAATATGTAATGCAATTGTCTAATGGTCTTTTTTACAACTTATAGTCAAATAACCAAAGAGAATCCATTTTAGTTAATTGGTTTTATCAAAAAAAATTATATAAATTTCTAAATAATGCGTTTAAATCATAAACTTTTCAAATGATTTACTTAAATTATGCTTTGGTTTCTAGATTTTTTTAAAAATAATTTATTATCAACATGAAAACTTTTAATATAAAAGATCACATTTGACTGAAAGAATAAAATTTAATCTTACAAGTATTGATCTTTTTATAGATCCCGTGCACCGACTAAAAGGTTTGATATTTTTGCTCAACCAACATAAATGTGGCACTTTGTATGGATCACATCCAATTTACCAAAAATGATAACAATGATATCGTTTTGCTTTAAACATTATATTTGCATATAGCAAAATCATAAAATTGCTTATTATTATTATTATTATTATTTTAAATTTCACATCATTTCTTTTTGTACTTATTATACAACAGCTACCTAAAGGCTAGACAATTGGATATTTTCCCGAAAGTTGAATATACTAGTATCAATTTTGTATATTCTTATCAAATTCGGTTGAACAACAATATTTGGTGGTATTGAATTCATACTTATGTGCATGAAATATTTGGTGAACGGTTGGGACCATGGAGTTGACAACTTTATTTCAAAACTAACTTTTATTTTTCTTAATGTCACCAAGTTAGCAGTTGAAGGTTGGTCATCTATTCAACCAACTACATCTTTTATTTTTACTTCTATTAATCTTTTAATCTATGATCACATAAAAGCATTAAAAAAAAAAGATTAAGTAATATAATCTAGGAACCTCAAACAATTGTTTCAAATTTAAAAATAAGTAATAATAATAATAATAACCGGTCCAAGTCCAGTTTTAGACGATTTCACATCAAATCAACCAAATAGAACTGTCTTATTCTATTTCCATATATAAAAACACATGTTTAATCAATTTCTATTTATAAAAACACATGTTTAATCAATTTCTATTTCATGAAATCATTTAAAACCTATATTATAAGTTTATATAATAGACTCTTAACGATATCTCAAAAGTAAATTATCTACTATAAAAATTGGCTAAAATGCATTATTACATGCAATTTGCTTATGTGTAAGTGTGTGTTTTTTATTTTGAGGTCATTATTTTAATCAAGAGGTCCATTTTTTGATGGAGATGTTTAAGGGAATAACAATATAATGCTTACTATTTTCGTTGTTTTACTTCTAAAAGCAAACTTCTTCGTTTGTTTTTTATTTTTGTAGTTTTCACTTGTAAGTATGCAACATTTGATGACAA
Source organism: Cichorium intybus (assembly GCA_023525715.1). Taxonomy (NCBI): domain Eukaryota; kingdom Viridiplantae; phylum Streptophyta; class Magnoliopsida; order Asterales; family Asteraceae; genus Cichorium; species Cichorium intybus. The sequence goes on from CM042011.1 coordinate 50,832,869, forward strand.
TAACAAAAACATTAAAAAAATAGTTACAATCTATTAAATTAAGAATTTACCATATGTTCCAAGATAAAGATATTTGTTGCCAAAAACCCGTCCAATTCGAGCCTCCCATCTACCATTATGATGGTGCCTACATATTAAAGAACGATAAATAAAAATAATGGCAAGTTTATAGACAAAACTACAGCCATTTTACTATTTTGAAATCAAAAGTACAAAAATAGTACCACACTTTCTAAAAAATACCTTGCTACACCTCTGTACTTTGAAACTCCTCGCGAAAAACCGCTACTTTTTCTGTGAAATAAAATATATTTATGATAATTAAAAAAAACCAAAAATTGAAAAAAATTTATGATGATTAATTGATTGTTATTTTATTTATTTACCTTCTTAAAGATCCGATATACTCCTCTTTTGACAAACTCTCCATTTCTCGAAGCTCGTCGTCGTATGTTTGGAGCTGCGATATATTGAATAATAATTTAAAAAAAAAAATCTTGATATCTAGGAAGTTAAATTCAATCAAAAAGATATTTAAACTGAAATGAAAATGAATAAAAATATTACAGGAAAATTCAAGATGGTGTCTTGTCCCCAATACTTCAATGCTGCCAAGTCATATGCATGTGCAGCGGCTTTTTCATCGTCGTAGGCCCCTAAATATCACGAATTTGGATAAGTTTTGCGATGTAAGTTGAAAGTATTTTGAATTCAAAGAACCACTTTTCCCACTTTTTATATTATAATTTATTGATAGCAGTAATGAAATTCGAGTGATATACATGACACATCCAGGTATTGATGCGAGCCTTACCTAGATATACTGTAGGAATCGCCACCATTTTCATGACAAAAATCAAAAATGAAATTCGAATCAGTAATTAATGGTAGAAGAATTGAATCGAAGAAACAAATCTTAATCACGATTTAACAATCTTAAATTTCAGGAGAACAAAAAAAAAATGAGAACCTTGTCGTCCTTTTTTGTTTTGCGATTCATTCCAACAATTCTTATCCCACAAATGAGCTTCATATCGGCCAGTCCATCGATGCCTTCACGTTCAATGAAATGAAATTCACTCTCTAAACGACGAAAAAACTTTCAGATTACTCCCAGATTGAAAAGCGTACCTGGTGACGCCTCTATAGATTGAGCTACGTTGCGGAGGGGAGTCTCTCTGAACCGTCTTACGCGTTCTCTTAGCCTTGCTAATAACAGGCTTTGTATCATTGGTGGCATTGTCGCCATTTGACGACACATTCTTCTTCTGTGAGATCTTCGCCATTAAACTTCAATTCCAACGAAGAAACAAGGATAATTATACACAGAACCTTGAAACAGAAGAGTAGTAGAAAGCGAAAGAGAGAGATGTGAAGTTATGAAGAAAGGGGACTGGGTCATCATCCAATGAGAATGGCCATATAAAAGGAATTGATGTGAGAGAAAAGTAAATAAATAAGAAGGGTTTTGGAAGGGAGTGCGGTTTGGCAAAATCGGTGAGAGCCGGCAGAGAGATTAATGGAGGGAGGAGAAAAAAGGGTTTTGGGTTGTGGGTGAGGGGAGAGAGAAGATGGCCGTCTGTAATCGGCTTTGAGTGAATCGGCTTTCAGTAGTTTCGTGATCTGTTTTGTGTTTTGTGTTGTTTTCACTTTGATTGGATTTTGAGGGGTTTACTTTGGGGTTTATTAATTGTTATTTGTGCCCTAATTTTACAATTCTGTGTTTTATTTAGGCCCAGTTAATTCATTGGACTGTCATCACTCATCACGACTTTAGTTAACTTCTTGTTTGTTTTTTTGGTTTAGGAAAGATACTTTTACTATTTTATTAATTATTTATTAATATTAATTTATTAATTATTTTATTATTTAATATAAAATGGTTAAAAAAGTTATCGCGGTAAAATGATTAAAAAGTAGGTTACATGAGTTGGTAAAATGTTAAAACTATCTTATTTCTTTAGAGTTAGTTTTTTTTTTTTAATCTCATCTAATCACTTGACCGGTTACGAATATTTAGATGTGTATTTTAATATCAACTATTTGATTATTGTAATTTCTTAAAATTATATATATATATATATATATATATATATATATATATATATATATATATATATATATATATATATATATATATATATATATATATATATATATATATATATATATTTCAAATCTTAGAAAATAAACAATAATCAGAAAGTAAATCGATTTAAGTAAATTAATAAGATAGAAAAGTATACATCGAGTTTTGTGCAAAGGACATGTTGCCTTCGCCCTTGTGGGTACTAGGTAGGGGCGGAATATATTCAAAGTTTTAATTGTTTCTAAAACAATAAATCTTTCTACATAAACGACGCATGTAATCAAAGAAATTTGAAACAAAATTAAAGAAATAGCAGAAGTATCATAAGGAATTACTAAAACCAAGGTCCTAAAAGTCAGGATTGGGTAATAAAAGTCGACCAAAATGGGTGACATCCTTGTGATAAATAGTTTTTAGTTTGGTAATTCAATTGATTTAGAGATTATACTTGTTTGAAGTTGTTTTGTCTTCATGTTCATGTATTATAAATTACCAAGGTTGTAGAAGTCATTAGGCGGTAGGCGGCCGATCGACTGGGGCCTAGGACTAGTCGGTCTAGGCGAGGACTAGTTGGCGCCTAGGCGGGGAGTATTAATTGTAACAAAATTTATTTTTTTAAATTTAGATATTACCTATATCCCTAAAAAATGAATAAATAAGTATAAAAATTTGCAAATCAAAGTGTTTAAATATGTAAATCATCAAACATCAGAATGTTTAGACTCATTAATGACATTTTTTTATCATTTTAATTATCGATAATTGTAACTTAGCCACCGATTATCATAATTAATGACAATTTCTAAATTTAAAATTTTAAAAATTTAAAAATTTGATTTTTTTGAGAATTTGATAATTTTTGAAAATTTTTAAAATTTGAAATTTTGAAATTTGAAAAATTGAAAATTTTGCCGCCTAGACCCGCCCAGACCCGCCTAGGCCCGCCTAAACCCGATTTTGACCGTCGTTGACCAAATCCGCCTAGTTTTACCGCCTACCACTAATCGTAGGCGGAACCCGCCCGCCTAGCGCCTAGACGGCCGCCTAGGCCGACTTTTACAACACTGTAAATTACTCAATCAACAATTCACTTTGCTTAGAATCTTAAGTGCTTGTAATGCACAACTTTCAGTTAAATGGGAGGTAGGTGTGTGTTATGTTAAATATTTTGAAGATGGCCCATTCAAAGCTTAAACAAGTAGTTGCGGTGAATATGACCATTAGGATGACTAAGGCACGACGGTAGGCGATGATCACTGCCTTAGTTGTTGCTAGGGTTCGACGACTTTCATCCAATCAATCAATATCTTATGATTGATTGGCGCATGGGTTATTTAGGATTTGATTTCATTAATCTTTTATTGCCACATGTTTTAATAACATTTGGGGGAGATTGGAATGTTGTTGATCGACATAAAGGCAATACAGGTTCAATTTCTGATACACATGTGCCACGAGATAAAACCAGGGAAACATGTCCAAGAGTTTATGTTCCATCTGGATTAGGAATTACAAAGTATTCTCGTATATTGTAAGATTTGATATGAATGAAAACTTTGTTGAAGAAAGGTAACCGAGATAAACTTAAGGGACCTATGTATGGGGGAGATAATGGGTATAAGTGTAAGACAAATTCATATGCTAATTTGATCTCGAGTAATAGAGACAAACAACATATGAACAAAGATAAAAGAGAATCAGATGAAGATGTGATTGAATTACGTTATGGTGATCAAATAATTAATCCCAATGCAAATTCTTGTGCCATTCTAAGAAACATGAAGGACTTTTTGATTATCCCAGTTTTACAAAGGAAGTGTATCGATAATCTTTTTTTGGTGTTAAGTTGAAGTATCGTGGAAGATTGTGGGTGATGTTCAAATTCCCAATGGAACCTTCACATAAAAGCTTTCATGCACAACATGGGGTACATACATATGTGGTTCAATTAGGTGCGATATTATTCTTGAGAGTTTGTGAGCTTTGAGATATTGGTGTGGATTGATGTTGGAGGTATTCCCAATGATGCTTGGAGTCAATATTCCTTCAACAGAATATCATCTGAATTAGGATATGTGGTTTGTTTTATAGATGACTAAGACAAAATTGTAATGGTAATTGATTATGTATCAAGACATCAAGCATGAACATTATCTCTAAAGTTGTGAAGGTGGATATTGATAAGGTGAAGTACAAAGTCAAGTTAAAGAAGTAACATCTTCGATGTCTACTTTTAAAGACAGTGATAATTAAATTAAAAAGGGTGAAAGTTCAAGTATATTGTAACTAAACAAAATGTAAGGTTGTAACAATCTCATCAAAACATTAAGATAAGTACATACATCTTAACATAGCATAAAGAATCTTCTAAATGTCTGAAGTTGCATCAATTTTCAATATTCCTTTAAATGTTAATCTAAACACATGTCAAAATACATATGTAAGGTGTAGGAAGCCTAGTGAGCATTATCGGGGTTAGACATTAGTGTGGATAGGGAACTTGCACATTCCAAACATAATGTAAACCCCAAAATCATTTTTGAAACAATAAGAGATTAGTAATAACTATATATTGGGAAGAATGAATTTCCAAGTATAAGCATTGCTAAAGCATCATCATACTCGTCAATTTAAAATAAATCATATAAAAGTATGAAATACATATGTTTCTAAATCCCTAACAGCCAAGTCAATCTTAGAGTCCAAATCTCACAATGATAACTAAGTGGGCTTGTTGTGCAATTGTCATATGACTCACTAGATGGTGTTATCCCTAAGCTTGTGTGAATTTATCACAAAGCACATTAATCATTGCTCTCTTCATTCAACTAAGTACAAGTGAGCTATGACACAAGTACCACATGAGTGGCAGAAAATCTCTTGACAAGTGTGGTCATCTAGAATGACATCACTAACTCCTTATAAGTTTCAAATTTGGGTGCCTATGTGTGCCACACCATGTCTCAACCTATCCAAAGTGGATGTATATGCTCATGTCGAAATTCAACTTACTATATGACCATTTTAAAGCTCTTGGCGTGGTTATTAAGACTTTGGAGTCTTTTAGAATCTGATTATTTTGGGTAAGTGAGGGCTTAGAGTTGGTATATTGTTCGCCTTTAATAGGGATTTACTTTTTAAGTTGGAATGACGATTTTCTAGAAGATTGAGATGCTTTGCGGATTCGAGTTCTTAAAGCAATATATAGAGAAAAATGTCACTTCAGTCAATTGATCTCTAGAGGATTTCAAAATGATATGTGGTTAAACATTATTCGATCTTCAATACAGCTTCAAGATAAATGTATGTATTTGTTTTCCTTTTGTTCTAAAGAGGTTAGTAATAATCAAAAGACATATGATAAAAATATTAAAAGATTGTTTCCCAAGGTTCTTTGTGCTAGAGTTTAATAACGATTGATTGGTTAATTTAAGATCTTGTCCTTTCTCATTTTTGGCATGCTTATATGCATCGAATTCGGGGTTGGGGATTGACTTTAATTAATGGAAAATTTTAGATAACCTTCCTTCTTCCATTGGTCGTTCTTTCGGATCAATGATGGTTGTAGGAGTTCGACCTTTGGGATGTTATAATATCTATGACTCCTAATATTATCGATGATGATATGTTGAAGGTGAGGGATAGTTCAATCATATTGAACAATTTTGTTGATATAAAGTTGAACTTTTTTGGCTTGGAAATTGTGTTGAAAATGAAGTATGATGTGGAATGTTTTATTTTATGCCTAATTAGCGAGGACCATACCGAGACGATTAATCACCTTTAGGGTTAAGTTGTTCGTGAAGGGTTTCTATGCAATCAATGAACAAATAGAATCCTATGGTTTACATGCAACCCTAATATGATCTATGTTTTCTTCTATGAAGATAATAAACTAAACCTAAAGGCAATAATTATTTCTAAAGATCAAAACTAAGAAAACCAACCTTTGATCTTATGATCCTTGAAGCTAGCAGCAAAAGAATCCTGCCTCAAATGCAAGTCACACCCAAGCAATGGAGAAATCAGTCCAGCAGAGTAACACGGAGAGAAGGTGGCGTGAATAATGAGGTGCCAGTGGGTTCCTTTTATAGCCTCCTAGGGTTACACCTGAAACCCTAAGGAGCCTCCAACTGGACAAGGCTTTTGACCACTTGGACCAGGCTTACCAAAACCATAATTAGGGTTTCGCCAAACCCTTGGAGGAGCCTCCAGGGTGGCGCCATTTTGGTCCCTGGTTTTTACCTGGCCAGTTATTCAACTATTGAATAAATGCCAACCAGTCCCTGCACCTTTTATTAATTTATTTAATCACTAAATTAAATTCAATTAATTCTAGATTAAATCTCATTATAGTTTCTAATTAATATATTAACACTTAAATATATTAATAAACCATATATTTATTTTCTATTGATTTATTAAACAATTAATAAATCAACCATTCTCTCTACTGAACTATACATCTATCCTCCAGCTATGAGGGCAACCCAAATGGACTTAGCTTCTATTAACAAGATAAATACAATTATAAGTCATGGCTTAGACACCTAATCCAACAGTCTCCCACTTGGATAAGTCTATGACTTTAATTGTCTGTTTACCTTCTGATTATTCAGTTTCCTAGAAACTGTCCTGAACTCTGACCTAGTCAGTTCTGTCCAAAGATAAGTGATCAGATGATCCTCCATCCAACAATATATTCTCAGACTCCAGACATGGATAAAATCAATCTAGGTCTGATACTCTGTTTCTTGATTTCTGTTTTGCATATGACTTTTGAGACTACTAATTAAACACATTAATTTAGTCCCGGTTGGCCAACACTTTCAGTCAACTTCAAAATCATCGAGAGGCCTACAGATATCTGTTTCCCATCGGGTCAGGGGACGGATAAGTTTTGACTTATATGTCCATACCTTTTGCTAGTCAGAATACTCACAACAATGCGTTTTATAACACCGCGTTTTCGCATTATCAATAAGTACCTGTCTCGCAAATTGCAGATCATATCTCTCCACTTAAAGATCAAAAGATATTATCGTCTTAACATTGCTCGTGATGTAATCCATGAAGCAAACTGTTAAGCGCGGGTTTATCCAATACTCAAATCTCTATTTTCTAAGTACTCATGAACGTTGTAGCAGTCTTACTGCAATGTCTAACTCCTTAGACAATCTACAACCGATTCATGACAGTCTTTGTTCACACTTACTCCCTAACAGTGTGATCGACTGTGGAAATTTAAATAATCTAATTATTTAGGAAGTTAAACATGCAAATATAGAAACACAATAATAAACAATTGACAAAGGCAGTAACAATACTTATCTATAAATCTCAATTACAAAATCACCAAGTCAATTACATTTATATTGTTTACAAGTTTCAAATCTATCTAATTACTAAAACTAATATCATCCTTCAGTCCAATGCTCCGAGCATGCTGATTATGCTTGATCCTGCTAAGTGACTTAGTCAAAGGATCAGCAGGGTTGTCTTCTGATGATACTCTCTTAACCAGTAAGTGACCTTCTTCTACTTGATGTCGGATATAATGGTACTTTCTTTCGATATGCCTGGACTTTCCATGGTCTCGAGGTTCTTTTGTCAAAGCGACCGCTCCTTCATTATCGCAGAAAAGTTCCATCGGCTCCTGAATGCTCGGGACAACTCCAAGGTCACTGATAAAGTTCTTCAGCCAAGCCGCTTCTTTAGACGCTTCACTCGCTGCAATGTACTCTGATTTGCACGTTGAATCAGCCACCGTTTCTTTCTTGGAACTTTTCCAAGTGACCGCTCCACCGTTCAAAAGAAATACCCAGCCCGACTGGGACCGTCCACTGTCCCTATTTGTCTGGAAGCTGGCATCTGTATATCCACTCACTTTCAAGTCATCACTGCCACCAAGGACTAATACCATATTCTTTGTCCTTCGCAGATACTTGAGTATGTTCTTGACCGCAATCCAATATGCCTTTCCAGGATTACCCTGGAACCGACTAACCATGCTCAGTGCAAAGGATACGTCGGGACGAGTACATGTCATAACACACATGATCGACCCTACTGCTGAAGCATATGGTACCTGACTCATTTCAGCTATTTCCTCATCGGTACTCGGACTTTGAGTCTTACTCAATTTCACATTACTTTGGATTGGCAGCTCTCTCTTTTTGGAATTTTCCATGGTAAATCTTTTTAACACCTTTTCCAAATACGTACACTGGCTTAGACCTATCAATTTTCTCTTTTTATCTCTAAGTATTCTTATCCCGAGAATATAAGCAGCTTCTCCTAGGTCTTTCATGGCGAAACACTTCCCGAGCCAAGCCTTAACATCTTACAAGGTTAGAATGTCGTTTCCCATGAGCAGTATGTCATCAACATACAACACTAGAAAAGTGACTATACTCTCACTAGCCTTGACATATACACAGGACTCATCTTCACTCCTAAAGAAGCCAAACTCTTTGACCTTCTCATGGAAGCAGAGATTCCAGCTGCGAGATGCTTGCTTCAACCCGTAGATTGATCTTTCAAGCTTACATACTTTATCAGGGTGCTTGATGTCTACAAAACCTTCTGGCTGACTCATATAAACATCCTCAGTCAGTTTCCCGTTAAGGAAAGCGGTTTTGACATCCATCTGCCAAATTTCATAATCATGAAATGCAGCTATGGCAAGCATTATCCTGATTGACTTAATATTGGCTACTGGTGAGAAGGTTTCATCATAGTCAAACCCCGGGGTTTGAGTGAATCCCTTCGCAACTAGCCGAGCTTTGTAAGTATGTACTTTACCATCCATGTCGGTCTTCTTCTTGAAGATCCACTTGCACCCGACTGTCTTTCGAACCGGTACATTGTCAACCAAGTTCCAAACTTGATTGTCATACATGGACTTAATTTCGCTGTCCATTGCCTCTTTCCACTTAACAGACTCGGGGCCTGCCACTGCTTCGCGGTAGCTAGCCGGCTCATCCAAATTAGTCAATGTGCGATCACTGACCAACGTGTCACCGTCCGAAGTGATATGGAAACCATAAAACTCGGGCGGCATGCTAACTCTACCCGAACGCCTAAGGGGCAATGAGATGTCGGTGGGTCTAACAGGAACTTCTTCCTCATGTTGGTTGCTAGTTTCTTCTAAGGTTGTTTCATCGGGTGTCTCCTGAATTACTTCGAGATCGATCGTACTCCCACTATCCTCTTTGGATATGAGTTCTCTCTCTTGAAAGAACCCCCGTCTTGCTACAAAGACCACGTCCTTTCTCGGTCTGTAGAACAAGTATCCAAAGGACTGTTTCGGGTATCCGATGAAGAAACACCTCTCACTTTTTTCTGCGAGCTTATCTGAAGTCTCTCGTCTCACGAAAGCTTCACAGCCCCAGACTTTGATGTGTGCCAACGAGGGAACTTTCCCTGTCCACATCTCGTGCGGTGTTTTCGCAACCTTCTTGGTTGTGACAAGATTTAGGATATGGGCGGCAGTCTCTAAGGCATACCCCCAGAAATGGATTGGAAGTGAAGCTCGACTCATCATGGAACGAACCATGTCCAACAAGGTTCGGTTTCGCCTTTCAGCAACATCATTCAACTGAGGTGTTCTTAGAGGCGACAACTGTGAAACAATGCCACATTCCTTGAGGTAATCGAGAAACTCGATACTAAGATACTCACCGCCTCTGTCGGATCTAAGCATCTTTATCTTTCTGCCCAATTGATTTTCAGCTTCGTTCTTGAACTTTTTGAACCTTTCAAAGGTGTCTGACTTATTCTTGATTAAGTAGATATACCCATATCTACTAAAATCGTCAGTAAAGGTCACATAGAACCGCATGCCATCTTTCGTGGTTCTCCTGAAGGTACCACACACATCTGTGTGTATGATGTCCAACAGACCTTCACCTCTTTCAAAGGAACCTTTGAATGGTGATTTTGTCATCTTTCCAAGCAAGCAAGACTCGCATACATCATCCGACCCGAGGTCGAATGATTCCAACACTCCATCCTTTTGGAGTTGGGCGATGCGTTTCTTGTTAATATGGCTAAGGCGACAATGCCACAGACACGCCTTTTTTATACCGCTCGAAGCATCAATAGCTAAAACATTTTTACCATAATTATCAACACACATAATAGATTCATACACTCCATCACAAGGCATAGCATTAAATATAAAAACATTATTTTTGAAAACAGAAATTGAACCATTCAATTTATCAAATTCATAATAAAAGCCATGTTTGAACAATGCATGAAAAGAAATTATGTTCTTTGCCATATCAGGCGCATAACAACAATTATGTAAATCTAATCTAACTCCACTACTAAGCATCAGTCTGTAGACACCGATCTTGGTAACATGTGACGTTCGCCTATTGCCCATGACCAGGTTCAATCTACCATGCTCCAGCTCCCTACTTTCCTCTAGGCCCTACAAATCAGAACAGATATGAAAACCACATCCTGTATCAAGGACCCAAGAACGGGAAAAAGATGAGTTATTAGATATAGAGTATGTACCTGCTTGTGACGGTTTCACTTTACCGTCCTTGATATCCTGCAGATACATTGGGCAGCTCCTCTTCCAATGACCCTTTTGCTTGCAGTAAAAGCAGTCGGCTTCTTTGGGGTTCTGAACATGCGGAATGCCGAAAGACTTGCCTTTCGGGGCATTGCTAGATGACCCGACATGAGTCTTTTCCCTCCAGTTCTGCTTAGGGGGGCCCTTCCGTTTCTTTCCTTTACCAGTTCCAATAGCCAGGACAGGCAGGTTGACCGGGAGCAAACCTTTTCCCTTCATCCCGTCTTCAGCCGTACGAAGCATGCGGTGTAACTCAGCTAGGGTTGCCTGGTTGTTGTTCAAATGATACACCAGTGTGAACTGGTCATAAGAACTGGGCAAGGAGTTTAGCACTATGTCAACAGCTAAATCCTCATGAACAGGCATTTCCATCTTCCTAAGCCTCTCCACATAACCATGCATCCTTTGCACATGAGTGCAGATGGACTCGCCCTCTTTGAGCTTGCCGTTAGTGAAGGCTTTTACAACCTCACGCCTTTCGATGCGCTCTTGCTTGCGGAACTTTTCCGCGAGCTCTTTGTGCATCTCGTAAGGCCAATAGTCCTCATAGATACGCTGCAGTTCAGGGTTCATGGTGGCGATCATGATGCAGGCCACTTTGGTCGTATCATCGGAGTGTTTGGTGTACGAGGCGACTTCTTCGGGAGTAGCGGTTTCTGGGTCAACCTCAACAAGCTCGGTTTCCAGAACATACTCTTTGTGTTCAAACCGCAGAGCCATTTTGATGTTGCGGATCCAGTCATTGTAGTTAGTGCCGTCCAACGTCACTTTTGAGCACAATGACAGAATCGAGGTGACATTATCGGGATTTGAGTGGGGAACGGATTGGTCAGAAGACATCTGAATAAGAAGAAGGTAGTTTAAATTAGACATTTATTAAATAATCCTTATATTCACCCAAGAATAAATATAAGGCTAGGACCCTACAATAACAATCTACAATATCGAAAAAGGATGTCGTAATCTTTATTGTAAATTTTATAAGGTAGGCGAATGACGATTCAGCCAATTCCACCGCAGAAAATAATCTTATTAAAATGGAATTCCTAGTTGAAAGGTTTTCTGCAAACCATGAACTAAATAACCTAAGTTCACATGCAACCTATAAGGATCTATGTTTTCTTCTAATTGAACATATAACAAAAACCTAGAGGCCAATAAAAGAAACTAAAGATCAAAACAGAAAAACCAACCTTTATTTCTTGGAAGCTGAGCAGCAAAATTATCCTGCCTCAAATGAAAGTCACACCCAAGCTGAGAGGTATATGGATCGAAAATTCCAGAGAGTATCTAGGTCAAAAGTGGCGCAGAATATAGGGTTCCAAGGTCCCCTATTTATAGTTACAGAATAACCAGTTGATAAGCCTTAAGGATAAACCTTTTTGAATTCAAATAAGATAAACCTTTTATCTTATAATTCAAACTCCTATTTTATCCTATTATATATCAAAATCGATTTATATATATATATATATATATATATATATATATATATATATATATATATATATATATATATATATATATATATATATATATATATATATATATATATATATATATATATATATATATATATATATATATATAAAATCAATTTCCACACTGGTCACTCCCACTGTCACTTACTCAACTATTGAATAATTACAGTTTTAGTCCCTGCACCTTTAATTAATTAATTTAATCCCCAAATTAAATCCAATTAATTCTGGATTAATTCCTAATTAATTAATATAGTTTCTAATTAATATATTATCATTTTAATATATTAATAAACCATATATTTAATTCCTGTTGATTTATTAATCCCATAATAAATCAACCTTTCTCTCTACCGAATTTTCTACCAAACCTCCAGCCATGCGGGCAACCCAAATGGACTGTGCTTCTATTAATTAGGTAAATACTAATTATTAGTCATGGCTTAGACACCTAATCCAACAGTCTCCCACTTGGATAAGTCTATGACTATAATTACCGATTTAACCTCTAATTAACCAGCACTTGTAGCTTCCTAGAAATCAATGCCAAACTCTGATCTAATCAGTCCTGTCCATAGATAAGTGATCAGATGATCCTCCGTCCAACAAGATATTTTTTAGACTCAAGACATGGATAAAATCAATCTGGTATGATTCACTGTTCCTCGATTTCCGATTTGCATATGACTCTTAGACTACCAATTTAGTCCCGGTTGGCCAACCATTTCAGTCAACTTCAAAATCATCGAGAGGCCTGTTAAGTGTATTTCTAAGCATGTTTTCATGCCTTTTCATCCTTGTTTTACCTTGCATTTTATCCTCTTCATTGCATATTTTCATGTTTTTCGGGATTTCAAGAATAGCAATCTACTTTCACACTTTGTGGTTGTTTTCAGGTGCTTTTGAGGGTTGAATCTTGCATTGGATGACAATGGGAAGCTGCACAAGAAATTTCAGAAGAAACGGAGCTCAAACGAAGAAGTTACAAAAAAAATGAAATCGTCCCGAAGACAGTATGTTACACGACCGTGTAACTTTTGCCCTATAAGTTACACGGCCGTGTAACTTTGCTAGGCCACATGGATGCCATGTCAGCTCAGGGGAAGATCCAGGAGAAATGCAGGATTACACGACCGTGTAATTTTGGCCCAAGAAATTACACGGCTGTGTAACTTTTCCTGGTGACCAGATCTGCTTTTTGGCCCACTTTTAGTTGTTTATTCCTTCTTGTGCTGTCATTCCCATGCTACACGACCAGATCCAGATCCAACCTGATTTTGAAGCCATGTGATGAAGGAAGTGGGTCTTGGAATGATGATGTTTGCCATTGTCCATTTTACCATTTTGCCCTTGGTGTTTTAGTATAAATAGATGTGTCTAGTTAGCCTTAGAACGATCCCATCTTTCCATTATTTTCTGAATACTCTCTAGATACATTGTGTTTGTGTTTGTGTGCAACTTCAAGTGTGGATTATCTTCATTTTGTAAGTTCTTTTATCTTTTACTAGTCATGAGTGGCTAGTAACTTTATTTTCTGGTTTTGTATTAAGGATTATGATTGTGATTTAATATAAAGTTTGATGTTTGATTTTATATCTTTCTAGTGATATGATTTTGAGGCTTAACAAACGTTTGGTTTATATTTATTTCATTTTGGCCATATGATCTCAAATATAAACCAATCTAGTCATACAACTTATGAAATCCGTAATTGTTTTATAAAATGTTATTTGTGACAATCATCTTCATTGGTGAAAATCATATCACATGTTTTGACGCTCCAACGCTTGTTTAGGAGTATTGAACATTGTTGGGAACATTCACATAAAACATAATGCAATCTTTCATTCAAATTCCATGATGATGTATGTGCGAGCTTTCGGCATACACTTGACTAAAATAGATTTGATTAGTAAGATTAGTCTTAGTTAACGAGCTTCTCTTGACTAAGGTACATTAGGTGAATGGTGTATGTGCGAGCTTTCGGCATACACAAAGTACCAACTTAGAAAGATTAAAGTTATAAACATCATTCTTATTGTTATTTCCAATCATATGACTACAAATACAAAACCAGAATTTGTCTCCAAATTATAAAATACAAAAGCAATTTTTCTAAATTTAGTCCCAAGTCAAATATACAATCATATTTCAACTAAACATCAAAACCCCCCTTTTGCTACTATCTTTACAAGTTTAAATCTCGTGAAAATCAAGGTATAATTCATTAGACCATCGCTCCCTGTGGATCGACCCTACTTGCCATTTATACTACCTAGTTAGTATTTATAACAAGTGGTGTAATCACGAAATATTGGTAATCAACAAATCAATATTTCAACTCTTTTATTTTGTTGGTTTCGACACTCAACAAATTGGCGCCGTTGCCGGGGAGCACGATATTACTAATATTTTATGCCCAGATCTGATCGAACAGGTACACCTCTTGAGATCAACAAAGAAATAGAAAAGACCGCAAAAATATTAAGAAAGCAAACTAAGCTTCGAAAGAAGCTTGATTACCAAAGATCTCATACTACACCAACACTCTCTCCTACACCGCCTTCCACTTCTACTTCTACTCCCGATTTTTCTTCTAACCCATTGAAAATGGATAACGAAGAAAAGACATTGAGACAATGGGGTGCGCGAAAAGATACACAACAACCTTTGTGTATAAATTATCCCAATGTGGAGAATTTTGAGCTAAAGTCCGGGCTCATACACTTACTTCCAACCTTTAGAGGTTTGGAAAATGAAGATCCTCATAAATTCCTTAAGGAATTTCATGTGGTATGTTCGGGTATGAAGCCCCATAATGTGACAGAAGACCAAATCAAGCTAAGGGCATTCCCCTTTGCTCTTTACGATGCTGCAAAAGAGTGGTTGTACTATCTCCCACCGGGGACGATAACAACATGGAACGATATTGCTCAAGCATTCCTTGACAAATACTTCCCGGAGCCAAAAGCTTCAAGCATATGTAGAGAAATTCTCACCTTGCGTCAAGGACGACGAGAGTCCTTGCACACATATTGGGAGAGGTTTAAGAAACTTTGCGCTCGGTGCCCACAACACGGTTTGTCTGAACACCAACTTCTCCAAAATTTTTGTGAAGGCCTATCTCATCTTGATAGGCGAATTATAAATGCTTCAAGTGGTGGAGCCTTGCTAGACAAGACTCCGTCCCAAACCCGGGCCTTAATTGCTACTTTGGCCGAAGATTCAAAGCATTCAATCGGAGAAGATGAATGATATTCCGACCCTCCACGAGGAGAAAAGCAAGTAAGTACTCCTCACATTGAAACTCAAATATCTGAACTAACAAAAGCTGTCATTTTGTTAACTAAAGAGAGAGGAGCCGAACCAAAAGCGAGAGCTTGTGGAATTTGCTTATAACATGGTCACCCGACCGACATGTGCCCATCCTTGCAAGATGAAAACGAGCATGTAAATGCTATGGGTGACCACGTGGGACAAAATTCCAAGAATTTTGACAACAATCAATCGTGGAGAAATACGCAACTGAGACCTCAATATCAACCACGATACCCACAACCACAACATACCGCACCCTCAGGTATGTCTTTGGAGGAAATTGTCTCTAACTTGGCTAAAAATACAATATCTTTTCAGCAAGAGACAAAAGCAAGCATCCAATTCTTGGAAAAACAAATGGCACAACTTGCAACAGCGGTTGGCAAGTTAGAAAGTAGGCTGGATACTAAATTGCCAGCCCAAACAGAAGCAAACCCAAGGCACAACGTGAGTGCCATCTCCCTTAGAAGCGGGAAGGTTTGCAAGGACCCAAGTGTGCCCAAAGATGCGGAAAAAGAAGGCACAAAGCAAGCGGAAATTCCAAGCCATACTCCATCACCTCCTTTTCCTTCAAGATTCTTAGAATCAAAGAAAGAAAGGGAAGATAGAGAAATCATGGCCACGTTCCGCAAGGTGGAGGTAAACATTCCCTTACTTGAGGCCATTAAACAAGTTCCTAGATATGCTAAGTTCCTTAAGGAACTTTGCACATCTAAAAAGAAACTCAAAGGGGATGAGACAATAAAAGTCAACGAGAATGTCTCGGCAATCATACAAAAAAGATTGCCACCAAAATACGGGGATCCGGGCGTATTCACGGTTCCTTGTAAATTGGGGGATACAAACATACCGAGAGCCATGCTTGATCTCGGTGCCTCTATCAATGTCCTACCACTTTCAACTTTCAAAAACTTAAAGAAAGGAACATTGAAACGCACTGGAGTCGTTATTCAATTGGCCGATAAGTCTACCATACGTCCAAAAGGCGTGTTGGAAGACGTATTAGTCCAAGTGAATAACTTGGTTTTTCCCGCTGATTTTTATATCGTCGATATGGGAGATGACGACTCACCGAATTCAAGTTCCACACTTTTAGGGAGACCATTCTTAAAAACATCGAGAACAAAAATTGATGTTTTTAATGGTACCCTATCTATGGAATTCGATGGTGAAGTTGTAACCTTCAATATTGATCAATCCATCCGCTACCCAAGCGATGTGCCTCCCGAAAACCTAAGGGAAAACAATTCATTGTTACCAAATGAGCATGAAAACAAAAATTTAGTAGCAATGGTTTCAATAAATGAAACAACTACTGGACTTACTGAAGAGTCCAAGCCTGTGGATCGCCACGATCATCAAGACAATGATCTGGATTTGCAAAATAAAGATCCACCTCCTAGGCCAATTCAGACGAGAAACAAACACCGTCTTAAACGGTTCATCAAATGTTTCTCTACCAATCAAGAGGGAGTGGGCATGAAGGAATGTCCAGGGTAATCTTTCCAAAGCCCCCGTGTATGGGTCCTAAAGCTCAAACACGGGCCCGTGTCGAGCCAAAGACGTTAAACAAGTGCGCTTCTCGGGAGGCAACCCGGGGGTATTTTTGTCATTTTTTTTAAAGTGTGATTTTTTGTATTTTTATAATTTTTCTGTTTATAACTTTCAATTACCTACGTGAGGAAACGATCGGAATCGAAAACGGACTACCGAGGCTCAAGATACGAAAAGCGAAAAACGAAAAAATGGACAGTGTGTTACACGGCCCGTGTAACTTTTTACCCTATAAGTTACACGGCCGTGTAACTTTTAAAAATGGTAAAAAAATTTCGTATCGGTCAAAATTCTACATTACACGACCGTGTAACTTTTTACACGACCGTGTAACTTCAACATATGGTCAAAAATCGAGTTGGTCATAAACAGGAATTACACGACCGTGTAATTATTCAAGCCAAAGTTACACGGCCGTGTAATTTTGGCCAGGGGCAATTTCGTCATTTTGCACACTATATAAGGCAAACACTTCATTTTATTCACTTCAAAGCTGCGATTTTGCCCCTTGCCTCCTGCCGAGTCCGATAGAACACAAGAACAAATCGATTTCCTCAAATTTTCTCCTAATTTCTTCAAGATTTGTTAAAATCCAAAGGTTCAAGCTTGGGGAAGGCTAGAATACAAGGAATCAAGGTCAATATCACCATTGTCAAGCTTCAATTCGGTAAATTCTTTCCAAAACTCAAAATCTTCATAATTTTTGATTTTTGGCTAGATAATTGGTTATTGGCTTTGAATTGTGAAACCTTTGTGTTTATATTTGTTTGTTTGTTTGTTTGTGTGTTATTTTTGTTCAAATTTCCTTTGTTAAAAACTAAAAAAAATAAAAATAAAAAATGGCATCATCAATTCCCACCTTACCCGTATTTCCCACCGTACCCATACCCTCCATTTCCGCCACGTGGACCCTTCCCCAACCCTCAATAAGTTGTTTCTTTCTTTCTCCTTCCCTAATGCATTGTGGACATTGCATTTATTTTAAGCTTGGGGATGGGGAAATAAATCCCATAAAAAAAAAATTTTAAAACCACAAAAATTCAAAAATATTTTATTTCTTGCATTTATTTTAAACTTTTGCATGCATTTTTGTTATCTCTTACTTCTCACCTATGTGATACCTTTAAATTGCAACTATAATACATCTCATAGTTAAACTTCTTGTATTTTTGTCCCCTATCTACATATAACATCACCATCTTTTGAAACCTTAGATCTTCATTAGGAACTTCTTTTTATTAATTTTCTAGCATAGATACGATTGGGAGAATTATAAAACACACATGAAATTGAATCAAAATTATTCTAGCAAAGGATGCTTTATTCACCCGTGAGTTCATCAATGTGTGTAATCGACTAGGAGAAATACTATGGAAGTTGCACTAGTCCCCCCTCATGGCCATACATTTGCATATTGTCTATTAAGCATAAGGTTTATCTCAAAAATCGCGATTTTTCCAAAGTCATGGACAAAAATATTATTTTCTGCATTTTTTGGTCTTGTGTGGTACTAGATGTTTATAGATGTCATATGACCTTGTTTATATTATTTTGGTCATTAGTGTTTTTGAGTTTTTCATTTATGTTTACAAAAATATCATAAAAATTAATTTGTCTAATCATTTTAGCAAAATTTTGTGAAAATGTTTTTATGGTGAGAATCCAGAAATCATTTCACTTGGTTCTAAAAGATTGGTCTAAAAAAAAAAAAAACCGAACCAAGTGATCACTCAAGTCATTTAAAGTGAAAATTTTCTACAAAAAAATACAAAAAAAAAAAAAAAAAAACGATTACTTGTTTTGAAAGCCTCCTCCTTTTTGCTTTCAACAACTAAATCCAATTTTGGTGTAGTTAAAAACTTCATCGACCATGTTTTAAAAGTCTTCATACATCTTGGGTCAATTTTGAAGTTTAAAAGATTTAGTTGTTTCGATCATCTAGGTATCTATCCTTTGTAAATAGGAATCGAGTTGTAAATTTTTGTCCCTCTGTTTTGGAAAATCATGTGTTTAATAAATAAATATGCAAATGAGGTCGGTTGGAGGACTTGAGCAAAGTCAACTTAGTATAAGCTTCCTAGATTCGATATCCGAGCGCCCCTCCTATAAAAATGAGTGTTTATAGCCAAATATTGAAAATGGAACTTGCAAGGTCACACATCTTGTGACATGAGTGAATAAACACGAGAGGAGTGAACAATTGTGAGCACGTCCTTTGCTTGCGCGACGCTTTGAATAATAAGTGAAGGTTTCATGTGTGAGTTTATCTTTTGTCCCAACGTGCGTATGCTAAGTAATTGATAAAAATTTGTTCCTTTTAATGGTCTTTTGTTTTGAATAGATGGTCTAACTTATATGTGTGTAGGGTCCAAAATTGACATGATTTCTAGATATGATTGATGTTGTCTTGGTTGCTACCTAAGGTGTCTATTCTTTTTCTACTTTGTAGTTTGTTATCCACATTGTTTAGATCCTTGTTTTCCTTGAGGACAAGAAAAGTCTAAGCTTGGGGATATTTGTTAAGTGTATTTCTAAGCATGTTTTCATGCCTTTTCATCCTTGTTTTACCTTGCATTTTATCCTCTTCATTGCATATTTTCATGTTTTTCGGGATTTCAAGAATAACAATCTACTTTCACACTTTGTGGTTGTTTTCAGGTGCTTTTGAGGGTTGAATCTTGCATTGGATGACAATGGGAAGCTGCACAAGAAATTTCAGAAGAAACGGAGCTCAAACGAAGAAGTTACAAAAAAAATGAAATCGTCCCGAAGACAGTATGTTACACGACCGTGTAACTTTTGCCCTATAAGTTACATGGCCGTGTAACTTTGCTAGGCCACATGGATGCCATGTCAGCTCAGGGGAAGATCCAGGAGAAATGCAGGATTACACGACCGTGTAATTTTGGCCCAAGAAATTACACGGCCGTGTAACTTTTCCTGGTGACCAGATCTGCTTTTTGGACCACTTTTAGTTGTTTATTCCTTCTTGTGCTGTCATTCCCATGCTACACGACCAGATCCAGATCCAACCTGATTTTGAAGCCATGTGATGAAGGAAGTGGGTCTTGGAATGATGATGTTTGCCATTGTCCATTTTACCATTTTACCCTTGGTGTTTTAGTATAAATAGATGTGTCTAGTTAGCCTTAGAACGATCCCATCTTTCCATTATTTTCTGAATACTCTCTAGATACATTGTGTTTGTGTTTGTGTGCAACTTCAAGTGTGGATTATCTTCATTTTGTAAGTTCTTTTATCTTTTACTAGTCATGAGTGGCTAGTAACTTTATTTTCTGGTTTTGTATTAAGGATTATGATTGTGATTTAATATAAAGTTTGATGTTTGATTTTATATCTTTCTAGTGATATGATTTTGAGGCTTAACAAACGTTTGGTTTATATTTATTTCATTTTGGCCATATGATCTCAAATATAAACCAATCTAGTCATACAACTTATGAAATCCGTAATTGTTTTATAAAATGTTATTTGTGACAATCATCTTCATTGGTGAAAATCATATCACATGTTTTGACGCTCCAACGCTTGTTTAGGAGTATTGAACATTGTTGGGAACATTCACATAAAACATAATGCAATCTTTCATTCAAATTCCATGATGATGTATGTGCGAGCTTTCGGCATACACTTGACTAAAATAGATTTGATTAGTAAGATTAGTCTTAGTTAACGAGCTTCTCTTGACTAAGGTACATTAGGTGAATGGTGTATGTGCGAGCTTTCGGCATACACAAAGTACCAACTTAGAAAGATTAAAGTTATAAACATCATTCTTATTGTTATTTCCAATCATATGACTACAAATACAAAACCAGAATTTGTCTCCAAATTATAAAATACAAAAGCAATTTTTCTAAATTTAGTCCCAAGTCAAATATACAATCATATTTCAACTAAACATCAAAACCCCCCTTTTGCTACTATCTTTACAAGTTTAAATCTCGTGAAAATCAAGGTATAATTCATTAGAACATCGCTCCCTGTGGATCGACCCTACTTGCCATTTATACTACCTAGTTAGTATTTATAACAAGTGGTGTAATCACGAAATATTGGTAATCAACAAATCAATATTTCAACTCTTTTATTTTGTTGGTTTCGACACTCAACAAATTGGCGCCGTTGCCGGGGAGCACGGTATTACTAATATTTTATGCCCAGATCTGATCGAACAGGTACACCTCTTGAGATCAACAAAGAAATAGAAAAGACCGCAAAAATATTAAGAAAGCAAACTAAGCTTCGAAAGAAGCTTGATTACCAAAGATCTCATACTACACCAACACTCTCTCCTACACCGCCTTCCACTTCTACTTCTACTCCCGATTTTTCTTCTAACCCATTGAAAATGGATAACGAAGAAAAGACATTGAGACAATGGGGTGCGCGAAAAGATACACAACAACCTTTGTGTATAAATTATCCCAATGTGGAGAATTTTGAGCTAAAGTCCGGGCTCATACACTTACTTCCAACCTTTAGAGGTTTGGAAAATGAAGATCCTCATAAATTCCTTAAGGAATTTCATGTGGTATGTTCGGGTATGAAGCCCCATAATGTGACAGAAGACCAAATCAAGCTAAGGGCATTCCCCTTTGCTCTTTACGATGCTGCAAAAGAGTGGTTGTACTATCTCCCACCGGGGACGATAACAACATGGAACGATATTGCTCAAGCATTCCTTGACAAATACTTCCCGGAGCCAAAAGCTTCAAGCATACGTAGAGAAATTCTCACCTTGCGTCAAGGACAACGAGAGTCCTTGCACACATATTGGGAGAGGTTTAAGAAACTTTGCGCTCGGTGCCCACAACACGGTTTGTCTGAACACCAACTTCTCCAAAATTTTTGTGAAGGCCTATCTCATCTTGATAGGCGAATTATAAATGCTTCAAGTGGTGGAGCCTTGCTAGACAAGACTCCGTCCCAAATCCGGGCCTTAATTGCTACTTTGGCCGAAGATTCAAAGCATTCAATCGGAGAAGATGAATGGTATTCCGACCCTCCACGAGGAGAAAAGCAAGTAAGTACTCCTCACATTGAAACTCAAATATCTGAACTAACAAAAGCTGTCATTTTGTTAACTAAAGAGAGAGGAGCCGAACCAAAAGCGAGAGCTTGTGGAATTTGCTTACAACATGGTCACCCGACCGACATGTGCCCATCCTTGCAAGATGAAAACGAGCATGTAAATGCTATGGGTGACCACATGGGACAAAATTCCAAGAATTTTGACAACAATCAATCGTGGAGAAATACGCAACCGAGACCTCAATATCAACCACGATACCCACAACCACAACATACCGCACCCTCAGGTATGTCTTTGGAGGAAATTGTCTCTAACTTGGCTAAAAATACAATATCTTTTCAGCAAGAGACAAAAGCAAGCATCCAATTCTTGGAAAAACAAATGGCACAACTTGCAACAGCGGTTGGCAAGTTAGAAAGTAGGCTGGATACTAAATTGCCAGCCCAAACAGAAGCAAACCCAAGGCACAACGTGAGTGCCATCTCCCTTAGAAGCGGGAAGGTTTGCAAGGACCCAAGTGTGCCCAAAGATGCGGAAAAAGAAGGCACAAAGCAAGCGGAAATTCCAAGCCATACTCCATCACCTCCTTTTCCTTCAAGATTCTTAGAATCAAAGAAAGAAAGGGAAGATAGAGAAATCATGGCCACGTTCCGCAAGGTGGAGGTAAACATTCCCTTACTTGAGGCCATTAAACAAGTTCCTAGATATGCTAAGTTTCTTAAGGAACTTTGCACATCTAAAAAGAAACTCAAAGGGGATGAGACAATAAAAGTCAACGAGAATGTCTCGGCAATCATACAAAAAAGATTGCCACCAAAATACGGGGATCCGGGCGTATTCACGGTTCCTTGTAAATTGGGGGATACAAACATACCGAGAGCCATGCTTGATCTCGGTGCCTCTATCAATGTCCTACCACTTTCAACTTTCAAAAACTTAAAGAAAGGAACATTGAAACGCACCGGAGTCGTTATTCAATTGGCCGATAAGTCTACCATACGTCCAAAAGGCGTGTTGGAAGACGTATTAGTCCAAGTGAATAACTTGGTTTTTCCCGCTGATTTTTATATCGTCGATATGGGAGATGACGACTCACCGAATTCAAGTTCCACACTTTTAGGGAGACCATTCTTAAAAACATCGAGAACAAAAATTGATGTTTTTAATGGTACCCTATCTATGGAATTCGATGGTGAAGTTGTAACCTTCAATATTGATCAATCCATCCGCTACCCAAGCGATGTGCCTCCCGAAAACCTAAGGGAAAACAATTCATTGTTACCAAATGAGCATGAAAACAAAAATTTAGTAGCAATGGTTTCAATAAATGAAACAACTACTAGACTTACTGAAGAGTCCAAGCCTGTGGATCGCCACGATCATCAAGACAATGATCTGGATTTGCAAAATAAAGATCCACCTCCTAGGCCAATTTAGACGAGAAACAAACACCGTCTTAAACGGTTCATCGAATGTTTCTCTACCAATCAAGAGGGAGTGGGCATGAAGGAATGTCCAGGGTAATCTTTCCAAAGCCCCCGTGTATGGGTCCTAAAGCTAAAACACGGGCCCGTGTCGAGCCAAAGACGTTAAACAAGTGCGCTTCTCGGGAGGCAACCCGGGGGTATTTTTGTCATTTTTTTTAAAGTGTGATTTTTTGTATTTTTATAATTTTTCTGTTTATAACTTTCAATTACCTACGTGAGGAAACGATCGGAATCGAAAACGGACTACCGAGGCTATCCAATGCGCCCTTCCAGGGTTTCCTTGGTACCGACTGACCATGCTCAGGGAAAAGGCCACGTCAGGGCGAGTACACGTCATAGCGTACATGATCGATCCCACAGCCGAAGCGTATGGTACTCGACTCATCTCAGCTATTTCCTCGTCTGTACTCGGACTTTGAGTCTTACTCAGCTTCGCATTACTTTGGATAGGTAGCTCTCCCTTCTTGGAATTTTCCATACTAAACCTCTTTAGTACCTTTTCCAAGTATGTACCCTGACTAAGTCCAATTAGTCTCTTCTTTCTATCTCTCAATATTCTTATCCCGAGAATATAGGCAGCCTCTCCTAGGTCCTTCATGGCGAAACATTTCCCAAGCCAAGCCTTGACATCTTGCAAGGTTGGAATATCGTTTCCCATGAGCAGTATGTCATCGACATACAGCACCAGAAAGGTGACTATACTCCCACTAGCTTTGACATATACGCAGGACTCATCCTCGCTCCTAGAGAAGCCAAACTCTTTGACTTTCTCATGGAAACAAAGATTCCAGCTGCGAGAAGCTTGCTTCAATCCGTAGATTGATCTCTCAAGCTTACACACCTTATTAGGATACTTTGCATCGACAAAACCCTCTGGCTGATTCATGTAAACATCCTCAGTCAACTTCCCATTAAGGAAAGCGGTTTTGACGTCCATCTGCCAAATTTCATAGTCATGAAATGCAGCTATGGCCAGCATAATCCTAATAGACTTTATCTTGGCTACTGGTGAGAAGGTCTCGTCATAATCAACCCCTGGGGTTTGAGTAAAGCCCTTCGCAACCAGTCTTGCCTTGAAAGTGTGTACCTTTCCGTCCATGTCGGTCTTCTTCTTGAAGATCCATTTGCATGCGACTGTCTTTCGACCCGGTACGTTGTCAACCTAGTTCCAAACTTGATTGTCATACATGGACTTGATCTCGCTATCCATGGCCTCTTTCCACTTGGCAGACTCAGGGCCCGCCACTGCTTCCTGGTAGTTAGCTGGTTCATCCAAATTTATCAGTGTCCTATCACTGACAAACGTGTCCCCATCCGAAGTTATATGGAACCCATAAAACTCGGGTGGCATGCTAACCCTACCGGAACGCCTAAGAGGTAAGGATACATCTGTCGGACCAACAGGAACTTCTTCATCATGTTGGTTGCTAGTTTCTCCTAAGGTTGCGTCATCTGATGACTCTTGAATTTCTTCCAGATCAATGGTACTCCCACTGTCCTCTTTGAATATGAGCTCTCTCTCTCGAAAGACCGCTCGTCTAGCTACAAAGACCACGTCCTCGCTCGGTCTGTAGAATAGATATCCAAATGACTGTTTGGGATAACCAAGGAAGAAACACCTTTCGCTTCTTTCTGCAAGTTTGTCTTGAGTCTCTCGTCTAACGAAAGCCTCACAACCCCAGACTTTGATATGTGCCAACGAGGGAACTTTCCCCGTCCACATTTCATGAGGTGTTTTAGCAACCTTTTTAGTAGGGACAAGATTAAGGATATGGGCGGCAGTCTCTAAGGCATACCCCCAGAAGTGAATTGGAAGTGAAGCTCGACTCATCATGGAACAAACCATGTCCAACAGGGTTCGGTTGCGCCTCTCCGCAACACCGTTCAGCTGTGGTGTCCTGGGAGGTGTCAACTGCGAAACTATTCCGCATTCCTTTATATAGTCTAGGAACTCGATACTTAGATACTCTCCGCCTCTGTCGGATCTGAGCATCTTTATCTTCCTGCATAATTGATTCTCTACTTCGTTCTTAAACTCTTTGAACTTTTCAAAGGTGTCCGACTTGTGCTTGATTAAGTAGATATAACCGTATCTACTAAAATTGTCGGTAAAAGTCACGTAGAACCGCGTGCCATCCTTTGTGGTTGATCTGAATGGACCACACACATCCGTGTGAATGATGTCCAATAGACCCTCACCTCTTTCAAAAGACCCTTTGAAAGGTAATTTAGTCATCTTGCCCAACAGACAAGATTCACATACATCATCCGACTTGAGGTCGAATGATTCCAACACTCCATCCTTTTGGAGTTGGGCGATGCGTTTCTTGCTGATGTGCCCGAGCCGACTATGCCACAGACATGCCTTTTCCACATCACTAGTAGAATCAATATAATTTACACTATGTCCTAGATTGTCAACACATTTTACAGTTTCATACACACCATCACAAGGATAAGCAGTAAAATTCAAAATACCATTTTTGAAAACAGAAATAGATCCAATATTATTATCAAAAGAAAAATGAAATCCTTGTCTGAATAATGCGTGAAATGAAATAATATTTCTTGCCATTTCTGGCGAATAGCAACAATCTAATAAATCTATACAAACTTCACTACTAAGCACTAAACTGTAAACGCCGATCTTGGTAACAGGGGACGATCTCCTATTGCCCATGATCAAGTTCAGTCTACCGTGCTCCACCTCCCTGCTTTCCTTTAGGCCCTGCAGATCAGAACAAATGTGAAAACCACATCCTGTATCAAGGACCCAAGAATTAGAAGATGGTGAGTTTTTAGAGATAGTGTATATACCTGCTGTCGATGGCTTTACTTTCCCATCCTTGACATCCTGCAAGTATTTGGGACAGCTTCTCTTCCAATGGCCCTTCTCTTTGCAGTAGAAACAGTTGGCTTCATCGGGGTTGGCCACACAAGGAATCTGGGAAGACTTGGTTCTCGAGCCATTGCTTGACGACCCGACCTAAACCTTTTCCCTCCAATTTTGTTTAGGAGGGCCCTTCCTCTTCTTTCCTTTGCCACTTCCAATGGCTAGGACGGGCTGATTAACCGAGGGTACACTTTTACCCTTCATCCCGTCCTCAGCAACTCGAAGCATGCGATGCAACTCAGTCAGGTTAGCCTGATTGTTGTTCAAATGATAAGCCAGCCTGACTGGTCATAAGAACTCGGTAGGGAGTTAAGCACTATGTCAACGGCCAACTCCTCAGGTACAGGCATCGCAAGATTTCTAAGCCGCTCCACGTAACCTTGCATTCTTTGCACATGAGCGCGGATGGACTCTCCATCTTTAGGTTTGCTGTTCGTGAAGTCCTTGACCACCTCGCACCTTTCGATGCGCTCTTGCTTGCGGAACTTTTCTGCAAGCTCCTTGTGCATCTCAAAGGGCCAGTAGTCTTCGTATATCCTTTGCAATTCGGGGTTCATTGTGGCGATCATGATGCAGGCCACTTTGCTTGCATCATCAGAATGTTTTTGGTACGAGGCAATTTCCTCGGGAGTAGCAGTTTCGGGGTCAACATCGACAAGCTCAGTCTCGAGAACATACTCTTTGTTCTCGTACCTCAGAGCCATCTTGATGTTTCTAATCCAGTCATTGTAGTTTGTCCCGTTCAATTGAACCTTGGAACACAGTGATAGGATTGAGGGAACACTGGAGTTTGAGTGGGGAGCGGATTGATCAGCAGAAGACATCTATAAAAGAATGTAAGTTTAATTAGATACTTGTCGGTCCTTATAATAACCCAATATAAAATAAGGCTAGGATCCAACTATAACAATTTGCAACGTAGAAGAGGGATGCCGTAATCTATAAGCAAATTTTATAAAGGTAGGCGAATGACGATTCAGCCAATTCCACCGCGGAAAAAATAATCTTATTATAAATGGAATTCCTAGTTTCTTTTGAGATATATTGAACTGTTCAATAGCATGTTTAATCTCGGATATGCCCCACCGTTTGTGACTGGGATGCCGAGGATCACAAACCGGGTGTGAATAACCATGCAAATTAGCTTGGTACTCTCGAGGTCCATTATCATCTCAAATTGATGTGCCGGCAAACCACACACGCTCCATCAACAATGATAACACCCGAGACACCCATTGCCACTCTTTATGAACCCCCATTGGTGTGCCGGTAAACCACACACGCTCCACCAACGTTTCATAAAGTGCAATGTGCAATTTCATGGGGTAGCATCAAATTCACATTTTTCCTAAAGTAACTAGATTGGGATTTTGTGTAAAGGTTCTAGTACTTTGATCATTATACTTTTAATGATTAAGTGGTTCTGTCAAACCCGTTCGGCTAACGACCCTCCACTGATCAGGCGAGCGGTGGGTGAGAGTGTTCACCCATTAGACTACCATTTTATAGGTAGTCTCCTTATACCCACTTTATAGACCAGCTTCGTGAATGAGGCATACTATTGATTTGACTAACCAAATTTATCTCATATATAATATTAACTTTTAATAACATATATAAGATGTATTTTAAAACCCTTCAAAATATTCAAGGTTTATCTTTTACCAAATTTAACAATTAAATTTTGAATTAAATTAAACCTTAAAAATCGATTTAATCAATTTTAATTACCAATTAATTAAATTAATTAAATCTAAATATTTTAAACATTTTAAAATATTTTTCTGGATTTTTCTATTAATTTTCGAAAATTTAAAATTAATTAAATCCCTTTTGAATTATCTTTCAATTAACAATTAATTAAATTAATTTAAATGAAGATAGGTTTATCCAAATTAATCAAATTAATTAAAACCTATCCTAAACCCCCTAGATTTCGAAATCAAATAATGGGGTTTAAGGTTATCCATTTAATTAACAAATAAAGTTACCAAAAATAGAAAACCTTCTAAAACCCTAATACAATTTTCGAAATAGGCAAGGGGGATTAGGGTTTCCAAAACCCTAATCCTAGAAATCGATCCATAATAAAATTAGGGTTTATAGGCTTTAAACCCTGAAACAGTTATAACAATTCAATAAGAAAACAAAACAGGCTCTGATACCACTAAAAAGTTTTGTGCAAACCATGAACTAAATAACCTAAGTTCACATGCAACCTATAAGGATCTATGTTTTCTTCTAATTGAACATATAACAAAAACCTAGAGGCCAATAAAAGAAACTAAAGATCAAAACAGAAAAACCAACCTTTATTTCTTGGAAGCTGAGCAGCAAAATTATCCTGCCTCAAATGAAAGTCACACCCAAGCTGAGAGGTATATGGATAGAAAATTCCAGAGAGTATCTAGGTCAAAAGTGGCGCAGAATATAGGGTTCCAGGGTCCCCTATTTATAGTTACAGAATAACCAGTTGATAAGCCTTAAGGATAAACCTTTTTGAATTCAAATAAGATAAACCTTTTATCTTATAATTCAAACTCCTATTTATCCTATTATATATCAAAATCGATTTATATATATATATATATATATATATATATATATATATATATATATATATATATATATATATATATATATATATATATATATATATATATATATAATCGATTTCCACACTGGTCACTCCCACTGTCACTTACTCAACTATTGAATAATTACAATTTTAGTCCCTGCACCTTTAATTAATTAATTTAATCCCCAAATTAAATCCAATTAATTCTGGATTAATTCCTAATTAATTAATATAGTTTCTAATTAATATATTATCACTTTAATATATTAATAAAACATATATTTAATTCCTGTTGATTTATTAATCCCATAATAAATCAATCTTTCTCTCTACCGAATTTTCTACCAAACCTCCAGCCATGAGGGCAACCCAAATGGATTGTGCTTCTATTAATTAGGTAAATACTAATTATTAGTCATGGCTTAGACACCTAATCCAACACTAGTTTCATTGAGATTTACCGAACTGTTCGATAGCATGTTTTAATCTCGGGAATGCCCCGCTGTTTGTGACTGGGATACCGAGGATCACAAACCGGGTGTGAATAACCATGCAAATTGCTTGGTACTCTTGAAGTCAATTGTCATATCTAATTAACGTGCCGGTTATCCACACACGCTCCGTCAATAATGACAAAAATCAAGAAACCCATTGAGACTCTTTGTGGACCCCAGTTGGCGTGCCGGTAAACCACACACGCTCCACCAACGTTCCACAAAGTGCAATGTGCAATTTCATGGATTAGCACCAATTCACATTTTGAACCTAAAGTAACTAGATTAGGATTTGTTTTAAGATTCTAGTACTTTCAATTATAGCATTATACTTTTAAGAGGCTTTAGCGGTTCTATCAACCCCGTTCGGCTAACGACACTCGACTGACCAGGAGAGCGATGGGTAAGAGTAGATACCCATTAGACTGCCATTTTATAGGCAATCACCTTATACCCTCTTTATAGGACAGTTTTGTGAATGAGGTCTACTAACGGTAAGATTAACCAATTTTCTTATATATAAATATTAACTTTTAATCATAAATATATAAGATATATTTTAATCTTATTAAAATATTTTAGAATTAATTTTATTCTAATTTTCGCAAATTTTAACTAATTTTTTGAAAATTTTAAATTAATTCTTTAAACCGATTTAATTGATCTTTTAATTAACAATTAATTAAACTAATTAAATCTAAGATAGAATTTATCAAATTAATTTTCTATTTTGGTCCCTATGGTGATCGAAATTATCAAGCCAAACAAAAGGGGTTCAAGTTATTTTAATTAATCCAATTACCAAAAATAACAACATACTTTTTTGGCAAGCAAAACTAGCAACCAAGGGGGGACCATTAGGGCATGGCGGCTAGGGTTAGGAAACCCTAGCCAAACCGTCGACTTTCAAGCCTCAGAAGGAGGGATTTTCGCAAAATACCTCAAGGCAAGAAATAAGCATGCAGTTTATATCAATTCACAAGAAAACAGCCTATGCTTTGATACCACTGAAGGGTTTCTATGCAATCAATGAACAAATAGAATCCTATGGTTCACATGCAACCCTAATATGATCTATGTTTTCTTCTATGAAGATAATAAACTAAACCTAAAGGCAACAATTATTTCTAAAGATCAAAACTAAGAAAACCAACCTTTGATCTTATGATCCTTGAAGCTAGCAGCAAAAGAATCCTGCCTCAAATGCAAGTCACACCCAAGCAATGGAGAAATCAGTCCAGCAGAGTAACATGGAGAGAAGGTGGCGTGAATAATGAGGTGCTAGGGGGTTCCTTTTATAGCCTCCTAGGGTTACACCTGAAACCTCAAGGAGCCTCCAACTGGACAAGGCTTTTGACCACTTGGACCAGGCTTACCAAAACCCTAATTAGGGTTTCGCCAAACCCCTGGAGGAGCCTCCAGGGTGGCGCCATTTTGGTCCCTGGTTTTTACCTGGCCAGTTATTCAACTATTGAATAAATGTCAACCAGTCCCTGCACCTTTTATTAATTTATTTAATCACTAAATTAAATCCAATTAATTCTAGATTAAATCTCATTATAGTTTCTAATTAATATATTAACACTTAAATATATTAATAAACCATATATTTATTTTCTATTGATTTATTAAACAATTAATAAATCAATCATTCTCTCTACTGAACTATACATTTATCCTCCAGCTATGAGAGCAACCCAAATGGACTTAGCTTCTATTAACAAGATAAATACAATTATAAGTCATGGCTTAGACACCTTACTCCCGCCATGGAAGCTGAAAATACATTATACATAACTTTTGTGTATCATAACTCAAATCCAAGACCACATCCATAACGAAATTCATTCATAATTTAACTAACATATAAGATGTTCACACTTAGCGTCATGACCCTCGCATGTGTCGCGTCGCGATCCCTCGTCACATGCCTAGTCCTATTGCGGTGTACTCACCCATGGCAATGCAGCCAAAAAATATGGCGCCATGACTAAAAGATCATCGCATCGTGGTTCATGGCAGGCCATAGCAACACGACTCAAGAACGCAACAATCATATTTCGGGTATGAAGTGCTTCAAGCCACTTTCCAGCTTAATCTTGACTTCTTTTTCAATTTACTTTAAATAACAACACACTATTACTTCATAATTTATCCATAACATTTAGGGTTTATAATCAAACATTTAATCTCAATTCTTTTCACATATCTTAGCACAATCACTATGAAAACACACTACTCAAGTTTCTTTTAATTTAATACTCCGTTTATAGACCACATAAGATCACAAAGCAGCTGAGGTTTACAACCCTTTAATCAATTTCAACTCACAACACCTTTCTCTTAAGAAGAATTGAGAACTTACCTTCAAAACCAAAGAAGCAAATGTTTAATTATTCAACTTCATGTGTTTCTCCTTCAATCCTCGTTTACAGAGCACTAAGGCTTCGTCCCTTTCTGACTTTCGAGGTAAGAAAATGGTAAAGGGACCAAATGACCAACTTAAGGCCTTAAAGCCGTTTTGTCAAGGGGGTTCATTACGCCGCTACCACATACCCTCGTGCCACTACCCATCATGACATGACCATTCAACCTTTAACGCTGCAATATAGCTCGTTTCACAATAACAACATATTTTCAATCTTAGTTCTATTCTAACATGCTACTTACACAAAGTTGCATCGTGAAATCTCGTCTGTCTTATTCCATTCCAATTTACACTAAGTCCCTTATTAAAACATAATACTAATCTTACACCTTATAAAACATGAAGTTACAACAACCTTCTATTATCAACTTAATAATATACTAATCAGTTAAATTTGTCATTCTTCTAGAAAAAGTCAACCAATTTAAATTCCACTATGTGATCATTATCATGACCACACACGCTATCTTGTACCATGTGTTTCACCTATTGTACATTCTTATCACGACATTTATCGTGGACTAAGGGTGAGCTTATAGGACCGAATCCTGACCCCATATCGATCCCGAACCGTTCCTGATCCCATACCAATATTGTATACTTGTATTGGGATGGTATACGGTTCTTTATTTATACCAAATTCAATATTTGGAAAGCCTATACAATACCATACATTTTACCGAATGTCCGGATTAAGTATTAAATATCACAAGTTTCATTTGTAAAGATTACATCGTGTTAGTTGATCTCCAAGTCGAATTCAAAGTTAGAAGCTTAACCTCTCTGCATTAAAGTGTCATAAATTTTAATGAAAAACATTTCTTTAACGAGCATTGTCAGGATACCCTGGTTAATCCGATAAATTCATCAGTATTTGTTTGCCAAAATTAAAAGTAAATATGGATCATGCCAAAAGCTAAAAGTAAATATGGATCAAATGAAACCCATCTCTGCTAGTTAACCTGGTGTCATGATGATGTCATGCTTTGAAAAAGAAGGCTTCTTTCAACATCTCTGACGATCTCAATGTACTACCTGTCATGCTGGATACAAAATCGTAGATGAAAGAACCATGTACTTTAGCCTGGAAGAGGTAAGGTTGTGGTGATATCACTGTTCATTTTTAAAGAAATTTATTGTTTATGAATGATTTTGTTTAGCAATGTTTAAAAAAAGTACACGTCACAATTACACGACACGCTAACTTTTAAGACAATAAACTGGAAAAAGAAACTAGTAGCAACCTATTCTTTTCAGTTGCGTAATAGTTTATTATAAAAATACACTAGTCGAGCAAAAGTGGTCTAAGTAGCGAATTTATCGTACCATTCCTACATATCGTACCGGTCCTATACTCCCTTAGTCGGTTTGGTCTTTAGTACAAACAAATGGTTCCCAAAAAAAAAATTGGTTCCAACTGGTATGGTCCGTTCAGTATTGGATAACACCCCTATCCTGAACCTTAGGATCATATAGCATTGTGTGAGACTATATGAAGACGCGTGGGTGACTTCTCTTTATCACAATTAAACAATGCAAAAAACCCCTTATTTTTCACAACCTGTTTCTTTACAAAACTTTCTAACATATTACCAACTCCAATATGATTCATTACAAAACCTCCAAACTTATCATTAACATTATCTCGTTTCATTTTAAACCCCACAAAGATATCCATGCCTTATGTATTTCCTTCCCATACTTTTATCAAAAAAACACCATCCATAAGGTGTACATCAAAATTCTTCAGCAACAAATGCCTAACATGTAAAAGATCATATTTGAAAGATGACCTTAAATAGTCAACATATATATCCTCTTGACACCAATGCATGTGTCCATCAAAATGTATCCCCTTTCTTTAACCATATACCTACTTTAATCATTGGTTCATACTTGACTATGGAAAATATCATCCATAGTCACATCCATCCACCAACCTAGAACCATAAATAAGGTTCTCTCGGTACATATTGAAGACGACATCAACAATCAATCTTATACAATCTTACAAATTCCAAGGTCAATAAAAAGGCGACTTGCTCCAAGTCTTCCATGTCAAATGGATATTTGATGAAGATAATACAATTGTCTCTGTATAGTTCCTTGTTTGTCTTGACCATATCTTTTTTGTATCATTCTAATCATCCATTTCTGAATTCATCTTCTATCCTATAGAGTTATTTAGGGTTCTCTTTTATCTAATTGACGCCAATTTCCTTTCTCTCTCCCCCCACTATGACCTTTCATATGTATTCTCTATGGTCCTTCAATCTCGAACCAAGGGCCCTGATACCACTTTATTGGATTCAATTTTAAGAACAATAAAATTTACAAGAGATATATGAAGAAGATGGAGGATTGTTATGATAATAAGAATTTTTGTACAAAACACTTAGCCTATTTTATCAACACAACAACAACTTATTACAAGCACAACTCATCATGTAACCCACCATATACTTTCACGTTTTCACAGTTGATGACTTTGATGCCCATAATAATTACTAAATTAGTCCTAATAAATACTAATAAGACATATGTTAATACTTAGAGGTGTTTAGCTTATAGTTCTAACATGCGGTGGGGTAGTGTGGGCCCCTTTTATACTTAATACATTTAAACATTCAAATAAATGGAGAATATATATATATATATATATATATATATATATATATATATATATATATATATATATATATATATATATATATATATATATATATATATATATATATATATATATATATATATATATATATATATATATATATATATATATATATATATATCAAAAGGGTAATTTAGTAATTTCAGTTTGAAAAGGTACCTAATTTACAATGAAACATGACCGTAAGGGCATTCCGTGTAAAATTTCTAATTTAGGGACTGAAACCCCAAAAATTTGCTAAACACAGGGACCAAATTTAAAGTTCTCTCTTTAAAAATTGTAAAGCTCTCCGCAGTGAAATTGCACTAGCTCTCACTTTTTCGGTGCCACATCAGCATCCGGTGAGCACCACTCACTCCTCCCCTCACCCATGAAAATGGTCACCTCTCACTACCTCTCACTTTTTAATTTAAAAACTAAAATAACATTTAATAGAAAACGCATAACATTACAAAATTTAAAAAGCGTACACAATAATTTAAATCCTAGATATAGTAAATTAAAACTTAAAATACGATAATTAAAACCTAGGTAAAATTTTCACAACATTCCACGCTTCGAGGTGCGTGAAGTATGTGTTGTGTGTCACTCGATACTCTTGTAGGGCTTGTTCAACGATCTCGTCGTCGGTTGTCTCGGGTTGTCAATTTACCGATAGGTGTAAGTGAATTTGGTTAAATTTACCCAGTGAAAACACATTCCTCCATTTGTTATTAAGTTGATGTCTACCCCGATAATGTATTGTGCCTAATATACTGTGAAACGATTCTTCCATATGTTCCCAAAATTCGCAGTTGTTTCCCACATCGACCTCTTCGTTGATGTTAATAAAGGCGGTTGCTAAAGCTGCCTCTTCTCGTCGACTTCAACGCCAACAATTATTTATATTTCTGACGCCAGCCATTTTTATAAAAATGTGTAGAGAGTGTGTATGAGATGTACATGTGTGTGTGAGATAGTTTTAAAAAAAAAAAATTAAATTCTAACGGCTAAAGTAGCCGTTGTCCAACGGTCGAGATTTCGGCGCACAACGTCAGAAGTTTGTGCGGGTTTAAGGATGCGGGCTCGTCGCGGGGGGGGGGGGGGGGGTGTTCCCCACGAGCTCAGAGGTGCTCGCACCCCAGCTCGGGCTCCACACGGGACGGCCTAAGGAATGATCGAATACACCTTTTATTTATTTAAAATGTAGTGATTGTTTTAGGATGAAAAAATAAATATAATAGTTAAAATCGCTCACCCTAAGAACAACTATAAGCATATTAATGCAGAGACCAATATGGTTGTTTTCTTCATAACCATGTATAATATTTTTAAAAAGGAGATACTGTAAATTCCATGCTCAAAGTTGTATACTATCGTTGAATTAACTACGATATCATTTTTCTCTTGTGGTTGCAAGATGCATGATACGAGCTTTTAGTACTCCGATCGGGTTCAGTTCATGTGTTTACTTATTTTCTTCAAGTTTAAAATAAATATTACTTTCTTGCGCATAATTCATGGTTTTTGAGCTCAATGTCAATGTCTCTTTGTCTTTGATATGCAGTTAATGTTCCATTTGTAGAAAACTGATATCAAACGTAGATCTTTCATTGATTATGAAGAACGATTACAGGGGCAAATAAATAGTAGTAGGGATAACAAACTAACTAACAAACTAGAAGATAAAACGAAATTATCTCCTTATCTATTCTACTGGAATAATCATCCTTATCTATTCTACTGGAATAATCGTCCTTTACTCCCCCTCAAGCTGGAGTGTGGAGGTTACGAACACCCAGCTTGCCAAGTAAGTCACAAAGGGGTTGAGCGCCCAAAGGTTTAGTGAGGAGATCTGCAATTTGTTGTTTGCTGGTCACATGAAGGGGCAAGACCTCGTGAGATTCAACCCGTTCTCGAACAAAAAAACAGTCCATCTCAACGTGTTTAGTTCGTTCATGAAAGACCGGATTGTTTGCAATGTGTCGTGCGGCCTGATTGTCGCAATAAAGAGGCGTAGCATCTTCTAGGTTGACTGTAAGATCCTTGAGTAACCAGCGCATCCAAAGTACCTCGCTAACTGTCATAGCCATGGCTCGATATTCAGCCTCTGCTGATGAACGTGAAACCACAGACTGTTTCTTTGTCTTCCAGGACACGGGAGAACCTCCCAAAAGTAGCAAATAACCGGTTCTTGAACGTCTTGTATAAGGGCACCCCAACCAATCGGCATCACAGTAAGCGACAAGATTAAGGCCACCAGTTTTGGGTATGAAAATGCCTTGACCAAGAGTGGACTTTAGGTATCGAAGCACACGAAGAACAGCATTCATGTGATCTGTCCTAGGATCAGAAACGAATTGGCTAAGGACATTTACGACATAAGCAATGTCAGGGCGTGTGGCCTGAAGGTATAATAACCTCCCGATGAGACGTCGGTAAAGGGACGCATCAGCTTTGTGGCTTTCATGACACTGACCAAGTTTCAAGTTTTGCTCCATGGGAAAAGCACTAGGGCGACATCCAAGTTGACCACAATCGGAAAAAATGTCCATGGAGTATTTGTGTTGACTTAGGACCATCCCATCTTCAGTACGAGCAACCTCTATGCCCAAAAAATACTTCAGAGGGCCAAGGTCTTTGATGCTGAAGTTGTCGTTTAAGTGGTCCTTGGTTCTTTTAATCATGTCCTCGTGATTACCGGTGATAACCACATCATCGACATAAATCAAAATGGCAACAAAC
This sequence comes from Cichorium intybus, assembly GCA_023525715.1. Taxonomy (NCBI): domain Eukaryota; kingdom Viridiplantae; phylum Streptophyta; class Magnoliopsida; order Asterales; family Asteraceae; genus Cichorium; species Cichorium intybus. Next base: position 50,870,232 of record CM042011.1, read on the forward strand.
TTGTCTTTTTCTTTGTATGTGAAAAGAGAGTGATCAGCATGGGATTGTTTGAACCCAATCTCCAGCAAGGAGACCGTAAATGTTTTATACCAGGTGCGGGAGGCTTGTTTCAACCCGTACAAAGATTTTCTGAGGCGACATACTTTAGCATTCCCTTCGTTTGAAAAACCTTGTGGGACTTTCATATAGACCTCCTCTTTCAAATCGCCATGGAGAAACGCATTGTTAACATCCAGTTGGTGCAACAACCAATTTCTTTTGACCGCAATGGTGATGAGAGTTCGAATTGTCACTAGTTTCGCAACCGGAGCAAACGTGTCATGATAGTCGACGCCTTCAATTTGTGTAAAACCTCTTGCAACAAGGCGAGCCTTGTACCTTTCGATTTCTCCATTGGGTTTGTATTTAATTTTGTAGACCCATTTCGAATCGATGGCATGTTTCCCTTCCGGCAGGTTTTCCAACGTCCATGTCTCATTTTCTTCAAGTGCTTTAATTTCACGTTGCATGGCAAGTCGCCAATTTTCATCCTGTATAGCTTCTTTGAAAGATTTGGGCTCATTGACTGATGTAATGGCCGCTAAAAAAACTTGATGAGAAGCTGAAAATTTATCGTAAGAAACATAATTTGAAAGAGGGTGTACCGTAGAAGAAGTTTGATCGGGCACGGGTTTTGCATGGTCGATGGAGGGTGGCAACGTGACTTCAAAGTCTTTCAGCCGAGAGGATGGGATTCTAGTTCTTGTGGCCCTTGGGGCTTGATGTTCATCATGAAGATGTTGAGTTTCAGTTTCAATTGCTGCTTGTGTTTCATCACTAGATTCTACTGGAATAAGCGGAGGGGTGGGCTCAGTGGATTCGGCTTGAGAATCTGAGTGAACCGTTGCATTCCCTTCATTATTTTCGGCTTCAACTTGTTTAACCCAATCATCTTCTTGCCAATTTGATGTCTCAAAAGTGTCAGGCGTTATGTTTTTCGGCTTGAGCTGTGCAAACGGAAAATTGGTTTCATCGAATTTAACGTCACGAGAGATCGCCATTCTCCCATGTTTAATGTCAAGGATTTTAAAGCCCTTGGTTCCCTGTGGATATCCCATAAATACCCCTGGTCTCCCTCTAAACTCAAACTTATCACCTCCTGTCTCTATACTACTGTAATAGGCCAAACAACCCAATGTTCTCATGTGCTCATAATATCTCTGTCCAAACACGATTTCATATGGCGTTTGATTTTTGTTGACTTTGGACGGGAGGCGATTAATAATGTAGGTTGCAGTCTCTATACATTCTCCCCAAAAACGCTTCGGGATGTTTGCATGAAACATGAGGGCCTGAGCGGTTTCAAGGAGATGTCGGTGTTTACGTTCGACCACCCCATTTTGTTGGGGTGTGTGAGGGCAAGTGGTTTCCAGTAAGATGCCCTCACGAGCATAGAACTCCTTCATGCGATTAGAAGTGAACTCGCCTCCATTGTCACTTCTAACCCGTTTGATTTGCTTTGAAAATTGAGTTTTGACCATATTGTGAAAACTTATCAAACAATCACTTGCTTCACTTTTATGTTTGATAAGAAAGACCCAAATGGCCCTACTAAAATCGTCCACAATGGTTAGAAAAAAACTGGCATGGGTTGTTGATGGTTTACGGTATTTACCCCAAATGTCACAATGAATTAAATCGAAACATTCATTAGTCTTAATAAAGCTCTTAGGAAAAGGAGTTCGTGTGTGTTTAGCTTTAACACATGAATCACACACATCGTCTTTAAAATTAAAGAAAACATTCTTAAAAAAATCTATATTCGATAACTTGGAATCGGAAGCGTGACCTAGTCTTGAATGCCAAACTCTAGCGTCGACCTTAGTTGCCATAGCCTTCCTTTCTTGAGTTGCCATACCCATCCGATATAGACCATTAATGCATTTACCCGTGCCAATCAACTTCTTCGACTGTAAGCCCTGCATTACACAAAAGTCCGGAAAAAAACTTACTACACATTGCAATTCCTTTGATAATCTACTAACGGAAAGTAAATTACAATTGAAATTGGGAATGTATAGAACTTCATTGATTTTATTCCCACCACTGAGGGTGCAATCCCCTTTTGCTACCACCGGTATGTTGTCACCGTTTGGTATCATAACAGGTGCTTCTCGTGTGGTTCGAGCACCGTTTTCAAGGGACTCAAATTTATGGACAATATGCTCGGTCGAGCCTGAATCCACGACCCAGTCATCAGTTTTATTATGCTTACCAGCCATGTTAGCCTTACGAACTTGATCACCTTCAGTTTTCTGTTCATTGATGTTGAAATGCTTCATGAGTGCTTGGTATTGGGCGTCGGTTAGGCCGGCTAAACCGAGCTCGGATTCGATGTGGGCAGCTTTTGGTTTCACTTTCTCGACTTTTGCCTTTCCTGGCCACCATTCAGGGTAGCCAATTAACTTGAAGCATCCCTCTCGCTTGTGACCATCTTTCCCACAGTGGTTGCAGTGATCAATCTCCTCCCCTGTATTTCGCTTGGGATCCTTTGAAGGACCTTTGTTGTTTCGTTGTGAATTAAAGGATCCTTCGCGTGATCCTTGGGTTTTGAATGCAGCCGGCTCCACTTGTGCCCTCTTAGCCATTGTGATCTGCCTTTGTTGTTCCTCTTTAGAAGCAAGACGATAGGCTTCTCCAAGGGTAGGTGTTGGTTTGATAGACAGGACATGGGTCCGTATTATGGAGAAATCTCTATCGAGCCCCATCAAGAACTCGTATAATCGCTCCTTCTCTTTAAATTCAGACAGCCTCTTTCCGATGTTGCAAGAACAATTTCCACAGGTACATTGTGGAACTGGTAAGACAGATTGTATCTCATCCCAGATACCACGAAGTTTGGTATAATACGCTGAAACGGATGAGCCATCTTGGTGAGTAACCTAGAGGGATTGTTTTAATTCGTAGGCTCGAGGAGCACTTTCTTTCCCGAACCTTTCCTTCAGATCGTCCCATATTTCAGAGGAAGTGTTGGCGTATTTCACGCTCCCCCTGATGTCTTTATCCATTGCAGTCGTGAGCCACCCTATGATCATGGCGTCACAACGCATCCACTGCATGTAATTCTCGGCTGTCTTCTCGGGCTTGGGAATCGTTCCATCCACAAACCCCATCTTGTTCTTCGCGAATAAAAAATTCGCCATCTCCTTGGCCCAGTCGCTGTAGTTTCCGTCGATTAGGGTTTCGTTTACGTGCATCTGTTTGGGTAGATCAGAGGGGTGGATGTAGTATGGTGAGTTGGCGTCAATGGCGTCATTCTTGCCACTGCCGCCGGTTTTTTCTGGCTTATCTCCGGCCATGTTAGGTTTACGAGCGGTGGTTCTTAAGATCCCGCTCTGATACCATGTAGAAAACTGATATCAAACGTAGATCTTTCATTGATTATGAAGAACGATTACAGGGGCAAATAAATAGTAGTAGGGATAACAAACTAACTAACAAACTAGAAGATAAAACAACTAGAAGATAAAACGAAATTATCTCCTTATCTATTCTACTGGAATAATCATCCTTATCTATTCTACTGGAATAATCGTCCTTTACCATTTGGATCAAAAGACACCCTTATCTCAGTAAAGATAAATTTTGTAAAATTAAGTTTAAGTTAAGTTGGATGTTGGATACGTTTTGGAAACCTTATTTTCTTTTCTGCACGGCTTGAGTGTTATATTACTTGCAAATTTGAAATGTATATAACTGATAAATTTTAACATGGGAACTTAACCTCAAACAACTCAGCTCTGAAACTATGCCACTTACATCAAAACCGTAATTTTTTCTTCACAAAAACAGCTTTGAAAACGTGATGTGTTTAATCTCGCTCTTTAGATCAAAACAAGGGTAAGTGGGTAACACGTAAGAGTTGGTCAAGTTGGCAAAACATTTATATACTTTCATCATAAGGCGAGAGAGTAGGGTTGGTATAATCATCTCTCGTTGTTTGTAATACCAATTCTTTTATCGGTGAAAAATTTGTTTGACTCGAGTATATGAAACGATATATCATCGTCGCATATACAATATCTGTAAGTTTTGGATTATGTATTAGAAATGCCGATTAAAATGTATTAGAAATCATGACCGTTTAATTTCATGTTGATTCGTTTGGTTAGATGCCCCCAAAATTGATGGGTCGTGATAGATTAATTACACTCTAAATATTCTTATATTGCAAATTATTAATATGTTAAACCACTATTAATGTGGCTTGATGGTAATCATTTGAGAATGATCAAAGCACTTTAAAAGGAGTTTCACCTTCAAAATTCACAAGTTTCAAGCTTGAGGTGGTGTGGCGTTCAAAAAAAAAAAAAAAAGATATGTCAAATTACATCTTTTTTTTTTTTTTGGTATTAACTGATATAAAAAATTATGTAGATGAAAATAAATCAAAATTTTATTTTATTCGTCCAAGTCATTAGATATAAAATGTAATTTACATCTAGTGGTTTATAAACAAATGAATTGAAGTCATATTTAGTGTCCAAAGTAAAATCTTAAACTAACAGGAAATGGTTACCGATTGATCATTGTTAGACAGTATTTTTTTTTTATTGTTTAAATAATATTTTTATGATTTAGATATTAGATTGTTTCAGTTAAAGTAAGATATACCAATTTGGACAATTTGCAGATCACGTGTGCTCACGTGGTCATGACAAGGATGCCGACTTTGTTAAACTACTTCTGTAGAAAATATAGACATTTAAATGACTGTATTCACAAATACTATATGTTACAAAAAGATATACACCTTTTGCTGGAAATAAATACAATAACACAATAGATTATATATTCATTTTGTCCACTAAACCAAATCCTTTTAGAACTTTGCTCCATTCATACTACAAAAAGATAATCATTTATTTTTTTCGACCAACTTTATAATTCGTTTGATTAACATATTTTGTCACTTTAAGTTCAAGTGACGGAGCGACGAGGTTGCTCATGATCGTTGTTAAGGTAGTTTTTAGTGACGGAGCGACAAGGTTGCTCATGATCGTTGTTAAGGTGATAAAACTGAATGTTTTATCGGAGAGGTTTATAATTAGTTAAAGAGTAAATTACAATTTTGGTCCCTGTGGTTGATCCAAAATTGCACCTTTGGTCATCCTTTTCATTTTTCACTCTCATGGTCCCTGTACTGCACATTTGCTTACACCTTTAGTCCCTCTTGCGGTTACCGTCCATATAAGCCTCCGTTAAGTCAGTCGTGTGCCCCTCACGTGGGGGCAAAATAGTCATTTCGCTTACTCTTCTTCTTCCTCCTCTCTCTCTCCTCCCCCACAGATCTTTCTCCGCCCACTGCACCACCGTGACCACCACCAAAACCGCTTTTGGTTACCGATTTTTCACCTTTAAGACAAGTGCGCGGCTGGAAAGAAGAAATTACCAAGCGAGTATCTGATTCTGGCCTGCTAGAAGCAGAAGTAGAAACAGATCCATCGATTGGGAGACACTTATTGCAGACGTGGTAAGGAAAGGAGATGAAGTGAATCCAAGAACTCTAAGCGATTAAATGGATCGAATCGATATGGTAATTAATTCTCCTGAAGATTCGAGTGGATATTCGGACATTTAAAATTTTATTAAATTATTAGTTCGTTTTTGGTTTTTTCCCGGAGCAGTGAATCCATCGTGATTGTCTTGACAGTTGCAGGTTCTGTGAAATCGATGACAATTATGGAATCTGATTCCATTGCCACCGTCAAACTAAGGACTACGGTGTTTGAAGCGGTGATGTTCTTCATCTGATTCTTAGGGTTTCTGATCTTCTTGTGATCACCGTGGAGACCGCTAGTGGGAAAGCATTCGAGTTTGAGGTCGATAGATTCAGAAATGTGAAGTACTTAAAACAACTAGCGGAGGAAAAAGCTAAAGGGATTGGATTTATTAATGGCGAAGAACTCAATATTCTGTGTAATGGTGAGAGGCTCGATGAACAGAGGCTAATTGATGATATCTGTAATAATCATGATTCCGTGATTCATTTAGTTGTTCAACACAGCACACTTTCGCTCTGTCTCTGTTTTCACATGCTCATGTATTCAAACTTTGGAACATAGCTTGTGGGTGTTTTTTAGTTCTTTGAGTTTGGTGTTTTTGGAGACGACGAGATCAAGCGCAACCAGAAACAGATCCATCGATTGGGAGAAACTTATTACAGACGTGGTAAGGAAAGGAGATGAAGTTCCTGAGATTTATTGGTGTAAACCAAGAGAAGTTGCTGCGTTAGAAACATTAATGGGGAATAAAAATGGCTTCTTAACAACTAGATTGAAGAATTACGCCACAGATCAGAATAATCCATTGAAACAAGGACGTCACTGTGGGGGAGGAGAGAGAGGAGGAAGAAGAAGAGTAAGCGAAATGACTATTTTGCCCCCACGTGAGGGGCACACGACTGACTTAATGGAGGCTTATATGGACAGTAACCGCAAGAGGGGCTAAAGGTGTAAGCAAATGTGCAGTACAGGACCATGAGAGTGAAAAATGAAAAGGATGACCAAATGTGCAATTTTGGGTCAACCACAGGACCAAAATTGTAATTTACTATTAGTTAAATGAGTTGGTTTGTATTGGGTTGTTTGTCAATATTTTTTTTTTGTTTTTTTATATTTTTAAATTTATATATTATTTATATGATTATATAATTATGTTGTTAAAATTGTTAGAGTGCGACATGGAATTTGACGACTCGAATGAATTTATGACCTGACACAACCCCAATGATCAAAGGAATCCAAATGGCGAAATCAAATAGATAAATATTTAGAGTAGGCCGAGGATTGTTAGATCTGAAACGTTACACAACAAACCTGCTGGATTTACTTGTGTATAGGTTCTGCCCTATAATTGCTAGGCTTTTTCGACTATAAGTATTCATAGCTACAGATTCCATTTTATCACTTTGAAAATAATGGACCGAACCATGTTAATTTGCTATGTCGTTTTTATTGTTTTTCCCTTAATTGTTTGTATAACAAGTGGTACCAGAGCCACGATTACTCAAGTTGTTAGAGCCACGATTATTCAAGTTGTTAGATCTGTTGGTTAAAGGACATCGTCTTACAAGTTCGATTCGGAGAAGTCTAGTGGATTGAATGACTTCACGTTGTGGAAGGTGAAGATGAAGGACCTTCTGATCCATCAGGGATGCTGTGACATTGAAAAGCCTCTATCGAGCCGAATTTATGTGCAAACTAACATCTAATAACATTCAACTGTTGTATGTTACACATGAATCTAGACATGGATATATTTCCAGTATGTTAGGCAGCATTGATTGTACACATTAGGATTGGAGGAATTGTCCAACGACATTGCGAGGCCAATACATGATATATGATCACAAGTACCCAACAATGATACTTGAAGCAGTAGCGTCGCAAGATTTGTGGATATGACATCCATATTTTAGTGTCGTTGGTGGCAACAACAGCCTAAACGTCTTTTATCAATCATCACTATTTAACGACATATTGCTTGGAAAAACACCAAAATACACATTTGTTTTGAACGGGGATAATACAAGCATAAGTATTATCTTGCAGATGAGATATACCTAAATTGGACAATTTTGTGAAATCATTTTCGCATTTAGTAACCGCAAAAAAATGTTTCAAGGTGGCACAATAAGAAGCAATAAAGGATGTGGAACAGACATTTGACGTACTAAAAGCTTGATGGGTCATAATCAGACCGTTTCCATGGTCCAAGAATGTTGATATATAATTTCAGCTTTTCTTATATTACACAACATGATTTTGAAAGATGAATACGTTGTTATATGTCTGATACATGATATAGATCTCCCAACCGAGATAGAAATAAATAAGGACTATAATTTCAACTTTTCTATCAGTTCTTATTGATCACATAGAGCATGTCTACATACATTCTTTGGACTACTAGTTTATTTAAATTATCATATATAGGATTTAAATAATCATATTTATGTTAAATTCTTGTTTGTAGTTGTGTGTTTTTTTAATGAAATGTTATTTTTATTTTTATTTTTAATTTTATTTATTACATTTTAAATTATTTAACATTTTAACTTAAATGTTATTTTCTATTTTTAGTTTTATTTTTTAACTTTAATATTCAAATGCCGATGTGACATTGTGGTTTGAAAGAGTTGGGAAAAATAAGTTTCCTGTATTATGAGTTTGAAAAGATAAAAGTAGCAGGAAAGTAAAAAACTGATATGACAGAGTTGGGAGATATGGATTCCTCCCACCCTTAGACCTGAAACCAAACACAACAAAACTGCTTTCTTATCGCATATTTGATTGTATATGAGACCGGTCATATAATTATTAATTTTTCGGTTATAAGTATTCGTAGCTAAAGATTCTAATTTATCTCTTTGTAAACAACCGACCAATATAAATCTTCTCCAAAAAGAATTGTCTTAATTAATTTGTAAAGAAGTTGATTAAAATTACCATGTTTGACGATTATACATGAAGTATGGCTATAACGTAAATGAGGAGGGTCCGATCTCCTCCCAAGTTATGGTTGGAGTGATTACCTTATATTTTTGGTGCACCGTATTTGCAGTTCCTTTTAAAGACCACCTCTCAAGGGGGCCCTTGTTCTCCAATCTCCACCATGACTATGGCCCTCTATATGCAGTGCATTTTTTAGGTTTAATACCGAATAAAAATAATTATAATTATTGGAAAATTTCATGTTTATTCTTTATAGAAAAATTACTCGAATTCAACTTAATCATATGCTAACGATAAAAGATGGGCGTTAACCACTAAATAAAATCTCGCAAGGGCAACACTAGAACGATCAAATCAAAATCCATCGGAAAAAATATTTTAATTAATTAGAGGCTATTACAAGAATATTGTGACAACCAAAATCAAATACTTTGACATCCAGGTTTGAAGACTTATAGGGTGTTTGTGATTGTTTATTTTAGATGTTTATTGGCTTATTTCAATTTGACACCGGTAATAAATCGTTTTGAGTGTTTGAATTGAGAAATAAAATTTGCTTGTTATTGCATGACATTATTGGTTAGAAATTTTTGACAAGTTATTTTGTTTTAACTTATTGAAAACTTTTTGATAAGTTATTTTATTTTGGTAAGTTGTTTTGTTTGAAACAAAAGTTGTGATCCTTCCAAAAGTGGTGATTCCCATAGCAAGACTTGAGTTGTAGAATCAAGAAATCAACAATAGTATCTTGGCTCAAGATCTTGACAACGTTACGAACTTAGAGATCTTGTCAAGATCCAGATAGTAGCTTACAACAAAGGATTGCACGGTTATACACAAAAGCTTAAGACTACGAAGATTCCAAGTATGTGATTTTGTACTTAGAAAGGTGTTTAAAAACACTCTGGATCGTAATGCAAGTAAGCTAACACCAAAACGGGAAGGTCCCTATTTAATGAGATTCAGAAGTCAGCAAAGGAGCATATCGGTTGGCCACGGTGGATGGTAAGATCTTGCCAAGATCTTGGAATGTCATTCATCTCAAGACTTATTTTATATAGTTAGAATGTTAACAAAAGATAGAAGATGTTGAGGTAAGTCTTTGTTTGCTTCCTTATTTCTATATTTATCTATGATTTTCTAAGCGATGATATTGACTAAGCATCAGAGGGGCGTTGGCTAAGCTAGCATCCACCCCTTGTAAGGAATTTTATCTTGTAGTTCAGACTGGTCACCTCTCATAGGAATAAGGTACTTAAATCCCTTCAAAGGCTAAAAGATCAATTACATCTTTCTTAAGTGTATGATTTTAAACACCTCGTTTAAACGCAAGTAGTCTAACTATGGATTAAGGAATGGAGTATCAATATATGCTTTAATACATTGACAACTCTCGTGTTGTTGGCCATAAGTCAAGTCCTAAGGATATTTCAATGGAATAGCATCAACATGTTATACCCAGGGAAATTCCAAAGGACTAGCATCCACATGTTATACTACGTGAAAAACCGAGATCTCATATGATCGTCAAGTCTTTCAAGGAATTCTTATTCGCCCGCACTCAAGAAATTACGTATCATTCCTAAAGTAGTGTCACATAAATACTCGAAAGTATATGTCATTCACATATGATAGAGTTTAGAACATATAAAGACCAATATCCCTCGAGCATGGCCAAACCAACAAAATGAAAAAATAAATTGTTTTCAAACACCATCAACACAAACAAGATTAACGTCCCAAATTCCAGAATAAAATTTTCATTTTTGAAAGGATTCGAATACCTAAAAACGGATTGGAAAGAAAGCCGCTTGTTCCAAGTTTAGTATTTAAAACATTTAAACCATAAGTATTAAATCAAATACAAAACATTAATCAGTGGAAGACTTGAACACCAAATTGTTGGATGTGATACAATTGCGCCACGCTCCAAACCTTGCGGTGGATAGTGTCGCTATGCCTTAAGATAGTGTCGATATCTCCGCGATTCTTGAAAATGCGTATTCACACGACAGCGGCGCTATCTCCTAATTATCCCAAAACCAACTTCATAAAATTTATACTTGATCATTCCGGGAACAGTGTCTTACACAAAAGTTATCAAGAAATAACATATTCATTTCCCTTCTCCCGTTATCTCCATCCTTCCCTCAAATTTTCTCACCATCCTTTTCCCCATCCTGATGGTTGGAACCGACTTCACCCTAATCCTCAGATTTTCCATCCAACTTCCTCAATGAGTTATTCCATTTTTTTGTATCCCATCTGGTTTGGTTTCCTTTCTCAATGTCCTCAATCATCATCATCCAGGCTTGGAGAACATATTTGGCTGCTGATATGTTGGCCCATTTGGAGATATCTTCGATTTCCTTCAGATATTGCTCCTCAGTCTCCGTGTTTTTCTTCATCATTTTCGAAAACTCCTATTCCTCGATGGCGAGTTCCTTGATCTTGGCTGAGAAATCCTTATCCTTGTTGCTCAATAGACGCTCGACTTGTTCAACCTTTTTCTTTGAATCCTGAAGATCTTTCATAAGATCCTCAGTACTCTTCAACATTCGATTAATGGCACCAAATATGAAATTCAAACTTCAATTGGAGCTCACGTGAGAATTCAATGAACAAACAATTAATGACATATGGTTAGGGTCTTGAGTAGATGATCAATTAGATAATAGATCTTATGCTTCCACTGTTGCTCGTTAGGATTTATGTGATGGATCGTGTGGTATTTTGAAAAACTCACTATGATTTGTGCTTACTCTTTCACTCTAAATGTTTTTCAGATACTTTTTAGAATAAAGGATTGGTGTGCAGCGCGACTGTATCGCATCCGACATTTTGGTGTTTAAAGTCTTCCGCTGGTTATCTTTTGTATTTGTTTTAATATCGATGGTTTAAAATTTTTCAAAAACTGAACATAGAACGAATGATTTTAATTCCAATCTATTTTATGTATTCAAATCACTTTTAAAAATGAAAACTTTACTTTGGAATTTGGAAGGTTACAATGATGTTCAGAATAAATTTTTGGAAATATTTTGTTTTTATTTATCAATTTTTCACATGTAGCTTCCAATTGAAAATTAGATATTGATAAACAAATGTTGTATTTGTATTTTTATTTTCAAATATTATATTAATATTATTTCAAGTATATCAAAGTGTTTGACATCAGCAACCAAATACGAAAACATTACAAAATGAATAAAAAGAGATTGCTTTAAACCATCAAGTTTTGTTTTTATTAACAAAAAAGTTGTAATTTTGTTTATGGACCTTCAGTAGGTCTATATAGTAAGCAAATGGAGTTTGTATAAAATATGTCAGAAAAATATTTTTCTTATATTTATTTTTATAGTTACATTGGGTATTGTTTTTGACGATATAAATAATAATTATGATTAATCTAATACTTATACAATGGTTTAAGAAGCCAATTTTTTCAACAAAGCTATAACTGATTCTCTTAAAACTACATGAAAATATTAAAGAAGCTTCACATTTTTAAGTTGAACATCATATCTGAAATCTAAAGAATAAATCTATATTTTAATGAAATAAAAAAACAAAGCATACGAAAAGTAAAGCAGGTTATAGAGGTTATTTTACTCTAATATTATTCATTTGAAACTCTCAAAACATTTTAACTTCTTTTTTATTCAATATATTAAATTCTATTCTTTAACATTTAACTTATATACTTAATTAATTTATTAGAATTGACGTAGAACATTATATTTTTAATGCTAGAATGTAATTTACTTACTTTGTTAAAAATAACTGTAAATAAAACATGTATTTTTATGTGCAATTCGGAGTAGAGAATATTGGAATAATGTGGTTTTTTTTTTTAATTAAAAGACAACGACATTTTTATTTTTAATAACATATATTTGTCAATTTATATTACATGATTGTATTTTGTGTAACTCGCATACATTTGCCCAGTAATATAAAATAACATTAGGACACTTTAAATAACTTATAAGATTTTCAACAATTACGTAATGTTATTGGAATCCATAAAATTTTATTGCTGATTCATCAACCACTTAAATAGTTATTGCAATATTACTTTTTATTTTCTTATCTTAATATTAACTAGCGGGTGACCCGTGCGTTGCACGGGTCGATGGGTTAGAATTTCCAAAGTACAATGCCTTAATAAAAAGAAATAAAAAGAACATTGTCATAATAGATAGAAAGAAATGAAAATGTAATGCTACTATAAAAAATAAATGAAAGTATACATTGCTTCACTTTCAGTGCTCACAGCCCCAACCATAATAGGAACAGCTTTTCATGTATGTCTGTAATCATGCAAACCGGAATCGGAATCGGAAATAACGATTTTGTTAAAAAAAAAAAAAAAAGAAGCAAGAATTGCTCACGAAATACTTTGGCGAGATATGGCAAGTGCATTTCCATGCTATGTTCAGCCTCATCAACCTCAATATCCATCATGTGAAACTTTCCGGTAGCTTTTAGCTCTTGAATGACTGTCATATGAACAAAATTTAGCACACATATCTCGCGAATTTGTTATGGAATAAGAATAACCTGCATGTCTAGTGGGTTTGTTGATACCACCACAAAAATAATAAATGGATTAAAGACTTTTCTGGAAAATACAAGAAAGCTTAAAGTGAAGATTTACTTATGGAGCAATTACACCTCGGACATCTGGTGACTTGGGCAAACCGCATTCCCTAAGCCATCTGTCAAGTTCTGCCTCTAATGTTTTAGCTGATAAAAAAAAGCACACCTTAAGTGGTTTGTTGTATCTTTTGATGTTTATATATTATCATAAAATTTTCAAGATTGGTAACCTAAAATCAGTTGATGATTAAATGGCAATGTTAATTAAGGGAAAAGAATCTCAGAAAAACGCTCAGACTAAACTCTGGAAAATTAATACGAATCATCTAATTGCCAATGTTCATTAAGAAACTACAATCACTTGATGATTAAATGCCAATGTTCATTAAGAAACTTTTATTAAAAAATTATATAAAAATGACGCCATTATATAAAATTACAATAACAATTCTAATTTTCTCACTACACATTACTAAAACCACTGTATTTTCAAAATTAAGAGTAAATTACATTCTTTGTCCCTGTGGTTAACAAAAAATTACAGTTTTGGTTCTACTTTTGAAAATCTTGTACCGGTAGTCCATGAGGTTTCCAAATCTTTCACTTTTGGTCCCTGCGGTTTCCGAATCTTTCACTTTTGGACTTTATGGTTTCCAAATCTTTCACTTTTGGTCCTTCCCTGTGTTACCGTTTGTGTAAACCATAGGAACCGATTCCGAAAGTGAAATATTTGGAAACCATGGCGATCATTAGTGCAAGATTTCAAAAGTTAGACTAAATCTGCAGTTTACGGTAAACCACAGGGACAAAAAATATAGTTTACTCCAAAATTAATTATTTTGGTAGCTTCAGTTTAAACAGTTTTTATAACAGTTTTCCAAAGTTGGATGTTTTCAATAAGAATCCTTAAAGTACAAAAACTAAATTAGAAACAAATAACAAAAATACGTTGCTATTTAAAGTACCTTTCAGATCAGATTTTCTTTCCACTTTTGTCCTGTTGAGTCTATTAACTACCTCATTTATTCGTTTTTCCACCCTCACAGTGCACACCTGAAAACAATACCACAAAGTACATTGCTATTTTAACTATCTTTGTTATGTTATATATATATATATATATATATATATATATATATATATATATATATATATATATATATATATATATATATATATATATATATATATATATATATATATCCAAAAGTAGTGTAAAAGTGACTGACAGCTTTATTGTTATGGAAATCAACTTGACCAACATCCATTGATGGAGTATTCTTTAAACCTCGCGAAGGAGTATACACAACATCAATGTTGTTCACTTTATTTCCTGTCAATTTCACCATATATTTAATTTCTACCCATTTTTAAAAATGTCTCAATTTGGGTTGCATTCGATAATATTTAAAAATTTACCTTGGATGGAATTAACTTTCACAAGTTGAGCACAATCTTCTAAAATTACATTTATACCCTTGATACAATGTGAGAGGTTACCTGTCCACGAAACTTTTAGAAGAGCCCATGAGATAGTTGTAAATATAGGTGAATTTGTACAGGGGAACACAACTACATGAAAAGGGTAAAATGGTCATTTATGCCGATTATAGCTACAATAACAGTAGTCTTCTAAAGATATACATGTCTGATAAGAGAATAACTCTCTAGTTTGCTGGATTTGAAGAGCTGCCTAAAGTAGCAGTCTTTCGGCTTCGATCATGGTTGATTCGCCCCAATCTACCTACAACATAACCACTAAAATTGTAACACCCGGCTTTTACAACAAAACACCCCTGAAAAAATTTTCATTTAAAACCAAGGTTTTAATTCATAAAACTATAACAAATGGGTATATTTTAATAAAAACGGGTACAAGTGTATCAAGGAGAGTATATTATACCATAATCTCCTTTGAAGCCGGGCTGCTACTACAGCATCTATGAGTACCACTCTGAAGTCACGGACTCTAATCTTGTCCCCTATCAGTATCATGTTAACCTGCAGGGACAGTAACAAATATCGTGAGCTATAAAGCTCAGTGAGTAATCGTATCTGCAAATAACGAGTATTAGAAATACATTCATATAACTGTTTGGATATCGAAACCAAACTCCTAGCCTTACTGGCTGACCAAATATCTCTTAGGATTT
This sequence comes from Cichorium intybus, assembly GCA_023525715.1. NCBI lineage: Eukaryota > Viridiplantae > Streptophyta > Magnoliopsida > Asterales > Asteraceae > Cichorium > Cichorium intybus. Next base: position 50,885,482 of record CM042011.1, read on the forward strand.
CACATCCTAAATTATAGCCTTACAGACTATAACATGATAACCTGCAATTATCAAGCCACGTCAGTTATTTACACATATAATCATATACAACTATTTCTGTCCCATATCTCTTAGTCACATCGGACCGCACCGTATATCCTGGCTATTTAAGCCGCACTCTGTGTCATAGCTATATAAGCTGCACCAAAACATTATCAATATATAATTCATAGCCCGAAGGCCGCACCAGCTGGGTTTAATAACCCGATATCATAGCCAAAAGGCCGCACCATGTACCTGTAACAAAATCATAGCCAAAAGGCCGCACCAAATATCATAGCCCGAAGGCCGCACCAGAATCATAGCCCGAAGGCCGCACCAGAATCATAGCCCGAAGGCCGCACCCGTTGGATATAAAATCCAGAAATCATAGCCCGAAGGCCGCACCCATTGGATATAAAATCCAGAAATCATAGCCCGAAGGCCGCACCCATTGGATATAAAATCCAGAAATCATAGCCCGAAGGCCGGACCCATTGGATATAGCATCCAGAATTAGTTATGGCTCACGGGTTAGCCCGCTGTTGCCTTGACTCATGGCTCCGTTCTTGTCATCGCAATGACTCACAGCTTATCCGGTCTTGTCTCTTCAAATGTATCTTTGAACCATCAATTTCGTCCCACAATCAGTTTCAGCCTGTAACAATTCAATCATCATATATCATATATGATATCAGTGAGATTACTCACCTGGATACTAGCTGCGTTTCAATTTCGGTTGTTTCTTGCCTTTGCGTGTACCACAACCATTTTGTCCCATACCTATTTATTCATTTATATATCAAATGATAATAGGTTAATAATCATTCCAATTAACTCTAATACAATAGAGTTCAATACAATATCATTATAAACAATGCCTAGTTAATAAACTTTCCGTTTACTAACTTTTTGTGAATTTTACTATTCACCGAGGCATTCGAGTCGATCTACAGTGCCTCCGAGGGGTCGAAAACTCCATTTAATAATTTTCCCAAACTTTTCAGACCATAACGAGCCTATGGTCCAAATTTGAGCTAAAACGGACAAGCCAAACGAAAGTTAGCATTTTTGATCCCCTGCCTGGCCCCTGCCCGGAGGCGTACTGCGCCTAGGCCAGGGCGCACTGCGCCAGGGCGCACTGCGCCTGGGCGCACTGCGCCTGGGCGCACCCCGCCAGGGGCTTGGGCGCACCGCGCCTGGCGCCTGCCCAGGTCTCCTGTCCAGCCGCGATTTGTGCACTGTAGCACGCAGTTTTAGCCCATTAAGTCCTTAATCCAGTCCTTAATCGATTGGGGTTTGTTTCTAGGCTAAAACCTTATACTTTAACAAGGTTTTCAACCATTCAAAACAACTAAATCAATCAATATGAAGAATTAGGGTTCTTAGTCCCAAAACCCCAAAACTTCAAATTCATCATTAATAGCAATCTACTTCCATTTCCTTGAACTAAGCCCTTTTAGCATGACTTAATGGAAGTAATAAACTATCTAAACCACATAATCATAACTGAAATTTACAAATTTCAGTTTCTATAAAACCCATCAAGAACAACCAAGCTATAACTTGAATTTTTAACCTTTAAAGCTTCCAATTCATCAATTCCAAGCCAATAATTGAATTGCAAGCTTCAATTCTTCAAGAAATCTCCAAGTATTGCAGAATTCGTGCAGAGAAATCCTCTCCCGTAGCCTCACAAAAATCTGCACATGTGGGAGGACTATTCCACTATTTATATTTTCCAATTTTACAAATTTGGTCCCTAAGTTTCATTTCTTGAACTTTTGGCACCAATATCAAGTTTTATCACAATAAAACTTTCATTTCTTATACTTTTGCCACAAGGAGCAATATTTTTACATATTTGGTCCTTCACATGGTCAAATGACCAAAATACCCTTTTGCGGTAAAACGACCAAAAATCCGTTTTTATAACATTTTAAGTCCAAAACTCAAAATATTATTTCAAACTAATTACTTTTCTGTCCAAAAGACCAATTTACCCTTCCAAGGTAAAATGACCATTTTACCCTTTTTATTATATTTACATAAAAAGAGTGTCTTGGCGTTACAAATTCTCCCCTCCTTCAAAAGATTTCGTCCCCGAAATCATACTATCAAGCGAGGGTATTTCTTTCTCGTTACAATTCCGGTTTCTCATATCATATGGAAACCTTTATGGTATTGCCTAAGCACTTAACCATACTAGTCTTCTTATCTCGTGGTTATATCACCACTCGCATATCACTCCTCCGGTTGTCCCGGTTACCTTATCTACTTATTTATCTCATTTCATCATGAGGGATTTGTAGGGAATTATCATTACATAACTTCTTTCTTGTTGTCCCAAACAAATTTTCACCTTTCCAAAGGATTACTTTTCGTACTATCATATTCCTTTTCTTGGAATTTTAAAGGCTTATTTTCGGCAGTTCACATACCACTTACAGTTTCTTAACCATTCTTCAAATTCGTCTGTACTCATCAAATCATTTCTTCAGTTTGTACAAGCATCTAGGATCTAGCCAACGGCTTTACTACATCTTAAATCCAATAAGTCGGAGGATAACACGGTATTCCATACCATTCTTCATGTAAACCATCAAACTATTAGCATGAAAGCTGCTATTTCTTGCAAATTCTATCCAAGATAGACAATATTCTCATCTTCCACTAGGGTCTGCTGTGCAATTTTCAAGCACATCTTCTAGAGTCTGCATCATTTTCTCGCCTCGTCTATCATTTCTGCAATCCCTATACAGTACTTACTAGTACTTTTGAACTATCAATTCTATGAATTATTACGAAATTCAGCAAATAATTCTAGTGTTTCGATCCGATACACTCGCCACCTGTAGTGCACGTCAACAATTTTCTTTTTCTATGTAGTTTTTCGCTACTTTTCAATCTTAATTCTTCCTTAATCAGTATAAGTCTACACTGATTTCATCAATCAACCTGCAATTACCCATATGGTGTCATACACATGCGGTACTTGCAAAGACTTCATTACAAAGTCTATAACAATGTTGTCCCATTTCTTTTCGGGGATCAACAACGGGTCAATTTCTTCGCACGTTTCTACCGGTTTGACTTAACTTTTCGTACAAGTCAAATACTTTTCACATGTCTTTCCATATCCTTCTTCTGTCCCGGCCACCAACACATAGGTTTTATCGACCTATCCAATCTGGTATTGCTCCGGGTATACTGCATATCTAGTACAAAATACATCTTTTCAAGATGATTTTCATGTTTCCCTTTGCTTTGGAATCCACATTCACAACCACTAAGGGTTTTCAATTGTCGTAAGTTTCTAGCTAGCTTCTTTCAATAACTAATCATTCATTCATTTTTCACATTTTCAGACTTGCACACATCTTTCTGTGCTACCCGAATCAACTCAGGTAATCAATTTGCCACACTTATACATGTGGATGTAACCTTCAAAAGTTACTCTTTTCAATTCAAGGCATCTGTAATCACATCCGCCTTCCCGAGATGGTACAAGATTTCATAACCGAAATCTTTAAGTAACCCATCTATCTTTGCTATCTCATATTCAGCTGCTTTTTTTTTGATCAATTAAGCATTTCAAACTCTTATGATCCTTATAATAGTAAGCTTTACAGTATATCGATAGTGTTTCCAAAGCTTTCAATGCCAAAATTATAGTTGCTACAGCAACAGCATGCATCTACAGTCACAACTGGATGCATTTTGATGATCCAATCTATCCGCTTAGCATCAATGCTAATGTCAGAGTCTCACACAAGGTTTATTTCAACCTTTGAAAAGATATTTGTGGTCTTTCTACCACCCAAACTTTTTCACTTTTATTGGTCAACTTTAGTCAGCTAACCGGCAATCAAGGAGCAGTTTTCTACAACTCTCCTATAGTAACCCGCCAAATCCAAGGGAACTACTAATTTCAGTCAAATTCCAAGGCGGTTCCCATTTTTATCACAGTATCATTTCCACTGAATCTACTTCATCATCTCTGGTATTATTATCATACCCAAAGAATTGAAACTTCTTTTAGCCAAATTTTCATACTTGGAAAATTTTACATATCACTTAACTCAGTGAAGTAACTCCCACATCTGGTACAATGTACCTCATATTCAGTCTGGTTTCGAGAATATCATATTCTCAGTAGTCAATGTACATACACATTAACTTATCTTTCTTCTTTTCAAACAGATAGGGCTCCACACGATGACACATTCGGCCATATGAGTCCCCAATTCAAAAACAATTTCTTCCAATTGTTTTACCACTCTGCCATCTCTGTAGAGGCCAATCAACACAGAGCCTAGATAACAGGAACGGCTCCCAAGACCAGCTTAATCATAAGCTCTTCTCGCCAATCTGGCAGGAATCTTGGAAGTTCTTTTCAAAAGAACCATCCGAGAATTTATTCAAAGTAGTGAATTACTATCACTGTTTTATCTAGCTTGGCCAATACCACATATGCCAACTACAACATCATTCCTTTACTAACCCTTTTCTGAGTTTAAGCAAAGAAAATAACCGGTATTCTCAACAACGGTCATTTACCATAGGTTTTCATCTGTTCTACTTCTGTTTTAAGAACCATACTGTTCTTGTTTCTACAATTCATGTTAGCATCATTCATTGCTAACCAATTTATAAGCACAATTGCTTCAAATCCACTGGTAGTCATTAGCTTTAGATTCATAGGGAAAATGGTCCCGTAAATCCTAGGCAAACTACCTTCCAGGTGTTCAATATCTAGAACATACTTGCTATCTGATATAGCTGTTTCCAAAATTTCATCCAAAATCGTTGATAAAATATTCCAACAAAACATCAAGTCATCGATCCCAAGCATAGCTTCATGGATCAAATATAACATACACGAGTGATATTCAAAACAATTATATCGGAGATCATATCAGTCTCCTCACGAGCTTCTTTCTCAATCTGCTGGAATGCTCAAGGTACCACTGGTCCTTTTTAACCATTCATTTCTTCTTTCTTTCCTGGGTTTACTTACCCGTTACTCCACATTTAGCATGTGAGTATTTCATAAGGAAGTGATCTATAGTTCCACGCTGGAACCACTTCCGTCCCATACAACAAACTCGAGCGATATGCTTCTATTTTCTGCAATTCCAGCACTTCAACGGTAGAGTCTCAACTCTACAATTTTCTGAGTGCTTTTCCTGCACTTCTCACAATACATATCTGCTCGGTTTTGGTCCCTTCCTTTTAAGGTTGGACCGGTCTGTGGCAATTTCTTCTGAGAAGTCAACTAATATCTCTGCTTTTCTTGTAGTCTGAACTACTGTTCTTTCACCTTGAATATCAACCAAGGTAAGCAACCGATTTCTTTATCTGACCACATCAGCTACTACTGCTTGTCATGTGTAATTTTCTGCTTTCCGTCCCCTTTTTCTCCACGTATTACGGAGCTTTGATAAAGGGTTGATCCATTTCCTAGAGCTTCGCGCCCTAAATGTCTTCCATGAAGATTCACGGTTCATACTTCTTATACATCAGAAGTTAGCAACCATTATGTTATATATGTATAATAACAACTATATACACCTAACTATGCATCATGTCTACTATCTCAGGGTTTAAGTCCAGGAATCTACTCTATAGACACCTAGTTCACTTAAACCACGGCTCTGATACCAACTTGTAACACCCGGCTTTTACAACAAAACACCCCTGAAAAAATTTTCATTTAAAACCAAGGTTTTAATTCATAAAACTATAACAAAGGGGTATATTTTAATAAAAACGGGTACAAGTGTATCAAGGAGAGTATATTATACCATAATCTCCTTTGAAGCCGGGCTGCTACTACAGCATCTATGAGTACCACTCTGAAGTCACGGACTCTAATCTTGTCCCCTATCAGTATCATGTTAACCTGCTGGGACAGTAACAAATATCGTGAGCTATAAAGCTCAGTGAGTAATCGTATCTGCAAATAACGAGTATTAGAAATACATTCATATAACTGTTTGGATATCGAAACCAAACTCCTAGCCTTACTGGCTGACCAAATATCTCTTAGGATTTCACATCCTAAATTATAGCCTTACAGACTATAACATGATAACCTGCAATTATCAAGCCACGTCAGTTATTTACACATATAATCATATACAACTATTTCTGTCCCATATCTCTTAGTCACATCGGACCGCACCGTATATCCTGGCTATTTAAGCCGCACTCTGTGTCATAGCTATATAAGCTGCACCAAAACATTATCAATATATAATTCATAGCCCGAAGGCCGCACCAGCTGGGTTTAATAACCCGATATCATAGCCAAAAGGCCGCACCATGTACCTGTAACAAAATCATAGCCAAAAGGCCGCACCAAATATCATAGCCCGAAGGCCGCACCAGAATCATAGCCCGAAGGCCGCACCAGAATCATAGCCCGAAGGCCGCACCAGAATCATAGCCTGAAGGCCGCACCCGTTGGATATAAAATCCACAAATCATAGCCCGAAGGCCGCACCCGTTGGATATAAAATCCAGAAATCATAGCCCGAAGGCCGCAACCATTGGATATAAAATCCAGAAATCATAGCCCGAAGGCCGCACCCATTGGATATAGCATCCAGAATTAGTTATGGCTCACGGGTTAGCCCGCTATTTCCTTGACTCACGGCTCCGTTCTTGTCATCGCAATGACTCACAGCTTATCCGGTCTTGTCTCTTCAAATGTATCTTTGAACCATCAATTTCGTCCCACAATCAGTTTCAGCCTGTAACAATTCAATCATCATATATCATATATGATATCAGTGAGATTACTCACCTGGATACTAGTTGCGTTTCAATTTCGGTTGTTTCTTGCCTTTGCGTGTACCACAACCATTTTGTCCCATACCTATTTATTCATTTATATATCAAATGATAATAGGTTAATAATCATTCCAATTAACTCTAATACAATAGAGTTCAATACAATATCATTATAAACAATGCCTAGTTAATAAACTTTCCGTTTACTAACTTTTTGTGAATTTTACTATTCACCGAGGCATTCGAGTCGATCTACAGTGCCCCCGAGGGGTCGAAAACTCCATTTAATAATTTTCCCAAACTTTTCAGACCATAACGAGCCTATGGTCCAAATTTGAGCTAAAACGGACAAGCCAAACGAAAGTTAGCATTTTTGATCCCCTGCCTGGCCCCTGCCCGGAGGCGTACTGCGCCTAGGCCAGGGCGCACTGCGCCTGGGCGCACCCCGCCAGGGGCTTGGGCACACCGCGCCTGGCGCCTGCCCAGGTCTCCTGTCCAGCCGCGATTTGTGCACTGTAGCACGCAGTTTTAGCCCATTAAGTCCTTAATCCAGTCCTTAATCGATTGGGGTTTGTTTCTAGGCTAAAACCTTATACTTTAACAAGGTTTTCAACCATTCAAAACAACTAAATCAATCAATATGAAGAATTAGGGTTCTTAGTCCCAAAACCCCAAAACTTCAAATTCATCATTAATAGCAATCTACTTCCATTTCCTTGAACTAAGCCCTTTTAGCATGACTTAATGGAAGTAATAAACTATCTAAACCACATAATCATAACTGAAATTTACAAATTTCAGTTTCTATAAAACCCATCAAGAACAACCAAGCTATAACTTGAATTTTTAACCTTTAAAGCTTCCAATTCATCAATTCCAAGCCAATAATTGAATTGCAAGCTTCAATTCTTCAAGAAATCTCCAAGTATTGCAGAATTCGTGCAGAGAAATCCTCTCCCGTAGCCTCACAAAAATCTGCACATGTGGGAGGACTATTCCACTATTTATATTTTCCAATTTTACAAATTTGGTCCCTAAGTTTCATTTCTAGAACTTTTGGCACCAATATCAAGTTTTATCACAATAAAACTTTCATTTCTTATACTTTTGCCACAAGGAGCAATATTTTTACATATTTGGTCCTTCACATGGTCAAATGACCAAAATACCCTTTTGCGGTAAAACGACCAAAAATCCGTTTTTATAACATTTTAAGTCCAAAACTCAAAATATTATTTCAAACTAATTACTTTTCTGTCCAAAAGACCAATTTACCCTTCCAAGGTAAAATGACAATTTTACCCTTTTTATTATATTTACATAAAAAGAGTGTCTTGGCGTTACAAAAATCATTTCACAAAATAAGATACAATTTGAATATAGACTACAACTTATCCAAGAGTAAAATAGATTCTCACCTTCTTGCACAAAAGCTTTGTTAAAAGCAATGAGTACACATGTTTGTCAGGAAATGATAATTTTGGATAAATGATCTTTTTTTTGTCCAAAAAATATGCTCAAATTTACAATCTATTGGGCAGTATGCTTGAAAGCACCCAATTGTATCATCAACTTTGATAATCTTTAGAAGTCAATCGCTCTTTACCACATTTGCATAAAGGTAAGCTCTTTATGGTCGTTGTGAAGTCAAACCTCAAAAGGGGTATAGATTTATTTATTTATTAATTCTTTCTGAAAATGTCTGAATAGAGTTCAAAAGACAGACATGTTCAGAAAGATCGCATAAAGCCAAAAGTGCAAAACCCCTGGCAGTTCAATTAGGGTGACAGACAAACACAAATTATTCAATAATAAATCAAATATCGAAGAAATTCTAAGTTGTGACTACAGGTGGACTAACGGATGTATCGGAGGGGGTTGATTTGGCCACCATATTTTTACTTTGCACACTTTTCAACTATTTCAAGTTTACCTCTGAAGATCCAACGAACACAGCGATTGAAATCCGCTTGACCTTTGGTTCACTTTGGTCTTTGATTCCTTGAAGTTTCTAAGCACCTCTATACAAAGCGACAAAAAATTAGTTTCCAACTCATGATACCAAGAAACAAAGTTTTAAGAACAATTGAATATATCTATTACGTTTACAAAAAGGAAGAAAAATTGGGCAATTCGGGAGATCATCGGAGCCAAACTACTCGAACAAACCCTAGAAAGAGTTAAAAGGAAATGGAATATTACCTCTAGGCCTCTTCGATGATGCCTTTGAGCCTGCTTGTACACCACAGACCTAATATGTGTGGGATTAAATCGATTAAAAAATTAATCCAAGTACCTGAGCGATCAACAACGCATTTTCATTTGCATACTGGAAAGAGCTCTTTGGTATATTCTGAATCCCTTGACTTAATTCCCATGAAATAATCCTACATTTTTCATGGATTTTACAGTTATATTATTTATTGAAAGCTGGATAGATATTTTAATGGTTGAAAATTACCCATAAACAAAGCCAATTGCTGCACCGATGTAAGCTTTCTCTCGTGTTAATTCAACTTGAAGCTCTCCAAACTGCACAATATAATACAATTAATTGATTAAATCTATTGATTTATTGATACAAGATTTTATTTTATCAAATCTTATTTAATTTGCAAAATCATAGATCACCTTGAACATACGAGTTTCCTCTTTTTGCTCTCCTTCAGTTGATTCAGATACTGGGGTAGAAGCAAGAAGATTCCCTGATGAAATCATAGCTTTAGAAATCTACAAGAGTACAAAACCATTGTAAATGAAGTAAAATGTTGAAATTAGAACCCTAAAATTGAGAACAAACGCATTGAAGAGTGATTAATGCAAAACGACTAATTGCAGTAAAAAGAGACAACACCTCTTTTCCAACTACAACCAACAATTATTTTCAAACCTAAACTACTCATCCCATTACTAATATTGGTCGCATTGTCCCATATACTTGAACTCCTATAACTGTTTAGCTTCACTATTCATTGTTCATTTAACCATTACAAAAATAAGTTAAAAAGAAACAGACAAATATCTACAAAAAGTCGTAAGTGATAGTTGATTAGGTCCATTAAGTCAAAAAGAAAGGGCAAAATTGGAAAGTCTAAACTTACAGAAGGATCAAAAGCTTTTCCAATTGTTGGGACAACAACTACAGGTAAACTCCTCATAATTTCCATAAAATTTTAACATGTATCAATCTTTTTCTCGTCTTCAGTCTCTAGCTTCTGTTGCTGCTTTGCTTTCTCAAAATTATCAACCAATCACTTCTCCATGTGTATATGAAGGCAACTTGAACATCAAGGATTTATGAAAAATGCTAGATTGAACAGAGAGTGGAGACTGGAAATTAGCATCTAGAATTTTGTTCAGCACAATAGCAAAAATGATTGATCTCACCAGTCACCACTTGATTTTAGTAGATCCCGTCTATTAATTTTTTTGGTCGAAACCATTCCACTTGAACTCATTTCGACAACCTTTACAAGAAATAATTATACAAGCATGTCAGGAAACTAAAAGAAATTATAATAAGCTAAATGACAATTGAAGATTGAGTAATTTTTGGTAGTTCAAAACAAAAACCCTAACCTGAGCTGAAATTTACGTAAAAAGGGAACTGCATAATTTCCTAACAAACCTCATAAGTTCGCGAATCCCAAGGTTTAGAGCATTAGAAAAGGAGGACGACACACTCTTCCATGGAAAAACAGAATGAAGCGATTAATTTCCAGAGATCACTCGTAGTACCTTGACCTTCCTTTCCTTTCAATCGATCCCAATCGCATGTCTCGGTAATCTATCCTTCCCCTCTCTCTCTCTGTGGAGCTCTGTTGCTATGTAAAAATGGCGGAATCCGAGGTCGAAGTGAAGAGGCGGTGGTCAGACGCGTCAATGGAATCGTCGGTGATTGGCCGACCTTATCCCGGTGCGATCCCTCTTTGGATCCGATCAGTGGAACAAGCAAAAGATGAAGATGAAGCGGTGGGGAGGAAGTGGATTTCCTTGGACGGTGATTTGGATTTCGAAAGAACGGGAGAATGAGGAATGAGAAGATGAAGCGGTGGGGGATAATGGGTCGGTGGACAAAATGGATCCACATTGGATCCACCCAACCCGCGTTACACCAAAAAAAAACGTAACAAAGTACCAAAAATTTCCGTTTTTAAATATAGATATAAATTTTATTATTTTTGCTTTAATGATATAGTAAAATTGTAATGTTATTATGTTTTACTAATTAAACTAATTACTTAAAATAATAATATTTTTATTATTTTTGAATTTTTTTAACTATGAATTAATAAACTAATACTAATATGAAATATAACATGTGTTTAAAAAATAAAAAGATATAATATAGGATTTTACAAAACATTATATATAGGTGAGAATAAATATTTAATTATAAAACTATCTTTAAAAAACGGTAAGGTTATTGTAGATAGCCTTTTCATTTGTCTAACATAATGAACAAGAACATAAGGTTGTTGTGAATATTCTTGGTAACCAATTTTAAATTGATCTATTATGACCGATATTAAGCCAATAGTAAAAGGGATAATGATTTGGAAGGGTAACATATTTTTAAAATTGTTTACACTTGGTCGCTGAACTTATTTTGTGCTTGATTTATCCATGAACTTTTTGAAATTATTTACATTATACCCTTATAAACGGTAATAGAATGTTTATGTTGATTTGACATTCTATGTGACATCTTAGAAGACTTGGAAGGGTAACGAACTTCTAAAATTGTTCACATTTGGTTACTAAACTTATTTTTGTGCTTGATTTACCCATGAACTTTTTAAAATTTATCACATTATACCCTTATGACCGATGGTAGAAGGTTTATGCTAATTTGGTATGTAAGGTGGCATCAAAAAGCTAAGACATAAATAAGGGTAGTGGTTTTCAGTTGGGGTTCATTTTTGTGCACTAATCTACAAGGAATAATAGTTCAATCTTGCAATGTCTTTCTCCTCCTCAACCTTCTCTCAAGTTCACAAGTCTTCTAGTATTGATTTAAATCGTTGTAATTGTGGTTTTCCTTCACATATTTGAACCTCAACCACATAAAATAACCCATGTAAGCGATTCTTGGTGCACGATAACTCACAGGTAAGTCCATTAGGTTCTATTATGTGGTTGAGGTTCGAATTATGGTAATCCATACCGGTTGATGTTTTTTAAGAGGACTTACTTATGAGATATCGTACACCAAGAATTGCCTACCCAGGTTCTTTTATGTGGTTGAGGTTTTAATGCGTGAAGAAAAACCACAATCACAACCCTTATGATAATCCATAATTGAAGACTTGCGAATGTGAGAGAATGATGATGACGAGAAAGACATTGCAAGATTAAACTACATTTCCTTGTAGATTAGGGTACAAAAAGTGAACACCAACCGAATACCATTGACCCTTATTTATGTCTCAACTTTCCGATGTCATTTATGATGTCAAATAAGCATACTCATACAAGTATAATGTGAACAATTTTAAAATGTTCATGAGTAAATCAAACACAAAAATAAGTTTTTGTTAACAAGTTTAGAAGTTTGTTACCATCCCAAGTATTCTATGATGACACGAAAGATTTCAAATCTGCATAAACTTTTTATCACATATTATAAAAGTATAATATGAGTACTTTAAAAAAAATCATGGATAAATTAATCATAAAAATAAGTTCAATAATAAAATATAAATAGTTTTAAAAGTTTGTTACTTTCCGAATTATTATCCTAGAGTAACATTATTAATGTTTAATTGTTTTTCAATATTTTGTATCTTTTTGTTGGGGGCAATAGTTCTGGTTTATGGTGTGCGGGTACTCGTGAGGACAAATGATCGTACACGCACATTTTTTAGATCTTAATCTTCCCCTTTGCTGAGAAAGGTCAAAACCCTTTTCCATTGTAGTCAGCATCTTTCAGGAAACCCACAACACAACTTCCGATGCCACAACGGCGCGAACTACCTACCCAATACCAATAACAGCTCCGGTTCATCCATATTTCCTAAAACTCTAACATTGAATCAAATTCAAGCAACCCATTTCCGAAAAAGTCGACTTCTGATTAGGGTCAACTTATAGTTTCTCGAATTAGGAACAAGTTGTTTGGCTGTGCTGCTGGAATCTCAGCCCCGATGGACGAAGAAGATAACGTTAGAAGAAGAAAAGATGTAGGAAACGGAAATTTGATCTGGAGACCTATAAATTGGTTCAGAATGTTGAGTGATGAATTGAGCTGGAGATTCGTCTTGGCCGTCGTTATTGTGTACGGAATCAATCAGGGTACGAGCATTGGTCTGTATCGTGTCAGCGTACAATACTATATGAAAGATGTGCAGAAGTTACAACCTTCAGAAGCACAATTTTACTTCGGGATTATTCAAATTCCATGGGTTATCAAGCCTCTTTGGGGGCTCATGACTGATATCGTCCCCATTTTTAGATTAAGAAGGCGTCCTTACTTCATATTTGCTGGTATTTACTTTCTCTTTTTAGTCTAAGAATCTAAAAGTTTGTAATTGCAAAAATCAATACGAATCTGTATTGAAATCTTAACATTTTTTTCAGGTTTAATTGGTTCAATTGCCATGCTATTACCGGCGTTTAGCACAAACTTGCCGCTTGTATGGGCGATATTTTCTTTTATGACAGCAAGCGCAGGGGTCGCTATTGCAGATGTGACTATAGATGCATGTGTAACCGAGAACAGTATAAGCCACCCGTCTCTTGCTGGCGACATGCAAAGCTTGTGTGGAGTTAGCTCTTCTATCGGCCAGCTTGTTGGGTTTGCTATGAGTGGCGTTCTTGTTCATAGAATTGGGCCTAAGGTTCACCCTATTTACTAATGTGTTTGGCGTGCATTAGACCAGCTATTTACTGTGTTTGACGTGCATTAGAACAGGACTGAAGTTACTGTCAATGAGCCAAAATTAATTTGAAACTTTTTGTCCCACCCAAAAAGGTGGAACACTATGGTCATGGACTCGCTCTCGATCTCTATTGAGTAAAAGACGTAAATGCCCTCATGTCCCGTGTAATAAACACAGCCTTAATGGCTAATATATATATATCCTTATGTGTAATTTGATTTGCAGGGTGTATTTGGAGTACTAAGTATCCCAGCCGGGCTAGTGATATTGGTTGGATGGATGTTGCAAGAACCCGTGGTCCATGGTTATTCACACAAGCGGGTTAGATTTCTTTTTAAATTTTGTTGCATTTTTTCAAATCGTACTTCTAATTGTTATAATTAAACCGCTATTTAATATGTAGGTAAGCCAAAAATTTATTGATGCTACTAAAACTATGGTGACAGCTTTTAAAAGCCCGGCTGTTTGGCGACCGAGTTTGTATATGTATCTATCAATCGCAGTGGGTGTAAGCATTCATGAAGGAATGTTCTACTGGTACACTGACGCAAAAGCCGGCCCGTCATTCTCCCAGGTATGTTAAACTTCCGGTAATAGAATATTCTTAGAAGTTTCCACATATCTAACAAACCCTAATTGAAGCAGGAAGTTATCGGATCCATATTTTCAGTGGGTGCAATCGGATCTCTTTTAGGTGTACTTCTATACCAAAATGTATTCAGAAGCCATCCCTTTCATGGAGTACTATTTTGGACCCAATTACTATTTGGTGCTTCAAGTCTTCTCGATTTAGTACTGGTGTTACGTCTAAACCTAAAATTCGGTGTACCTGACTTCATCTTTGTAGTAATGGACGAAGCGGTTTCTAAAATGATCGCTCGTTTGAAATGGATGCCTCTTCTTGTTCTCAGTTCTAAGTTATGTCCCTCGGGAATCGAAGGCACTTTCTTTGCTTTGTTAATGGCGATTGATCATGTCGGGATGATGTCGTCTTCGTGGGCTGGAAGCGTTTTGCTCCATGCCCTAAATGTCACAAGAACACAATTCGATAATTTATGGGTTGCTATATTGATTCGGAGCTTTGCAAGAGTAATTCCGATTGGGCTTCTGTTTTTGGTGCCTAAAAATGATCCAAATTCATCGATACTTCCACCTGAATTGTTAATGTCGAAGAAGGGCGATGATGTAATAGAGTTAGAGAGTGCGGAAATGATTTCCTTGGTAAACAATAGCGTATGACCCATTTTTGTGTAACACGATTTAAAATTTGTATTATTGTCATACTCATGTAATTTATTTGATAAAGGAATTCAGGAGAATAGTGTATGCATTAGAAATTAATTTTGTGTGACTTATGATTGGTTTGATCCGTTTTTTTGTTTTTAGGATTTATTTATAATTCATATATAACTGAAACTAATGATTTTGATTTATGATATTGTGTGCCGTTGCAGGAAGATGTGATAACAAAATTGTAAGGACTGTCTTTATGGTTATGGGCGTGTTTGGGAAAATTAGTTGGTGGCTGGTGGCGGTTGGCTGGTAGCGGTTGGTGGCCGGAAGCAAGAAGCTGTAGCTTTTTATTTCTATATGAGTGTTCGACAAAATTAGCTGAAAGCTTTTGAAATATGTCAAATTACACAAAATATTTTTAAAAAATAAAAAACTAAAATATAATGATGAAAAATCAATTGTCTAAACTACGGCTTTAAAATTAAAATTTCCATAACTATATTCAATTACAAAAATTATAATTTATGTGGCGACATAAAAAGTCAGAGTAGTAAAATCAGTGACGTCGAGCATTCCATATTAAAGTAGCAATATCATTACGGAAACACTTCATATTATGATACCCTTCATATAAGTCTTCATTACTTGTGTCACTACCACGAACCTCACGGAATTCATCATGTGGTATGCAATCCGGATGTTCTTCAACAAACCTAAAAATCACATCTTCCTCAGAGTCACAACGAATGTAGTTATGCAAAGCAAATGTAGCCATAATAATGTCAATTTGAGTTTGCACACTAAATTTGGGCATCCTATGGAGTATTTTCCATCTATTCTTCAAGACTCCAAATGATCTTTCAATATGACTTCGCAATGATGAATGAGAACGATTGAAAGCTTCTTGCATATTAGTTGGAGGCTCATTTTCAAATTGAAATTGATGGTATCTTGTTTTGGAATATGGAATCATATATCCATTTCTATTTGGATAACCTTTATCAACCAGATAATATTTACCTGTTCAAATTATAAGAATTGAATCAATGTCATAAATCTAATAATATGATCTACGAAATCTTGTTCTGTCCATACTCCTAGTTATATACATTATACTAGCTATAAGGTCCAATTAAATACAAGTATGGCTATGAATAGTTTGCAATGACATTAGAGGATTTTTTTTTGTTTGATTTTATTATAGTCCTGTATCACGTTTATATGTATTCAAAAGAAGAAAAAGAGAAAAAGGACTACATGGCAGAAAAAAGAGAACTTAAAGTCAACAACATATAGAGAAAGGAGATTGGAGTTTCATCGTTAAACAATTTAGAAGACAAGAAAACTTTACACATCAAGCAAAAAAAAAAAACTTACAAGTGAACCAGGGAGTGCAGATGCAACAGAATAGTGGGAGACGAGACGAACAAAGATGGAGATCGCTTGACGCCAAGAGATGGAGCACTTATTCAGAATTTATGAGTGTTGTTGATTTATCTGAATTTATGAATCTGGATGGATTTATCTTTTAGGCTTGATTGAGATAATAATTAGACGTGATCCAAGTTTTTTTGGATAAACATGTAGGTCATTTTTAAGGATAATTATTTAATTATAATTGAATATAAATGATTAATTAATATAGCGTTTTGTTTAACGCTATACCAAGTAGCTTTTGGAATTGAAGCGTTTTGTTTAAAATAAAAGCTAAACGCTACTGCTCCGTACAACGTTTTTTTTTTTTTCGAGCGTTTTCTTAAACGCTAAACGCCAAAAGCTCTTAAACGCTTTCAAAAGCTGCGTGCCGAACACGCCCATAACGGAGAAGATTGTCGTTGGAAAACATCTTTGAAAAAATTTTATAAATGGAAATTATATATATATATATATATATATATATATATATATATATATATATATATATATATATATATACATATATATATATATATATATATATATATATATATATATATATATATATATATATATATATATATATATATATATGGTTGTTATTGCAGTATTTCTTTAATCCATGTATAGAATGTTGGTAGTTTGTTGAAAGGTACAACCCAGAATATCAAAACCCTTACATGAGCTATTTGAAATAACTATCATGTTCAAAATAGATTTTAATATGAGAAATTGTATTTATTCCTATCTTTTGTTCCTATTACCCATGTTAAATTGTGACATGTGTTTTAAAATATTATTAATTTTATTAAATATGAAACTTGTCACATGTTCACATAGGTAGGAGGATGAGTAGGAATTGTTAAGAAAGTGAAGGCTTTCACTTTTGCTTTGTCAAAAAGGTGGGGAAGAAACGTGGGAAACATATGATATGTTCTCACTGCTATCACAGCCTTTTTTTTATTTCTCAACTTAGCATTCACACTCAAATTTTTGTATATAAATAGGAGGTTTTGGCTGACAGAAAAAATTGCACCACACAAACACAAATACAAAGAAACACAAACACATAGATAGATATATCACGATTTTGTGAGATAGCCTTTTGTGCAGAGTCCAGTTTGGCAGCCAAAAGTGCGAGTGATATTTTCTTGTGAGTGGTCAGACTACAAGTGCAGTTTAGCCTTGTATGATTGTAATTTCTTGGTATTAATAAAACCCTCTCTCTCTCGTTCGCCCGTGGACGTAGGTCGTGATCCCGTGACCGAACCACGTTAAATATTGTGTTTCGATTTTACAGTTTTTCTTGGTTTGCCGTTATTCTCCATTTTATTTCCGCGTGTTTTACCGGAATCGTTTATCGTTTTTCGGAAGTGCCTAACTTGTTTTGTTATTCCTAACAAACTGGTATCAGAGCACAACAGGTTATGTGTTCACAATCGGAGGTACGGCAATCAGTTGGATGTCCAGGTTACAGAAGAGTGTTGCTCTTTCAACCACAGAAGCAGAGTACATGGCTATTGCAGAAGCAGCCAAGGAGCTTATATGGTTGAAGAACTTTCTATCAGAACTTGGAATGCAACAGGAGGATTGTGTACTGCATTGTGACAACCAGAGTGCAGTTCACCTGGCAAAGAATCCGGTGTTTCACAATAGAACGAAACACATTCAGATGAGGTACCATTTCATTCGAGAGTTAATCAATGATGGAACTCTGAATCTGAAGAAAATCCTTGGAACGAAGAATCCAGCAGATATGTTCACCAAGGTAGTTACCACAGAGAAGTTGAAGTTTTGTATAACTTCAACCATATAAGCTCCTTGGTTGCTTCTGCAATAGCCATGTACTCTGCTTCTGTGGTTGAAAGAGCAACACTCTTCTGTAACCTGGACATCCAACTGATTGCCGTACCTCCGATTGTGAACACATAACCTGTTGTGCTCTTACCCGAATCCACACATCCACCCAAATCTGCATCGACAAACCCTTCTAAGACTACCCCCTTTCTCCTGAAACATAGGGCAATCTCAGCTGTTCCTTTCAAGTAGCGTAACATCCACTTTACTCCTTCCCAATGCTCTTTTCCTGGATTTGACATGAACCTGCTCACTACTCCCACTGCATGAGCAATATCTAGTCTTGTGCATACCATTGCATACATCAAACTACCAACTGCAGATGCATAAGGAACTTTAGCCATCTGTTCTTTGTCTTCTTCCGTCTTTGGGGATTGCTTCTTTGAGAGTTTTAACTGACTTCCCAAAGGTGTACTTCTGGCCTTGGCATCTGCCATGCTGAACTTTTCTAAAACTTTCTTGATGTACTTTGTTTGCGAAAGTTTTAATGTACCGGTAACTCTGTTCCTGGCTATGCTCATGCCCAATATCTGCTTAGCAGCCCCTAGGTCCTTCATCTCGAACTCTCTGGACAACTGCTTCTTAAGCTTGTTGATCTCCTGCATGTCGGATCCAGCTATCAACATGTCATCAACATACAATAACAGGATGATGTAAGAGGAGCTGAATTTCTTCAAGTAACAGCAGTGATCCATCTCACATCTGCAAAGGAGTGGGTATCGCAGATGTGAGATGGATCACTGCTGTTACTTGAAGAAATTCAGCTCCTCTTACATCATCCTGTTATTGTATGTTGATGACATGTTGATAGCTGGATCCGACATGCAGGAGATCAACAAGCTTAAGAAGCAGTTGTCCAGAGAGTTCGAGATGAAGGACCTAGGGGCTGCTAAGCAGATATTGGGCATGAGCATAGCCAGGAACAGAGTTACCGGTACATTAAAACTTTCGCAAACAAAGTACATCAAGAAAGTTTTAGAAAAGTTCAGCATGGCAGATGCCAAGGCCAGAAGTACACCTTTGGGAAGTCAGTTAAAACTCTCAAAGAAGCAATCCCCAAAGACGGAAGAAGACAAAGAACAGATGGCTAAAGTTCCTTATGCATCTGCAGTTGGTAGTTTGATGTATGCAATGGTATGCACAAGACCAGATATTGCTCATGCAGTGGGAGTAGTGAGCAGGTTCATGTCAAATCCAGGAAAAGAGCATTGGGAAGGAGTAAAGTGGCTGTTACGCTACTTGAAAGGAACAGCTGAGATTGCCCTATGTTTCAGGACAAAGGGGGTAGTCTTAGAAGGGTTTGCCGATGCAGATTTGGGTGGATGTGTGGATTCGGGTAAGAGCACAACAGGTTATGTGTTCACAATCGGAGGTACGGCAATCAGTTGGATGTCCAGGTTACAGAAGAGTGTTGCTCTTTCAACCACAGAAGCAGAGTACATGGCTATTGCAGAAGCAGCCAAGGAGCTTATATGGTTGAAGAACTTTCTATCAGAACTTGGAATGCAACAGGAGGATTGTGTACTGCATTGTGACAACCAGAGTGCAGTTCACCTGGCAAAGAATCCGGTGTTTCACAATAGAACGAAACACATTCAGATGAGGTACCATTTCATTCGAGAGTTAATCAATGATGGAACTCTGAATCTGAAGAAAATCCTTGGAACGAAGAATCCAGCAGATATGTTCACCAAGGTAGTTACCACAGAGAAGTTGAAGTTTTGTATAACTTCAACTGGCCTTTCAGAAGTTTGAGGAAAGGGGCGTAAAAGAGAGAGAGTGTTTGTTTAAGGATCAAGTTGAATGGTAGAATTGTTCAAGCCTTCAAGTGGGAGATTGTTAAGAAAGTGAAGGCTTTCACTTTTGCTTTGTCAAAAATGTGGGGAAGAAACGTGGGAAACATATGATATGTTCTCACTGCTATCACAGCCTTTTTTTATTTCTCAACTTAGCATTCACACTCAAATTTTTGTATATAAATAGGAGGTTTTGGCTGACAGAAAAAATTGCACCACACAAACACAAATACAAAGAAACACAAACACATAGATAGATATATCACGATTTTGTGAGATAGCCTTTTGTGCAGAGTCCAGTTTGGCAGCCAAAAGTGCGAGTGATATTTTCTTGTGAGTGGTCAGACTACAAGTGCAGTTTAGCCTTGTATGATTGTAATTTCTTGGTATTAATAAAACCCTCTCTCTCTCGTTCGCCCGTGGACGTAGGTCGTGATCCCGTGACCGAACCACGTTAAATATTGTGTTTCGATTTTACAGTTTTTCTTGGTTTGCCGTTATTCTCCATTTTATTTCCGCGTGTTTTACCGGAATCGTTTATCGTTTTTCGGAAGTGCCTAACTTGTTTTGTTATTCCTAACAGGAATAAAAAGTATGAATAAATACAACTTCTCTTTTAATATTTGAGTACAGAATAAGGTCTCAAAAGATTAATTTCTAAAATAGTTTTGTAAAATGCGTGAGTATAACATTCTAATCGACAATAACATTTTGAAGTAAATAATCTTTAGGACATTAAATTTTTCAAAAACTACATCTTTTAAACATTTAAAAGCTAAAGTTCAATTTTCAACTAAGTCTTTTAACTTGGAAACATGTCAAAATACATAGGTTAGGTTTGGAAAGCCTAATAAGTATTACAGATGCTCGACATTTGTTGAGTTCAGGGAATTGCCACATTCCTTGAACAATGTAACGATAATATTTTTTAAAAAAATCATAAGATAATAAACGACCATCATGTAGGAAAAAGAAGCATTTAAGGTTAGAATTGCAAAAACGTAGTTCAAAATAAACACCATGAATCACCATATGAAAATGCAATGTTTTATACTTCTAAATCTCAACTCATGTCATCTCAAGTCCAAACAACTCACCTTAATAGTAATCATAATGGGTAATTGGCCATTTAATGTAAGCATATAGCTAAACATTACATATGGGGACACGTCATTGCTAGGATAATATGTATATTACACAATATCCACACATGAGGTAGCTAGCATCACATACAAGTGGGGCATGTATAGAATACCATTACATCGTTATAACATCCTTAAGTAGGTACTTGTGTCATCATTGACTACACAAGTCATAATCTCATCCTAAGTGAATACACAATTTCATGATGAAAGTTAAGGGCAATTTATCAAAGTTGTCCCCGCCATTAATAAAATTAATTCAAAATACATTTCATGAAAATGATTTTTAGAATGTTAAGTTAAAAATTTCATTCAAAATAACTCATGAAAAATGAGTTATGGGTTTCAGTTTTCTGGGTTTCGATTTCTAGGTTTTCACATATGAGATTTTCGGGTTTTTGAAAAATGAAATGATTTTTAGAATGTTAAGTTAAAAAACCAGTTGAAACCTTAATAATGATTTCTAGAATGATGAGTTTCGAAAAATGATTTTCGAACCTTCAATTGTGTGTGTGTGTGTGTTAAGAACTCATCAAAATCTGGAAACCGGACCTTCAACAAATCAAAATCTGCAGAAATTGGAAATCAGACCTTCAAGAACTAGAAATCGGATCTTCAAGAAGAATAAAAACTCGTTTTTTCAGATGAAGATGAACTTGTTTTTCGAGTTTTCGATTTAGGATTTGTTGCACCAAAAAAACCCTTGAACTCGATGAAGATAAATATGAACTCGTTTTTCAGGTTTTCTATTTAGTGTTTGTTCCACGAGAAAAATACACTACATGTACACATATGAAGATGAAAAATGCTAGAATTCGTTTGAGATTATTCCACCAAAAAATTTCTGTCAAAAAATTCTATTGAAATTTTTGTAAGGGTTTTCTCTCAAGAAGATGAAGATGAAGACGTAGATACAGATACAAATGAACTCATTTAGTTTCTTTGCAGATCTTGATTTCTTATATGGGGTTTTTCTCAATAAAATCTCCATAAAATTTTGTGGGTTTTTGTGTGTTTGATGTTCAAAACACAGATCTAAAAACCAAGAACACACAAGTGAAATGCCAAGAACTCCTCGAAAAACTCATGTTTGCTGAAGACTAAGCGAAGAAGATGACCAGAGAGTCACCGGAGATTTCAAATTCATCGGAAACTAGCTAAACATACAATAAACCATCATAATTGTGTTATTCGAACAACGTGAACAAGTTTAATGGTGATACGTGTAAAAAAACATAATTACTTATATATATATATATATATATATATATATATATATATATATATATATATATATATATATATATATATATATATATATATATATATATATATATATATATATATATATGTAGGTTCATATGTGGAGACTAATTATTGTGTGAGTGTATGAGCAATTCTGGACCAATCAATGTCTAAGGGCAATTTCGAAATTTTGTATATCCATATTTTATTAACCAAAAATCGAATATTATATTTATGGTAGTTACCGTAAATCATGCATTTATTATAGGAGCTTCATCTCCTTCACCCCTTCACAGCCTGGCATCCCCACGAAACCCTATATCATACCCATCGCCACCATTATAATTGTAAAAAACTTATTAAACTTATCGGCATTATCTTCTAAACCACCGACCACACTTGATTTCATGAAAAAAAAGCAGCCATATAAATTTCTCCACCATTAAACTTGCCGGCAAATCAAGTTTTGTTTTTTTTTAAAAAAGCAATCTCGAAGACGTAGAAAGAAAAAAGAAAAGCACGACCGGAATTGATTCCAAAATCACTGCTGGAATCGATTTCTATGGCAGTGGCGCGTCCTGGAAAAGGAAGTTCGACATTCATCGATTTCTGTGGCAGCGGCACGACTGGAATTGATTCCAAAATCGATTTCTGTGCTTGTCACCGGCGCCGGAGGGTTCTTCGGAACTCACTGCTCGCTGGCGTTGAAGAAGCGTGGAGACGGTGTTCTTAATTCCCCTACTAGGCTACCACTACCGCACCGCCAATGTTGCTACACATCGTCATCGTACCAGTCCTACCTTATAAACCCGACGCCCGACCATAATGATTTATTTTAGTGTTTCCGGAATTAGGTATTTCCAATTAAACTTTTTCATTTTCGTTTTCGTTTTTAGATGTCCGCAGCATGATTGTTTATATGTTAAGGCTTTGAATTTGACGGTTTGTCTTTGTTTAATTGGTTATTGGTTTTCATTTTGAATAAATGCTTAGGTGTAGTGGCGTAGAAAATATGTTCTCATAAACACGCAATCCAAGTGTTTGTTGAAAGTTCTAAATGAGCACGTTAGTTTACAACCAATTATTTTAACAAATAGTAATTCAACATCAAGATTTCGATCTAGTAATTCAACATCAAGATTTCGGATCGAGATGCAAAAATGTAAAAATATTATCTTTTTTATGTTCTTTTTAAACATTTTGGGATTTGTTAGTTTTTGAGTAAAATTTGTTAAAATTTCAGCCAGAAGATTGGGATGATGAGGAAGATGGTGAATGGACAGTGTCAGCTATCAACAACAAATTCTTTTAGAATGTATCAGGACATAAGTATATTCTTTCAGAATTTAGTAGAATTTGAAGATTGAGCTAACAAAATAAGCAATATTCTTTCGGAATGAATGCGGTGATACAATAGTTTATGCTGCATTCTCACAAAATATGTACATTGTCATTTATGTTTTTATACTTGATATAGAATTTTTATATATTTTTCAAGAATATTGTATATATTATTGTTTAGTATTGAATGTTGACAATATTCTTCAAAAATATTGTATATATGTTATTGTTTATATTATAGGCGGTCCTAATATTCTTTTAGAATGAAATCGTGTTTTTTAAAAATGATTCAATGATGACATGTATTCTTCGTAATATGAATATGAATAAATACCTGCGTTTTTAATTTCTATCCAAGTTTTCTAAATTCTATAAGAATACGAACAAACACATTGTTAAAGAATTAAATCGGGTTGTAAATAAAAAATAATACAAATAAGTAAAAATTATAAGAATGGAAAATACGATCATGCAAGATATCTAATTAAATTCTAATCCCTAAATATCCGCCCATTCCAAAATTTGTCATGCGTAAATTTGACTAATTTACCCTTATTGATTTTATTTAATTAAAAATAATTATATTTTATTCAATTAATTACGATCATGCCATCATCATCTTAACCATTCATTCTTTTCATCTAATGGCTGATATTGTCTCACACGATCACACAATATTTGTGTTCCACATTTGATCCTAACTCTATATATATATATATATATATATATATATATATATATATATATATATATATATATATATATATATATATATATATATATACACACACATGAATAGGTTCAAATGAGAACCATTAAAAGATTGAGAACTAAAGGAACTAATCTAAACCACATATTATTTTGATCCAAGGGTTGTGGGGTTTGATCGTCTACAACGCGTTCACATTGGTTAACCTCCATATATATACAACCCTCCGATGAATTGCGTCAAAGGCCGAGATTGGTTCTCACGGTTCTCAACCTTTTAATAGTTATATATATATATATATATATATATATATATATATATATATATATATATATATATATATATATAGATGTAGGTTCAAATGCGGATCCTAACTATTGTGCGATCGTAGGTCTTAATCACGTTCCTTCATTCTTCAAGGTTACGATCGGTAATTTAACGAGGCAAGAAATTTTCAAATACGGTAACAAGTAGTTTTCCGAATTTGAAAGAAAATCTGTTTACGCTAAATTAGAATTTATAATCGTAACCGACAATCCTATAATCGTGAATTCAAATTTTAATTCATAATCAATTCTTCGTTCTTAAATCCCGATTTTGTTATTGTCAATTGCTAGATCGCAAATTTTTGAAGAATTGTTTTTTGGATGCACAGTTGTTTGTATCGGTAGTATCGGAATTAAATTCAGGTATAATGCCCGATTTTGTTCTTGTCAATTATAATGTATTATGTTTTAAATGTGTTAGTTTATGCTAATTTGGATGTGCGAACTATATAACTAAAACAATTATGTTCTGCAACGTATGTTTTGTGATGGCGAAGCTCATTCTCTGAGAATGGTTGATATTTTTAGTTGTGTATTGCCATTCTAAGAGAATGAAGTCATTTGGTTAGAGTTTGTTAATTAATTAGGTGTTGTTTTTCAGGAGAATATGGCTTATTCGATGCGTGTTTGCGTACATTGATAATTTATTTTTTCCTGATTCCAACCATACACTCATATAAGATTTCAATTTATCCAAAACAAACTAGAACTAAACGTACATTGATAATTTATTTAAAGTTTTAATAAACCAAAATTTTGTGAAGGAATGAATTTAGCAAAAGGTATAATAACGAGGGGATAAAATATATCAATTTGAAACATCCTTTGATATTTTTCTGCTTTGAACCAAACCGACGATATTATCCACCATCTCTAGTTATGAACAAATTGACAAGCAGAAGTATTTATTAAATGACCTAGAATCAATACATTGATTAAATTGTAGCAAAAGAAGTGATAAATAGTCTGCAAGTTAACTCGATTAAGCATAATTAAACCAAAAGAGCATCAACGGAACAAACATTTGCACAATTGAGAACCAACGTATTTGTTACAAATACGTAATCAGGTTTGTACATATTCTCTGTAATCGTGTTGTAGATATAATTTATGTACACCAAATTCTTAAAGAATATGGTACTCTTTTTCATTCTTGAAGAATGGTAAACACCAAAAAGTAAAGAGAATTGACAAAACCAAAAAATGCAGAAAACCATAAAGTACAGTAAACCTATTTAGAAAGTAGAATGCCATTTTTGATTAATCTAATTCTTTTACATGTGATTGTTTTTTGGAAGATTATAACTTTTGATAAATAGCATTACAAATTCACATGACAAACTTTAATAAAGATGGTAACTAAACGTCCAATTCTTGAAGAATATCATAGTTGATAGAATTAAAATGTTACTACCTATACAGTTCTCTAAGAATAAGAATAAAATAAATCATATATAAATGTGCAGAATAGTATATAAGTAGCCAATTTTATGAAAATGAGTTATAGTCTATAACATATTGTGTGTGTGTATTGTGATATTTCACATATACGTAACAACTTCATATACATTCTTAGAGAATAATATACAAAACGCCAATACAATTGAATCATTCTCAGAGAATGAAAGTGCATATTTCACATATACGTACCAAACCTCACATACATTCTTAGAGAATAATATACAGAACACACACCCAATCATTTACAACCATTCTCAGAGAATATCAAGCTATTATGATAATAATTGGTAATTTTCTTAATGCGTACAAGTAGAACACATCCCTTTACCACCATTCTCGGAGAATACAAAGTTATTATGATAATATTTTGGTATTTTTCTTAATACGTAAAAGCAAACACAGTTCGCTGAATATGATCCCTTGCTTTACGTATTTTTCAAATTGGAAATATTGCTTCACACTATTTTGAAAAACACCAAAATATTATCCCCTGTTTTTACGTATTTTTCAAATCGGAAATCGCACTGTGCGAGGGCGGCGACGTTACTGTGCGAGGGCGCCGACGGCACTGTGTGAGGACGGAGAGGGTACCGACGACGACAATCAATGGATTGTATTCGGAAATCAAACCAAACTGCTAATTTCTAGCATATCCCGTTGATTTCACAAAATTACTTGTGTACCCTTCTACGTCCGTTTTTTCCAGGAAGCGTGTTTTTCTGTTGATTTATTTACAAAAATGCCACCATGATCACAACCACTCATTTTTTCAATCTAATGGTCTAGGAATGGTCTTACAATCACACAATAATTAGCATTTTTATTTAATACTAACTCTATATATATATATATATATATATATATATATATATATATATATATATATATATATATATATATATTTCATTAACCCTAAAAAAATAAAACTTATGATTATTTTGTTAAGAGTAAATTACAGTTTTGGTCCCTGTGGTTGAAAGTTTTATACATTTTCAGTCATCCTTTTCAAATTCCACATTTATGGTCCCTGTGGTGACCAAAAACTTGCGGAGACGGTCCCTCCTGGGGTTACCGTCTGTTTGGATCCATTAAATGCCACTAAAAGACTAAAATGCCCATCCTTTTTGTCAACGATGAGATTTAACAAAACTCTTAGTCGGAAGGGATTCCGGCGAATCCCGGTAATAATGCCACCCATCGGAAGTCGGAGGCTTGGAAGGTAATTTTCTTTTCTTATAAGCAACCATAATCACTTGTAAAAAGCTAGTGAACAAGCTTTTTTTTTACTTTCATCGAAAAATTTATACCGAAATGTCATTTTCCCAAAATTAGACCTAATTAAATCAGAACCCGGTTTTGATCAATTCCGGTGTGTGCCTCCTATGTATTCTTCAATGAGAAATTGTTTTTGTTCCTACATTTTATTCCTACTAATCTTCCTACCCAACTTAAATTGTGACATGTGTATTAAAATATTATTAGTTTTACTAAATGTGACATTTGTCATAATTTCACATTAGAAGGAATATGAGTAGGAATAAAAGGTAGGAATCAATACAATTACTCTTCTTCAATTTCAAAAGAAGGAAATCATAAATTGGGAGTAGACGCTTTAGGATTCGTACAAAGCAAACAAAAACACACCGTTTTTGCATGTGTGAGTGTGTGTTTCTGATAGCGAGAAAGAGAGAGTCGATTGTCTTTTGTGGTTCACGATTTTTTTGCAATCAGCGAATAGAGGAAACGGGATGAGCGGCAAAGAAGTAGCACGTACACAAACATTGGATTTGTGTGTGTGTGCGTAAACTGAACCAGAGATAGATGAATCGCGAGTGAGATCGAGAGAGAGCCTGAGAAGGGGAATCAGGGAGTGATTTCGTGGCACCCTTTTGTCGTATTCAATGGATGATTTGACCAAATTTTGTGAATTTGAGCTTTAAGTCAAAGCTCTGTCCTTTGTTTCTCCGGTATCACGGTAATGTGATTATTCTTCAGCGATCGAGTCAAATTGATGGATGGTTTGAGTCCTGTTAGCATAATTTGAACTATTTGATTTATTTTACTAAGATTTTGTGAGGAAATCGATGGATGGTTTGAGTAGTGCTTTGGTCCTCTGTAGGCCGAAATTTGTATGAACCTGATTTCGGGTTTGTTGTTTGATCTCGGGTTTGTTGTTTGATCTAGACGTCTTTGTTGTTAATTACCCTGAATCAGCTTGATAGGTTCATACTTTCTGGGTTTGCATTAAGTCTTGATTTGGGTTTTAATCGTTGTTTAATTCATATCTTATATTCATCTCGAATATTAGCTTAAGTCATCGGTCGTGCGTCTCTCTGGTTTTTTTGACATTTTATGTTTCACGTATTTTTCTTAGCTTTGAAAACTCTAAAGGAATCAGGGCGTGAACACGTTACAGTAACATCGAAAATGGTTTAGTCCTTGAATTTTAGAAAATAACATATACACAAAGGAAACAAAAAAGGAGGGGCATTTTAGTCTTTTAACTGACATTTAACAGATCCAAACAGACGGTAACCCCAGGAGGGACCGTCTCTGCAACTTTTTGGTCACCATAGGGACCATAAACGTAGAATTTGAAAAGAATGATTGAAAATGTATAAAACTGTCAACCATATGGACTAAAACTGTAATATACTCATTTGTTAAATTGATAGACTAGTTTCGAGTATTTTTGGGATAATGTAGTACTTTAGTCGTACGATAACTTTTGGGGTAAAGAAATTGCTCCTTGACCGATGGCGTAGAAACGACCTAACCCGCCACCACTTACCAGATGTATTATCATTCGAAGAACCTTGCTGTTGTCACCGGGTCAACTCGACTCAGTTTCAGCTCATCATCATCAACCTAGGGAAGCAGGTTTCAGGAAAGAGACAAAAACACAGTCGTTGGGGGCGCCACAACTTGCAATTGATTGGAAAACCTTCACGGTTTATTTGATACAAATTAACACAGTTTCCTCGGAATCTCAGTCGTAGCGGCGGGGTATATGGCACCGGTAAAGAGAGAGATTACAGAGGAATCTTCTCAGGATGACGACCAAAATCATCCTCCCAACAAGCGATCTAAGGTGCTTTATGTCTATTTACTTTATAGTTCATTTAAAGTTGTTCAACGTGTCGGAAAATCTATGAAGTTTCATTGATAGTGTACCCTATAAAGTACCCTGGATCTCCTTGCTTTTGAAAAGTTCTATAATCGATATCGATCTACTGTAATAAGCCAATTGATTTGATGCGAGATTGTAGAGGTTTATGGCGGTTCTGTCCATTTACGGTTAGATTTTGTTCATATAAAGGACTTATTATATCTAAATATCCGAAACAAAAATTGTAGATCTCGATCTAGAATTGTTGTTTCACAACTGAGAGAGTGATACGAACAAGTACCAGCAACAAAAACCCAAAAACGAACTCTGTGCCCTAGCTTCTCCATACAGTGTAAATGAATCTTATTAATAACGTTTAATCATCCATTTCGTATTGACAGCATCATGATTTTGGAGTCGATGGTTTTCCTGTATCACAAGTGCAAATCAATCCATTAGATGAGCCAAGTCCATTAGGGTTACGATTGAGGAAGAGTCCCTCTCTCTTGGATTTGATTCAAATGAGGCTCTCTGAAGGAAATTCGTACTCCAATTCCACAAAAGAACACAAAAACACTGCTGCATCTTCTGCTACAGATAAACTAAAGGCTTCAAACTTCCCTGCATCACTCCTTAAGATAGGCACTTGGGAGGTAATGTCTAAATATACTTCTTTATATCTTTCTTTGAATACTTCTTTTGATAAATTCATCATGAACTCTTTGTAGTACACATCTAAACATGAAGGGGACCTGGTAGCAAAATGTTACTTTGCAAAACATAAACTCGTATGGGAAGTTCTTGATGGTGGTCTCAAGAACAAGATCGAAATTCAATGGTCTGACATCATGGCTCTGAAGGCAACTTATCCAGATGATGGCCCTGGAACTTTAAATATAGTGGTAATTGTCATTTTTACCCCTTGATCTTATCATTTATCAACATCAACAATCTTGAATTATTTGATTTGCTTTTTCTTTCTGCAGCTAACTAGGCAACCTCTTTTCTTTAGAGAGACAAATCCACAGCCTAGAAAGCACACATTATGGCAGGCCACGTCAGACTTTACAGGTGGACAGGCTAGCCTAAATAGGCGCCATTGTTTAGAGTGTCCACAAGGGTTATTAGGAAAGCACTATGAAAAGCTGATTCAGTGTGACCCTAGACTTAATTTTTTAAGTCAGCAACCAGAAATAGCATTAGCTACCCCTTACTTTGAATCTAAAAGATCAGTCTTTGATGAGCCAAATGAATCTATTGGATATGATCTAAGTAATGAGGGACCCACCACCGTTGACTTACATGGAACAAAGTCAACTTCAGGAGGTCAATGTTCTTCTTCTAGACCTTCAGAATTTATTCGGGAAACACCTTCAACAAGCTCAGGTAAACATGGTTACTATTTATGTATTCTTTTTGCTTGAATTATTTCGGGTTAAATACAGAAAAACACATTAAGTTTTCATCCAATTATCGGAAAAACGTCATTTATAAACCGTAATATATAATGGAATAGGTTTTTCAATGATTGGATGAAAATGTAACATGCTTTTTTATTCAAGTATTTTCTGTTCCTTGTATATCATCAGTGATCGACACATCAGCAAGTGAAGAAATGAAAAGAGGGGAAACGAAAGTAGCAGGGGTACATTCGTCAATGTCCATGAATGATTTAGTGAATCACATTGAAAACAAGATCACAAAACACCGAACATCTAACGATCATCATCCACTTTCTAATGAAGAAAAAGAAAGTTTAGTGATTCTAGAAGACATCAGTCGATGTTTATTCAACGATGGTCAAAATGGAACATTGGATTCTGATGAAAAGTCAATCATGTCAAGAGTCAACTCTCTTTGCTGTCTTTTACAGAAGGATCCGGAAACTGTGGAAGAAGATTTAAATGGAAATGACGGAAAAGAAAAGAGTTGTTTTGATGAATGTGTTAATGGAAGCAAGGTCGGGGAAGATGTAGGTGGGATGCGTAGGAGCGACTCTGTGGGTGAGTTGTTGCTGAATTTACCTCGGATAGCATCTTTACCGCGTTTCTTTTTCAACTTGGATGATTTTGGGAATCAAAGTAGATAGTATATGGAGATGTGGTTTTTGTAAAGTATTGGGGGTTTTTAAATGTTGAGGTGGATGTAGAGTGAGAGGTTTCTACTAAGCTTATGATTATGATGTATATATATGCTTGAATTCTTCGGTCTCCGGGATTTGAAGGGCTAAAAAATGTTATCTTTCAAAACAAGTGAAAGAAGAAACAAACAAATTATGCAAAAGTGAATTAGTACATTTGGGAAACACAGGTGTTGTACTATTAATTATCATCACCAAATTTGGCATTAAGGTTTTATATATATATTTTTTCTTTGAAGTTTGAGTTTATAGATTTTTTATTCTAGTTATTTCAAATGTGAGTTTATGTGCTTTTAGTTAATTCAGTTGTATAGTTATCTTTCAATAATATAAAGTTATTGTAACAAAAGAAAAATATATCAAGATATATAATTTATAAAGTTATTTAACAAAACAGATGCATCCCAATTTTGCAAAAAAAAAAAAAAAAAAAAAAAAAAAAAAAAAAAAAAAAAAAAAAAACTAATAAATATTAAAATTTATTACTCGATCATGACACGTACACTTGCGCAATTTGTATGTATATATATTAGACTCACAAAAAATGCCAAACAATACAATCATAACAAATAAATAAATAAACCTAAAACCTAAGGATCTTGTGGGCATTCTTCATCTTCTAAGTTGTCAGGCTCTTGAAGCATATTCATAAGCATATCAACCTGATTTTGCAACATCGCATTCTGTCTCTCAACATCCGCACGCTTGCTTCGTTCATCAAGTAACTGCAACTGAAGATGTTCAAGCACACGCGAGTCCTCTTCTAACTGCTCGTTCAACCCATCAATCTCTCTATCCTGCAATCAATCAATTCATTTTCATAAGACTGAACTGGATGAGTCAAAAAGTTGCATTTTGTCCTCTATTGACATTAGTCCTAGTTCCAATGCAACGCATACAATCTGTTTTGTCCTGCGTACCTTTCTGTTCATTTCTTGTACGGCAATCCTACGCATGCTTTCAACAACATCGACGTTTACAAGTTTGCGTTTCTTGCCAATGAGCCATCCACGTGGGTAACTGGCAGAGTCAAAGTCGGGTGGGGGGAGTAAAGATTCGGCTGAAAGTCTTCTACCATTTAAATCCATTATTGGTTCAAGAGGTTCAAAGAGAGCCTTACGTTTCTCTGATAAAACACTTGTTTCTTCCATTTTCTCATCACTTGAATTCTCTTCCTTGTTATCGGCTGTTTTATTTGCTTCGTCTGTGATATTCTCCTTGTACAAATTCTTCGTACTAGCTGCAAGGTGTTCTTTTACTTATATGAAGACTTAGATTAAAAAACTTAGAAAAGTAAAAACCTCAACTTTTTTTTTACAAATTTCCTTATTTTATTCTACAAAGAGGCTAATTTGTTATTCAGTTTATCAATTTTTTTTTAAATGTAATTTTTTTTAGATATATTGTGTATTCTTATATAAAATAGTAAATGATTATAGAGAATAACTACAAATAGAAATTTATTTTAGATCAGTTTGATGTCACTGATAAATTTAAAAACGTAATTGTTGGGTTGGAGATAAAAACATGTATACGTTAAGTGTTAACGTAAGAGAAAATATATATTTCTTTAATAAAAGGTTTTGTTTGGTTAGACTTATATACCTTAGAGTAGAGATGCTAAATTGGGTCTGACAGAGTCTTTAATAGTTTAATCGGTTATGTTATAACTTTATCGGACTTGTTAAAAAAACCAGTAACAATTGTAACCGGGCCAAAGCCCTTTTAACCCGATGTTTTTAAATTGTTATGTAATAAGCGGGCATTTTTAACCTTCAAGTGTATTGAAAAAAGAATTGCATATCTCCTTGTTAATAATTTTGATAAATATAGTGTTAGTTAACGTTCAAATGTATTGAAAAACTCAAGCTACAATAAAGCTTATTAAATATACTAATTTCATTATTTCAAGCACGAGGATTATTATATTAATAATTTTGACTTTCCAAATTGAAAGACCGTAACGACTCCGGTTAACTCTTATGTTTGACCAAACTCATAATTTGCTTCAAAAATCATGATTGTCGAACTCTTTTTAACATGTAAGACCACAGATCTACAGTTCTTAACAATTGAATTAACAAAAGTATACATCAATAATGATGAAAAACATTCAAATAATCACATAAACGCAGACTAATTCGGAAAAACGTTACTTACCGGATCGCTTGCGAGATTTCCAGAAAACAGGAGTAGAAGACACCGGAGAGAAGCCATTAACAAGAATACCCTGCATCTCCTTCATACCTTCCTCCATTTCTTCGCTGCTTACAAATTCAGCAATTAATCTCCTCAGTCAACTTCCCTAATATTCTTCTCGTTGTTTTAAACTTCAAAAACACAACGTTAGAGATTGAAATCACAGAATACGATACTGAGATAAAAGGAAGGCTGAGATAGTGAGAGAGAGAGAGAGAGATTCGCTTCGTTTTCTTCTGGTATTGTTTGTTGTTGTTCTTCTTCTTGTAAATCGTGTAGTTGTCGCTTAACGCACAAGAGTTTTAATGATGCCGATAGGACCAATGGTGTGGATTTTGGACGGCCAGGATTTTGCGATTGCCGGGTCGACCGAGTCTCCACGGTGGATGACGTTAATTTGGTTTGTTGTCTCTTTTCGTCTGCTTTCTTACTACTCTATCCTTCTGGGAACTTTGCTTTCCCGCAACAAAGGATTGAAAAATGTGGGGAAATTTACTGAAATGCATAGGGTTTTTTGCAATATTACAAGAAAACCAAGAGGTAGTGTTCCAATTTCCAATGGCAGTATGGTCAACAAAGTCGTGCTTCTTAGCATCACGCACTTTAATACATCTTTTTGATTATTATATAAACAAATATAAACAAAATACACTACTTCGTATAGGGGACCCCTTTGGACTTGTTTTGATTTAGATAAGACTTTTCAGGATATTAATATATTAGAGGTTACAGTTAAGGATCAAAACGTTTAATAACGCCACGGGGTATCTTTTTATTGGTTCCAGATGTTATGTTATCGGCACATTATTTTTCTTAGTTACCACATCATCAAGAAAAAATCCACCGCTCCACGTCATATTATTTTTTAGTTTTTGAATTATTTTTAAATAAAAAAATATGTAAAATTCAAATTAGAATATTTTTTTTAATTCATTAAAAATAAAAATTACATAACTTAAAATTGAAAAATTACAACCCTAAAAATTAAAAACTACATCGACTCGAAAATTAAAAATTACGAAATTAACAACTAAAACGCTACTCCTCGTCGTCGTGTTCCATCCGATTTTGGTATATATGCTCCGTCAAATATTGACGAAGATTGTCGTGTGTTTCCTTGCTATGTATTTCCATAACTCGTGCAAAGTATTGGGGACTACCGGGTACAAAT
This sequence comes from Cichorium intybus, assembly GCA_023525715.1. Lineage (NCBI taxonomy): Eukaryota > Viridiplantae > Streptophyta > Magnoliopsida > Asterales > Asteraceae > Cichorium > Cichorium intybus. Next base: position 50,920,324 of record CM042011.1, read on the forward strand.
TTTTCGTGCGAATTTGCGGCGTCGTACGGATTATAAATACAAATTGTCTGATCTTTTTCTTCTAATATCATATTGTGTAATATGATACACGCGTACATAATGTTCGCTATTTTACCCTTATCCCATGCGCGTACGAGATATTTGACAATATGAAATCTTTTCTTTAAAACACCAAAAGCGCGCTCGACGTCATTCCTTGCCGATTCTTGGGCCGCTTTAAACATTTTTCATTTTTCATTGACCGGATGTTGATAAGCTTTGACAAACGTCGCGTACTCAGGATATATCTCATCCACAAGATAATAACCGTGTTTATATTCATTCTCATTCACCACAAAGGGATAATCGGGCGCCTTGCCGATCATATATTATCATTGAAAATAGGCGACTCATTAAGCACATTTATGTCGTTGTTTGACCCAGCGACTCCAAAAAACGCATGCCAAATCCATATGTCATGAGATGCGCGGCTTTTAGTATGATCGTTGGCTCTCCGTGATCACCCCGCGTAAACTGTCCTCGCCATGCATTTGGGCAGTTCTCCCACGCCCAATGTGTACAATCAAGGCTACCGAGCATTACTGGGAACCCGTGTGCTGCGTGATGGGTGACGTATAATTCTTCCACATCACTCTTAGTCGGCCTACGCAAATATATGTGCCCATAAAGCTCGATAACATATTCAACAAATAAATACATACATTCGCGGGTTGTTCTATCAGACATTTTTATATAGTCGTCTGCTGAGTCCGAAGTCTCGCCCGTCGCTATAAGCCGAAGTACGGCTGTTATTTTCTGATATGTGGTAAACCCCCTTCTACCCCTACCATCCCACTGCAATTGGAAATATTCGTAATTTTCAGATAAATCGTTACACAAACGAAAGACAAGCGACTTGTTTAAACGAAAATGTCTCTTGAATTGTTTATCATCATATAAACAATATTCTACAAAGTAATCACGTACCAGACACTCGTGTGCAGCCGCTCGGTCTCAGTTTATAGTCTTTCTCGTCTTTTTAACGGGAGCTGCGTTTTGTCTTTTTCGACGGAGGTAACGAGCTATCCCAATCACAAGGGTTGGGAAAAATGCTTCATCATCCGATGACGATGAAAGAAATTCCTGCGGATATTGGTAATCATCCATTTTTTAGAGAGATTTTGTTTGGCTTTGTATGGGTAAAATGTAGGATATATATATATATATATATATATATATATATATATATATATATATATATATATATATATATATATATATATATATATATATATATATATGTATATACATATATATATATATATATATATATATATATATATGTATGTATGTATGTATGTATGTATGTATGTATGTATGTATGTATATATATATATATATATATATATATATATATATATATATATATATATATATATATATATATATATATATATATTGAGGGATCCAGTAAGAAATAATATTTTGGTAGGAAGGTAGGAAGGAATCTCATCACTCATCAAATCATAATAATGTTTTTTAAGATACAACTATATTTTTGGTGTATATATATGTAAGATCAAATGATCTGAAATCAGTTACAAAAATATATCATTCTTACCTTAATTATAACCATTCATACATTAATTACTGATTTATTACGTTCCTACGAAAATATTACTTCTTACTGGATCCCAACTATATATATATATATATATATATATATATATATATATATATATATATATATATATATATATATATATATATATATATATATATATATATATATATATATATGATTTGAAATTTTGAAAAAATTAATTTTTTTTATTAATTAGAAACTCCAACGGTCAAAATTAACCCTCCAACGTTCATATTCTAGACGTTGCCTGCCGTGTCTCCCTCCACCCCCACCCACGACCATGCCACCCATTCGAGACCAGGACGGTGTTCCACGTCGTGGCATCTGGCCACGTCAGTCCCCACGCAGGCGGCGTGGGATGTATACCGCACAACCTAAGTTTATGCGATATATAATTATCAAAGTATTGCACATCTATCTTTTTAGTTTCAAAAGTTCTAAAACGGACGAGTTTGTTAACTAACTTGCTTTAGTTTATGATTAGAATTGTAATGCTTTGAGATGTTTTCTACCCATGTGGCATCATATGGTATCTTGAAATAATATTTTCGAACCATTAAATTTTTTGTTTTATGCTCATTTATCCTAGATCGAAACTGAAGCAAGACCGGAGAAGAATGGTGAAATAATGAGAGACTCATGGATCGACTCTGAAACATGTCCTCATCTTTTACCAAAGTATCTCTAATGTTTGTGAACCATGACTAGAGTTTATTGTTGAAAAGAAAAGTTGAATTACAATGAAAAAGGAAACAAAGTATAAATATAACCTAGATAAAGGCTAAATAAAAGACCAATAGAGTTTTTTTTTGTTGTTTTTTTTTACAAAAATAGCTCATTAACTTATTATGCTACATCCATTCCCCCCACCCCCCTCCCCCAATCCAAAAAAAAACAATATGATAACTATAAGCATTAAGAGTTTGACTTACAAGAGAAAATGAGAAGCTGAATCTGCCTTAGTAAACTCTCGTATCAGCAAGCAACCAAAAAATCTACTTTCAAACAGCACAAATAATCTGCATTCCAGCAACGACAAACTATTTGTATATCAGCATCGATACTAAAAAAAATTGCATCATAGCAGTCATACGAAACAATCTGTATCACAAAAGCCACACCAAACAATCTGCTTCTCTCACAATGACTAATGATCTACATCTTAGTAATGATACCAAACAATATGCATAAAAGCGACCACACCAAACAATCTGCATCACAGCTACCATACCAAACAATATGTATATCTCGTAGCGACAAACAATTTGCATCTCAATAGTAAGAGCAAAAAATTTGCATCATAGCATCCATATAAAACATAGCAGTCATACCAAACAATTTGCATCTCATGCATCCCTGCACAACCCCAAAGACACCAACAAAAGCATTATAACATGGACATGACTCAAAGTTTCAAAGAGAAACTGTGATTCTTCCAACCAACCTTCAACTTTTTAGGCACACCCGATTATTACGTAAACTCTAATTAACTCTTCATAGCCTAAACAACTCTCTAGCATACCCATTAAAGAATTAAAAAATAGAGACAAAAACATACATTGGTACACCAGCCATCGCAATCACAATCTCTTTTTGTGTTTTCGTATTGACATGAAGTGATGGCACCCAATGTATATGTACAACTCCTCGTGTGCTTAGTGCAATTACTATAAAAACAAACAAGACTAAAACTCATTAAACTCAGGAGAAAAATCTTCAAATAAAAAAAAACCGATCAACTGTCTTAGAGCTGTTGGGTAGCAGATCAACGATGGATCTACAACGAAATGGCGACGGATCGATAAAAATCAATAAGGGATTAGTAAGAACATTAGCATCAATAACGTGTGACGGCTGAAGACGTCTAGGGTTGTCTAAAAAACTGATAGACAACATATTAGTGATGGATCGATGATGGATCAACAACGAATCGACGAGGGATCAGCAACGAATCCTCAAAATAGGTGCTTGCTAGACAGATCTCCATAGTCATCTGTAACACCCGGCTTTTAAAACAAAACACCCCTGAATTTTTTTTTTTAAAATCAAAGGTTTCCATACGTAAAACCATAACGAAAGGGGTACATTTTATTAAAAACGGGTACAAGTGTATCAAGGAGAGTATAAATACAGTAACCTCCTTATAAGCCGGGCTGCTACTGACAGCATCTACAAGTCTACTTCTTGAGTCACGGACTTTATCCTTACCCTTATCAGGGTTATGCTAACCTGCAGGGACATTTAACAAACGGTATGAGCTACAAAGCTCAGTGAGTAATCATATCTGCAAATAACGTCACACATATATAAGAGAATAATAACAATTAAACTCTCAAACAGTTTTTGTCACACAAATCATAGTCATCGTTGACCGCACCATATATCATAGCCATATAGGCCGCACCAAAATATTTAACCTGTTCAGATCATAGCCCTAAGGCCGCACCAACAGTTTCATCGTTTAGATCATAGCCCAAAGGCCGCACCAATTTAGGTTCAATAACCCAAAATCATGGTCCTAAGACCGCACCATTTAATTTCAAAGATAATTATCATATCTAACCTGTTATTTGCACATTGATCAAATCAAAGCTGTTAGCCACATAAATCCACATGTATATAAGAGAAAATAAACATATAAATTCCCAATTACCGTTTCTGTCCCATATTTCTTAGTCACAATTGACTGCACCGTATTTCATGGCTATATAAGCCGCACCAGAACAGTTTCAACTTTTATCATAGCCCTCAGGCCGCACCAATTGGTTTCAATAACCCGATATCATAGCCATAAGGCCGCACCATTTCCATATAATAATATCATAGCCGTATAGGCCGCACCAGTTGGATATAGCATCCAATATCGTAGCCAAATAGGCCGCACCAGTTGGATATAACATCCAAAATCATAGCCATATAGGCCGCACCAGTTGGATTTAACATCCAATATCATAGCCACAAGTGGCCACACCATTTAATAACATTTCATGTTGTAATCGTTTATGGCTCACGGCTCCGTTCTTGTCATTTCATTGACTTACGGCTTATTCGATATTGCCTTTTCACCATATCTTGAAAATTATCATTTTCGTCCCCCAAAGCCGTTTCAATCTGTAACAATCCAATCAACACATATCATATGTGGTATAAGTGAGATTACTCACCTGGAGTCTAGCTGCATTTAAATTCCGGTTGTTTCTTGTCTTTGCGTACACCACAACCGTTTGTCCCATACCTATTCATCCATTTCGTATCAAATGATAATATGTTAATAACCATTTCAATTGACTCTATTACATGAGAGTTCAATATTATAACATTACAAACAATGTCTAGATGATAAACTTTCCATTTACCATCTTTTCATGAATTATACGCTTTGCCGAGGCATACATATTGTTCTACAGTGTCCCCGGAGAATCGTATTCTCAATTTAATATTTTTCCAAGACTTTTCAAACCATCATGGACTTGTAGTTAAAGTTTGAAGTCATTTGGACATGTCTAGCATCAAGTTCCAAATTCCAAAACCCCCTGTCAGGTGGGCGCACCGCGCCTGGGAGCTGGGCGCACCGCGCCTGTCTGGGCAGTTCCCAGATCAGTCGCGATTTTGCACTGTAGCACCCTGTTTTTACCCATTAAGCTCTTATTTCTGTTCTTAATCGTATGGGGTTTATTTACTGGCTAAAACCCTTCATTAATACAAGGTTTTTAAGCCATTAGAACCACCTTAATCACACTAATTCATGATTTAGGGTTCTTGAGCAAAGTTCCAAATTTTCAATAATAACAACATACTTTGATGTTTTACCCATATGCTTACAACATAAACATGTTGAAGCTTAAAAATCATGTGAACCTCTTGGATGATAACTGAAATTTCAGTTTCCAATCCATCCCGTGAAGAACACATCAATTACACAAAAAGCTTAGGTTAGAACTTTCTTACTAACCTTTTAATGCTCCAAAATCTTCAATTCCAAGTTATGATTTCGATTTCTTGCTTCAACTCTTGTGAATTCCAGAAATCTCCTCTTCAAGAGCTCTTCCCGTAACCTCAAATGTTCAGCCAACAATTATGAGAGGTATTTTTCTCATTTTATATTTTCCAGATTTTACAAATTTAGTCCCTAAGTTCATTTTCTTGAACTTATGGCACTTTTCTCACATTTTATCACATATAACTCTCATTCCTTATGTTTTTGCCATAAGCAAACAATATTTTTACATAATTGGTCCTTCATTTGGTCAAATGACCAAATTACCCTTTTATGGTAAAATGACCAATTTACCCTTTTCTAGTATTAACTTTCTAATACTTAGAACACCATATTAAATCATAAATACACTATGATTAACATATTAATACTTGTCAAAAGTATCATGGTGTTACATCATCAAATCAAAAAACATGAATCAAATAGAGCTCTGATACCATGTGAATTGATAACAATATAAAAGAAGTGTGACTACAATCTATTATTGAAGAGAAAAGTTGAATTATAATGAAAGAGAAAGAAATTTATAAATATCAAAGTTATATAGGGTTAACCTAACTAAAAGGTTAAATAAAATCTCAATAAAGCCTTACACAAAAATAGCTCATTAAGTTATTATCACAACAATGTTGTTGGTGAATTCGAGTTCAACTTTAATTCGATGCCATTATGGTAAGGCAGTGAAGACTAGGATATGCCTTAATTTTTTGGTAAGTTATTGACTTCTTCTAAAGCTACTATTTTTCTTGAGATTGTTGAAATCGTTATGCATTTCTTTGAATTTCTATGAGAAAAGTAGTAGATGTAGCTTTCCTCATTGGATTGACCTCAAACTTCCAAAATGAGTGGTGTAGAGACATCAAATATAATCATCATTTGAAGTTAAAGGCAAGCAATATAGAAGAAATTAAGTAATCAACAAATAAGGATTTGAAGGTTAAACAAACTGAAAATGAAATGAGTTCATATAATCAAAAACTAACAAATGAGTTCACTGCCGCTTAACTGAAATTAGTGAAAATAAAGAGAAAGGTAGTGAAATCAAAGTTCCTAAATTGTATATACTTGTCACTGTGATCATTATTGTATTAAGATTTTTGGAAATGGTAAGGTCTTTATTGTACTTTGATTTTAAAAATGGCATTGTACTTTGACATTGAAAATGGTATTATACTTTTATATGGAAAATGGAATTGTATTTTGATATGAAAAAAAACATAAGTGTATATTGATATAGAAGATGGTATATGTACTTTGGTGTGCATGTGTTTATCAACTTTACCATGAAGTAACAAAAGCACATAAATTATAATATGGATTTTTTAATGAAAAGAAGTGTAGCTAATCACCATTGATTGTAACAAAAGTACCTTAACTTTACGTGTGTGCAAAGCCATACAAAATGTGTGAAGCACACTAAGCAAATGCTTAAGTGAAGTATCCAAACTTCAAGTAACATGCTTTTTATGTGGTTTTATGTTCAAAATTGACATAAAACCATACATTATAGTACATAAGTTGCATGTAATTGTCATACACACATTAATCTCACCATGAACACACACACATACACAAACACACATATCTAGAGAGTTTTAGGAGAAGAATGATATGATTTCTAGGGATGATAATGCCCTCTTATTCTTATCTTTTGACTCTTTGGTTAAAAAATCACTTTTTACACTCATAATACATGTATTAACATATAATAGCATACTCAAACATAAATCTTGAAATGAGACTAATTTATATCAAAATGACCAAAATACCCTTTGGTCTTCTTATCCTTTACGGTGGCATTTAACATTCTATTATGCATAGTTCATGTTCATAAGCACATACTAATTCTTAATGAAATCATAAGTCTTTGTGTTTCATAAAATTAACTGAAAATTGCCAAAATACCTTTTTTACCATTACACTCATATCATGAATAATTATACTATAAATTATTCACTTACTTCTTAAATTGCAATTAGCCATATTTAGGGTTGTTAAAATGTTGGTGTTGCTTCTTGGATCAACATAGCTTGTGTACTTGAAATCTTCAAATGCATAAACTTTATTCTAGTTATTGACATATAGGAAACTGTATGACATCATATGGACAAGTTGTGGCTGATTATACTAGTTGATCAACATAGTTTGTGACTTCAAATATTTAATGTATAGCACTTGTGCCATTTTTACTAATATAAACTATCACATGTTTATGGGAAAACTATGCTATTGAAAACACTTACAGAAATTCTAAGCTCTAAGCCATAAAAGTGGTTGTCTCAAGGTATGGTATTGACACACAGATCTTGCATGACATATAATGTACCCAACTTTATATGATGACGCTTATTACAAGTTATCATTATCAAGTTACTAAACAGATTTTGGGGCTAACAGATTCTTTTCATTATACATGACTCATTATCATCTATTATCTATTAACACCCGATTACACGACTTAATGCCTAAATTGAACGTTCCTTAAAAGCACATTCGTACTTAAAAGGTCAAAGTATTTAGCCTCAAATAGCATGAGTTACAATTTCCCTTTCTACTAAACTCATATTGATGCCACCTTATAAACTAAACCACAATAGGTCATACCTAAAGGCAAGTCCATGTCATAATTCAACCAATGTGACATCATATACTTTATAACGCCACCATTCTCTCCCACAACTCTCTAGTACAAAGAAGTACTCTAAAACAACTTGTTTAATGAACTCATTTTGATTGAAGAAGTTTGGAAAGTATGTTTGAAAGACCGAAGATACAGAAGTGTGAAAAGTTTCTTAAAAAGGTGCGGAGAGTGGGATTGAAAATATAGAAGATGGAAATTACACTTACAAAACTTGTGAATATACAACGAAAATTCATAAATTTCACGACAAATAAATTTTTTGACATCATGATACTTCTAAAGTGACAAAGTTAATTGTCAATATTTATTATAAAGGTATTTCAAAATTCATGGGTATATTTCAAGATGTTTGTTGCAAAATAATTTTTAATAAAAAAACTTGTTTCATAACATAAAAAGTATTCGAACTACACTGGTTTTGAATTTCGTGACCATTTTGGCTATTTGATTTACAATGATCAAAACATTAAGAAAATAAAAAATATCATCATTTTGTAATCATCTCTATTTTATATTAAAAAATAAAATTATATTTAATCATATAAAAAAAATACGTAGATAAAACATTCAAGAACCTCGTTCAACGTATACTAATTTACTTGTTGCCACAACGTCATTCTTTTTGCTTTATATATAATGCATATAATTGTTATAATTGACTTTTGACAAAATTACTTTACAAAAAATAACATTTGGAATACAAGTTGTCACTTTTTATACAGACAAGTAGCGTTTCAATATCTTGTTTGGTTGGTCTATGATCTATGTAAAATAAGGGGATGTTTGATATACTTCTTACCGAGTCCAGTAAGAAATCATGTTTGACTCGGTCCGAATTAGTGCATTTAATACCCCCATAAACTGCCTCTAACTCGGTCCTGACTCCTCTGATTTGCTTTTTACCAGTCAGCTTCAGGATGAGTCCGACTGAGTTAGATCTTGATTCAATCAGCTCTTCCTCAATATAAGTAGCCGCCATCAACTGATTGTTTTGTTCAGTAAAGCTCCAATTGTCAAATCGTGGCATCATGGTTGTGTATAGCAATTCTAAATCTGTTATGAAACAAAATGAAACCAAATAACTGCCCATAGAACAACTGAACAAAATACAAAATTAAAGTAAAGTTACGACTTTATATGTTTTTTTTTACGGTTCTCACCTATGTTTGTGGATTTCATGGAAAGCCAATAAAGAATATTTTCCTCAATTGCCTATATATGTATATCAGTTTTGAATATTAAAATAATAACTTTAACAAGTCGCTCTAAATGGCTTTTTCTTCCATTAAACGCCCACAACACACATCAACCTTTTTTATTTATCTAATGTCCTTTATTCCTCTTTAAGTGTGAAACCAATGAAGGTAAAAAAGCAGCTTATGGCACCAAAGCATTTCAAATATTCGTCTTATAAAGTGTAACGGATAATGATGTAAAAAAGTCGGAAGTTTCATCGAAATATTCCTGTTCAAACCCAACGTTATTGTTATAAGTCAAATTTCATCAAGTTTATAAGTCAATAACCTTTAATAAGAACAAAGTAAACGATTCGCATTTCACCAAATCGATTAAACGAAAACATCTAATTAGCAAAGCATGCTTTTGATTTGTCAAAAAGTTTGATTTTTCAATTTAACCCCTCAACTTTTCTAAGAACTTATAAATTTATCTTATAATTTTTTTTCGATTTTAACCTAAATAAAATTTCTTTTACAAAATCTAATTTTTTTCACAATTTTACCAATTGAAAGTTTCATATTACCTTCTCAACTTAAGTAACATCTCATTTGTTCATCTTCATCCCATATGGTTTTACGATTTTAGCATTTTATCAAATGAAATTTTCATCTCCTTTCTCCAACTTTAATAATATCTCATTTGTTCTTCTTGTAACATTTCTCTTCTATGATTTTAATTTAAATTGTATTTTTATACAAACCTAATTTTTTTATTTTTTTTTTTACAATTTTTCCAAAATTTTAATCTTTTTTCTCATATGGTATTAAGAACTTAGTTTTTTCAAAATTAATTTGTTTTTATCGTTTTTACATCTTATTCTGCAACTTAGTTTTCTAAAAATCGGTTTTTACAAAATTACTTTACATATTTGTATACATACATGTTTTTGAAAAGTTTTTTCTTTTTACAAATTAATTGTTTTAATTTTTTCGAACTTTTCTATGTATTTAGTAGACTGTTTTTTTCAAATGAATACATGGTTTCCACTACAATGTGTGATGTATAAACCGTAGCTATTGATTAAATATCTAAAAGGCTCAATACAAAGTCTTTTAACCTTTTGTTATTTTTTGTGAAAAACATAACCCTATCGTGAGATATATCTATCAATTATTAATATCAGGACATACTTCTATAATAAACATCTACAAACATATGATACAAGTCTATCATCATAATTGCAATCGGAAGCTGAATAGTTGTACAAATTTCATTAGAAGGCCAAAATTTCATCTCAACAACAATAATTCAATAAATGCATCTTAATAAAAAGAAAATGAATCTAATATTCCACTCAACATTCTATTTTCTAAATTTAACTTTGTAATATGATGATATACATAAACCAATTATTCTCCCTTTATGTGTTGACGTGAAACATGAAATATTACAAAACCAATAGAAGCCAACATTCCAGCCAAGTATCCAAAGATAGCTCCATATGTTACACAAATTGGCCATTCCTTTAAAAAAAACAGCAAATATAATATATAAAAAATAACATAATACCTTCATAATTCAATCATATTATAAAAAAAAAGGGTACCTGCCACGTCCTTTCCCAGTCAAGTGGCATGGGCCATGCCCCAAACCAAGCTCCAATTACTGCCCCATGTGCTGGTAAACATATCATATAATCAATAAATCCATTTGGCCTGCATGTCAAAATATATAAAACTTTCAACATTTATAAACAGTATAAAATGGATATTTAAAAAACTTGTATTATCATCAATGACTTACTTTGCATGCACAAATATACTTTGCCAATCGACCCATGATGAACCATACACAGAAGCTGCAGGGACAAACTGCAAATAAAAATAAAAATAAGAACATAAAACTATCAACATTTTCGTAATATTTTTTATAATAGAAAGTAAATTAGCTTCACTCACAGTAAATGCAGACATCAGAAGAGACCAGTTGAGGGTTCTTGGAAAGTACCTGTATTCAGAAGGAAAATTTTCTAACTTTAGTTAAAATTTTAGTTTTGTTGGAAGGGATTTTTTATATTTTATAAAAATTTGAAGGCCAAGTCACAAACTGAGTTGCAATGGGTGCCCCTATCGCAATAGCTCCAAGTGCATTGATGACAGCCCCTGAAAGATTATAGAAATTTTTTGATGAATTTGAATTGATTTTCTATCATGTTGTAGTAAATTTTACATGATTATATCACTGAAGATATAAGAGTAAAAACTAACCAATTGGAAGCCCTAATAAGCCTCTAGATACAGCCTTCAAATACTGCAATGTAACGTTAAATTAATAAAAAAACCCTAGTTAATTGTATAGAATAGATTTTACATATGATGATGCAATTAACTGAAAAGAAGAAAAATGATGAATTACCGAACTTTGATTTGTATCTTTACGAAGAAAACTGTATGTCAGAATCACAATTGGGACTTCAATCAGCTGCAAGAACAAATTTAGACTCAGCTGTTAAAGAATGTTTTTTGATCAATGTTTCAGATACAACTATAGGGTTTCTATAGATCTTATTAGATACTGAATTATGATTCAGAACAACAAAAAAGGTAGGAAGAACAAATTATAGTAATACTTGGGGGCATCATCGTCATAATCAAGACTTAATTCGAAAAGGTAGTATAAAATAACACATGGCTAGAATCAACATTTCGAATATTGATCATCAGGTAAACATTGCTACAAATACTTCACTGAAAAACAGTTTTCAAGTCAAAAAATAAGAGCGATGAGATTATCGAGTAATTACCCATATTAAGCGAAGAGTTTCGGCTGGATGATCAATCAAATTGATGGCGTATACATTAATTGCTAGCCAAAACGATGCAGCTAACCCGATCCCGCAAATCAAATGCGATAGAAGTACTTTCGAACGTGATAGATTTCGTACCACGCCGGTGTTAGATTCAATGTTGTGACTCTTCTTCTTCTTATCCTTCATCTCCGCGTTAACTTTATCGATCTGAGCTTGTTACCAATACGAAAACACGGCGAGAACTGTGGTCGGAATCTGGAACAACATACCCGGTGATGAAGGTCATTAGGTTACCCGAACCCGAATGCCTGTTTTCTAATCCCCTAGCCCATTTAGGTCTTGTTGATATGAAATATGAACGGTGAACCAACCAAAAACAAGCCCATTGCGAAATAAAGTTAATAAAATATGAGAAAATGATAAAAATAATCTAATCTCATAAGTATTTATTAAAAAATAATTAAAAGTTAGTCAAATGACTAAAATAGTCATCACTTTCATAGGTTTTGAAACTCATCTGTGAAAATGACACTTAATCTGTGATTCTTTTTTCACCCGAAAATGACCTTGGTACACCTGAGAAATTTACTCAAAATCTGCGATACTCTTTGTATCACTTGCAAAATTTTTCTTTAAAAATTTAATGTTTTTTTTAATAAAAACATTTGTTATGCGTTATGCGTTTTCACCATTTTAGTAAAAACATTTTATTGCATTTTTTCATCGTCGTAATCCCCCCGTAGGGTATCGTTTAATGCTGATTTCTGCCGATCTTATTTAACAATTATGGGTATTTGACAGCCTAATTCATGGTTTTCTATTAACTCGTTCTAACTATAAGTTACACCTCGTCAAAGTAGGCACATTTATGATTTTATGTGAATTTGTTTTTCATGTTGCGTTGTTTTTTTAACACGGACCTTTTACGAGTGATGTAGCAACATTGTGGGGATTATGTGTCCGCTAGTACAACATCTAAAAAGACATCGTTGAAAAAAACCCGTTATGCGTTTTCACCGCTTCAATAAAAACATTTTATTGCATTTTTGCATCGTCGTAATTCCTTCGTAGGGTATCGTTTAAGGGTGATTTCTGTCGATCTTATTTAACAATTATGGGTATTTAACAGCCCAATTCATGATTTTCTGTTAACTCGTTCTAACTATGAGTTACACCTCATCAAAGTAGGCATGTTTATGATTTTATGTGAATTTTTTTTCGTGTTGCGTTGTTTTTCTAATACGGACATTTTACGAGTGATGTAGCAACATTGTGGGGATCATGTGTCTTTTAGTACATCATCTAAAAAGGTCTCGTTGGACAATTAAACTAAAAAACCATAAGCACAACGCTTAGTGATGCCATGTTCCAACATAGATAATAAAAATCAGCGGAAGACTAGCCGCGGGTGTAGATGCCATGTACTCAAGTCGGGCCCTTCCTAACATCCCCCGAAGTACCTCCAACAATTAAACTAAAAACCATAAGCACAATGCTTAGTGAGTTTACCGGATTACCGCGTATCCAAACAAAAATTATCATACGAAGGTGTTCGGGCTTGCCACGAACAACTTGACTCTCAGACTTACCCCGATCCGTCCCGACTAAAGCTCACGGGCTCAACCCATTCCGTCTATCGTCGACACAATGTGTGGACTCTTGGGCTCACCCCAATCCATCCGGCTCTCAGGCTCACCCTGATCCGCCATCACATGTCAACCACAATTATTAGTGCAAATCATTTAACACACATTATTAATTCACATAGCATGCAACACCACATTTAGTAAGATGAAGAGACTTTCCTGATAACCTGCTACAAAGAAGTCTCGGTAATAAATCCTCCCGAACTTCCTAATTCAAAATATTGTATCAAACAAGGATACAAACTACTCGGGTCCCTCCTAGGATCAAAACTCATAATTTCCTAAGGTTTGACCCAAAAGTCAAATTGTCCAAAAAATCAAAGTCAACAGGTCAAAGTCCACCCTGGTCAACTGCACTTAGCGTCGCTATCTACATGGATATTGTCGCTAAGTGAGCTATCTGCATCGCGACCATTGACTAAGATAGCGTAGCCATTTTTGCTTGATAAATTGGACCACATAGAATCACCAACATCACCCGATCTTGTTGTCATATTTCTCAGTTTCCTTCCATAATTTCTGTTTCAAGTAGCATCAAATAGTCCCAGTTTAACTTGATTTCCCAATTAGCCAAAGGTATGATACTCTTTATTCATAAACACCCAAATCCTAACAACTTGATGCTTCTAAGCTTAATTTGAAGAAACGTTTTCATCAAACCTTGTGTAACATTCTAGCATGCACTTAGGATCTTTTCAAATTTCTGAATTTATGTTCAAAATACAAAGGCTTACCTCAAATCTGATGCACATCTCAAAGCTAGGAGAATTAGGGTTCTTGGTTGTGAGAATCGGACCAAATGAACCTATACCCAGCCACTGATGTCGCCTAGTAACTCCACGTGCTTGGTTGTGAGAATCGGACCAAATTCCTGTAACTCCACGTGCTTCTGCTCGAAAATCGCTGATTGTCGCGGTAGTTGACAACGCCTAGTAATATCAAGTATTCTAGACGTTGTTTAGTCGTGTTTTAGTTAATTTATCATTCTAAATTGGCTAATATCACTTACTTTTGTGCCAAAGTGCTTGGAAATGTTTTTAGTATAAATGCATGGGTTTTAGTGCAAATTTGGAGAAGTTATGGAGCAAAAGGGGCAAGAAGACAAATCTGGCAGAGATAGCCCCGATATCTCTCCTAGATAGCGCTGCTATCTTGCGATAAAGATAAATCGTCGTTTTTGAATTTCAAACTCTGAGATTACGGGGTCGAGAAGAGGCGCGCGTCGCGGAAAGAGCTATGCCGCGGCGCGGAAACCCTAATTTCGCACCATTATAAATACCGGAGTCCCGTCCGACTTTTAGAACATCCCGACGCACCACGAGGGGATCCGAAGGCATAATTTCATCAGTTTTTCAGTAGAATTAATAGGTTTGGTTTATATATAGTTTTTGTATCGTTTTATCAACTTGGTATCGAGGTATTCCGCAATCGGGATTTCCGTCGATTACTCGATGTTCGTTTGGATTTATAGTTTCTGATTTCAGTAGTATTAGTCAGTAGTTAGATCTGATATTTGATTGTGTGGTTTTGGATTTGAGTTTGGTTTTGATTTATAAGAAAGTAATCATTCGGTAATTGTTCGTTTATTATTCGTTTTCTCGATCTGCAACCAGATCTGAGTTGTTTTGGTTTTTGTGTTTGAGTTTTGTGTGTGTTTCCCACGTGTTATTGATCTGTCATCTATAGAGTGACAATATAGATCGGTTTATCGACACAGAGCGCCAACCACTTGACTCCCACGGATCGACTCTTACTGCTACTATACTAGTTTCCGTGTAAGGTTTATTTTTTCTATTTTTGACCGCATACTAACCTAGGCGTGTCACTAGTTTCCTCTCTCTATCTCTCTCTCTCTCTCTCTCTCTCTCTCGATCTCTAATTTCACATACACGAGAAAAACTGTTTTTTGAAGGTGGGTGCGTGTTTTCAATCGTGTTCCACCTTGTGTTCCTCTTTTCTGGTTTTGTTCTATGCGACCCAAGAAAAAAAAGGAGTCCAAGGAATTGATAAAACCGATGGATGAGTTAATAAACGTAAAATACCGAAAATGCCCTCAAGTGTAATGCCTTAATGAAATTCCTAGCCTTTTCACCATATATTTCCCCAACTTTACACGGCAATAACTTTTTCATGTGATATCCAAATTTTACAAACTTTATATCATTAGAAAGGTGGGAATGAACTTTACACCTTTCCACTACTAACTTAGGTCTGAATTTATACTGATTTCCCGGTGCAGACCCTCAAACATGACTAATTGGCCATTTTCGTCACTTTTGGCCATCTTAAACCCTTCATAACTTCTTCGTTATAACTCCAATGACCCGAATATTTTTCCTATATTCTTATTACATCAAAATCTACAAAAGTCTCCATGATGACTTTTTCCCAATTCCTTATAGATCTTCAGATATCAATTTTTAAAGATTAACGAATATTTTCTACACTTTTGTCCCCAAAATTCTCATTTTTCCCTCGGTCCTTTATTACTAATTTACAAATGAAGTAACACTCTATAATGACTAAATAAAAACTCTTAAACATATGTTTCCATATTTTTTCCTTTGTTAATGATGTGTTTTCAGACATACATATTTTATATACCAAAATGATATCACTTATTTTATATACTGAGGATAAATATTGTATTTGTAATGTCTTTTCATAAGTTTTAAATTTATAACAGGGAGATACCATGAATGAAAACAACACAACTAGGCAAGTGTACCTAATCAGTTGTAGTATAGCAATGGTAAGTCCGGGTCGAACCCAAGGGAATTGGTTAAAATTGAAGAAAATCAATTATCAATTAGTAATTTATAATAATAACAAAAGAGATAAAAGGGGGGGGGGGGTTTTGTGAAGAAATCGTATCATCAAATAAATAAAGAATTACAAGTAAATAAATGGTAACAAGGTTTGAAGTTAAGCCGAAAGGATAGTTTGAACAAATATGCTTTTTACTTAGAGGTGATTACTACTTATAACAATATTCTGATTGATAATAATGTGCAATGGATATTAACAAGTTAAATACCGATTTCTAAGTTGATTAGATGTCTTGGTCCAACAATCCAATCTTATGATTAAAAAGAGTTATTAATCCCATTGGTCCTGTAAATTAATTACTCCAATTAATCATTCTATTTATTCATACTCTGCATGATTTATTTGTTTCTTTTGATATCAATGGTCATGAAAATCAAAATAAGATGTATAGTTTGGTCCACTAATACAATTAAAACAAATGCATATAAGATTCTTTCTTGTAACTTAACCTAGGATTTGGTCAATCACTAGTCATAAATATATACATGAAATATATATATATATATATATATATATATATATATATATATATATATATATATATATATATATATATATATATTATGATACAAATTAATTTAGCAAGAATGGTCATCTATACTAAATATAATTCAGTTATAAGTTTCAAAGATAAATTCTTAATATACATTAGTCGGTTAAATAAACATGCAAAGTAAATTATTAAACTTGCAATATCCGATTTTATATCAATCAAAACATAATTATAAGTTTCATCTATTCTAAGTAAAAGCACAATGGAATTACTCCATAATCAAAGACAAACAGCACACTGAATATATAAGAAAGCTAAACATAGTAAGCAAACCGAATATCCGAGCAATGGTGTTCTTGATTGTTCGTCGTGACTTCCGCTTAGCAGAGCTTCAATCCTTTATGAAGGGAGGTCGAGAACAGGGGAATAGAGGGTGTTTCTCCAGGTAGAGAGTTTGTGATCTGAATTGTGTGTCCAAAACAACAAGAGAAGGCCTCTATTTATACTATGCCCAGCGAGGATCGCGTCGCGATCCTATAGAGGATCGGGTCGCGATCGTGAGTTTAGTGCGCATCTCAGTTGGCCACTACCCCGACTCAGTGGACTGTAGTTGGTAGGTAGGGTCGCGATCATCGAGGAGATCGGGTCGCGATCTCTGTAAGGTCGCGATTTTGAGATTTTGTTGCGATCCTTTGGTCAGCAATCTGTCACGTATTCGTCAGAAGATAGGGTCGCGATCCTCATGGAGATAGGGTCGCGATCTATGGTCTGTTTGACTAAATTCTTCGTTTTTTCGTCCAGAATACGCTCTTTTTGGCTCCTCCTTTCCCGATAGATATTTTACTCCATTTTCTTCATTCCAAGGCTTGAATTCAGCTCCTTCTTCTTAATCAAGCAATTTTTCCTTTGTTTTGGTTATTAAAATGATTAAGTACCTTTTATCGTGAAATTAAACCAAAAACACATTTTTAAGCACTTGATATTGCCCGAAATATATGTATAAATGAGGCAATATCAAAATACCCTACACTTGAATTTTGCTTGTCCTCGAGCAAACTATAATTTAAAAACCAGGTAAGACAATTGATATCCAAACAACTTTCCAACTGTTAACATTATTTACCTATGTTAAGAATAAGGTTGTAAAAATAAACATAGTAGATTATACCTAGTCTTATGTGCGTATTTCTAACCTTCCAAAATTTTACATAAAATCTATTTCTATTAATGACAAATATTTAGATTGAAAAATACTCATTTTTACATAACATTGAATACACCCTTAAAAATTCCTCTTATCTCAAGATCTTTTTTGTCAAGTTTCCCAAAAATTATGCTGGACTAGGTTTATCAAGTTAAGTTATTTATTTTTATCGCACCTTTGAAACTCATGACTTTCTATGGAACTATTGATTACAAATTTTCAACTCACAACTGTACAGAGTTTACTAATTCAAATTCCAAAGGCCACTAAGGAAATCCCATGACTTTCGATGACATCCGTGTAACGAGCTTTCGACAATATTATCCCAAACCAGTTGGTTTTAGGTAATAAGGAGTAGGAATGCCCGTGGGCCCCATTTTATGTCTACTTGCTCGAATGTCAAAGGCCACTGATTGAATTTCCTTCCTGAGTCTCAATCTTATGGTGTAACGTTACTTGATTCTCGCTTTTCATTTCATTTATTTTCTCATTTGAAGTTCTTTTAACGAGGCATATTTTCCTCGATTTAGTCATAGCATTCGCGCGATTAGGGAAACTGACTCAACCTGTTTTGACAAATCCTGATTTTCAACGGGTCTATTTCGTTATTTATGCAAAACATTTTGTAATTATCATTCTAACTACTTGTCATTTACGGAATTAAATTTTATATGAAATAATGAAAAACTAGAAAATAAGAGCATAAAATTAAGTTTAACCTACAAATTTATTTTCAAAACATTTTTCTTAACAATTACCTTTTTAGTGTTCAATTTTTGGAAAAGATGTTTAAGATAAAATTTTGACTTAGCTTAGTTAGTAATTGCATTTTGACCTTTTTACCCTACACTTATTTTATACAATAATTTTATTGTATATATATATATTTAATCAAAAAGGAGTTTAATTGGAATGGACTCCCCTTGGGTAATGGGTCGTTCTGTTTTAAGGACAGATTCCACAGAAGAAGTTTGCTGAACTGAATGCCAGCGTCTGTTTGAACCTATATTCTGTATCAATGCTTAGAGAAAATATTAACCACACCACAAAAACAAAACACACCAATAAAAACAAACACACCACACTAAAATAAAATAAAATAAAATCCAAATGTATTTAAATACAAAAATAAAGTCAATCATCAGTATCATCAAAAGCTGAACCTGAGGTGCCACCGCCATCACCGTAGTCGTGCAGGAAATCCGGTGGCTCAAACCATGTGGGCACAGGCGGAACATAAGTCGGGTATGGAATGGGGGGCTGGTAACCCTGACTCTTGTAGAACCCCTGCATGGTATGCGACACCCACTGATCATGAACCTGCCTCCGGAGTATGTCTCGCTCCATCCTATGTGTATCACGCTGTCTACTCAGCTCCATCCTACTGATCTGCTGGGATAGGAAGCGTAGATCGATCTCCTGCTCTGGTATATCCTGCTGTATCGGAGATCTCTGCCGGCGTCGACGGTGAGCACCGGGAGCTGGCTGCAGAATCGGCTGTGGCTCTGGCTCGGGCTGTGGCTCAGGCTGAGCGTCCATGTCTTCTTCCTGCTCAACCGGGTCCTCCTCTCGAATGCGATCATCCTGATCGATCACTCTCATCTGATAAAGGTAACTTCTGTTCATATAACGAGGATCTGACCTGGTGAGTCCCTGTGCGTGTGGAGATGAGAAAACATCGTATGACGCTGCCAGTCTGGATATAAGATGCCCTCCAGAGATGGGGCTATTCTTCTTCGCCCCTTTTGCCTTCCTGGAAAGGAAGACAGCCAGTGTATACGGGAGGTTGAGGCACACACCCTCAGATGTCAGGCACCAAAGATAGAAGACATCATCAACTGGTACCTTATCGCCTCCTTTACGGTGATTAACCGTAGAGGCGATGAGTCTGTGAAGCACACGGTGGACAGGGGAGCGTAGCATGCTCTCCACCGCGGTGTGTGAGTCGAAAGCCTCATTGGCCAGCACGCCCCAAACATCTGCAACGCGGAACTCAGCGGGCGGGATCCTAAGGCATGCCTCGAAGAAAGTGGAAAAAATAGGCAAGGCAGTCTCCTCCCGTGTATACAGCCCTAGGCGTATCCCAAGCTCCATCACGCTGCACTCACGGCTTACTCCTCCCAGTCTGAAAGAGAGAGCCGTCCTATCCGATAAATCCCTGTACTGCTCGAACTGTACAGTGGATAGGAACTCCAGAGTGATCTCTCTGAATATTGGCTTCTCGAAGTGGAATAGTCTATCCCAGGCGTGGCATGTAAATCCAGTTGCAGCGTGGATTTTTGTTGTGAACGGTGCCAAACGGTGGTGCAGCCCGATCGTGGCCGCGTATTCCCAATCCAGACAGGGAGGCACATGAACGTCTTTCTTGTGAATCTTAGCCAGTTCTCCCAAATATCGTTGTCTCCTCGCATTGTTGATTGTTGTTGGAAATTGAAGCAATGCATGCGAGGGCAACTCCTCAGCTTGTGGGTTTTGTTCTCCCCTTACCGCCATTTATCTTGCTTGATGATTACGGATCTAGAACAACTGGAAAAATACTCGGTCGCGATTTACCGTGAGGATCGGGATGCGATTGTGGGGTAAAAAATGAGACCAAGTGACCGGATCTGTTTTTATCTTTTGCGCGTCGTCGGGTCGCGATCCACTACTGGATCGGGTCGCGATTATTGAAATTGCGGGCTTGGGCTTTCTGGTTCGCTTGAGATCGCGCCCCTATGGGCCTCCTGATCGGGTCGCGATCCATGATCTGTGACATTTTTCTTTTCCTGTTTTTCCGTTGATGATCTTTATTTTTGTGTTTTATTTTTATTATTTATTATTTATTTAACACACAACATAAAATTAAATTGTCTTAAAATTATTACAACCCAATCGAATAAAAATCAATGTCTTTTCTTCACACCGCTTTCCTTATCTGGGTCGAAAGCTCAGACCCGTACCCCTGCTTTTGAATTTTTTAAATGTTTGAGAGGGGTACATCCTCTCCTTCCTCACAACGGACTCCTTGTTCGTAGTGCTTCACCCGGTGTCCGTTAACCTTGAAGCTTACGTCGTTCTTGTCTATTAATTCAACAGTACCGTATGGAAATACGGTTTTCACTTTGTATGGCCCATACCATCTTGACTTTAGTTTCCCTGGAAATAACTTTAATCTCGAGTTGTATAAAAGTACCTGATCTCCTGGTGCAATTTCCGTTTTCTTTTGCAATCGTGCGTCATGCCATTTCTTAGTGCAATTTTTGTAAATTAGGGAGTTCTCATATGCTTCGTTCCTTAACTCTTCTAATTCGTTTATCTGCATTAAACGGTTAGAACGGATATTTGTTTCATCAAGATCACAGTTTTTCAACGCCCAGTATGCTTTATGTTCTATCTCCACAGGTAAATGACATGCTTTACCGTATATCAACCTATATGGTGTTGTACCAATAGGTGTTTTATAAGCTGTTCTGAAAGCCCATAAAGCATCATCGAGTTTATTAGACCATTCTTTCTTATTGGTACCAATTGATTTTTCCAGAATTCTTTTTATTGCTCTATTCGTGACTTTAGTTTGCCCACTGGTTTGTGGGTGATAAGGGGTTGCAAATCTGTGTTGAACTCCATATTTTTTAAGAGTTTTTTCAAGTTGCGCATTTGCAAAATGAGTCCCCCGGTCACTGATTAGAGCTTTTGGTACACCAAATCGTGAAAACAATTTTTTTAGAAATTTCACTACAACTCGTGCGTCATTAGTGGGTAAAGCCTGGGCTTCAACCCATTTTGACACATAGTCGACAGCGACTAATATGTATTTGTTTCCACATGAATTTGGGAATGGTCCCATAAAATCGATTCCCCAAATGTCAAAAATTTCACATACCTGTATACTTACCTGTGGCATTTCGTTCCTGGATGAGATGTTTCCTGATCGCTGGCATGAATCACATTCTTTCACATACCTCTTGGTGTCCTTGAAAATTTTTGGCCAATAAAATCCGGCTTCGAATATCTTTCTTGCTGTGTAATTTGCACTATGGTGTCCTCCAGCTGGTCCTTGATGACAATGTTCCAGGATATTTTGAATTTCTTTTCCATAAACACATCTTCTGATTATGTTGTCTACATTGACTCGAAACAGATATGGATCGTCCCAGAAGTAATATTTTACATCTGTGAAGAATTTCTTTTTCTGTTGATGTGTCATTCCCTTCAGAAGTACTCCTGCAGCCAAATAATTAACTATGTCAGCGTACCAAGGAAGTTCTTGAAAGGTTTTAAGCAACCCATGAACTAAATAACCTAAGTTCACATGCAACCTATAAGGATCTATGTTTTCTTCTAATTGAACATATAACAAAAACCTAGAGGCCAGAAAAAGAAACTAAAGATCAAAACAGAAAAACCAACCTTTAATTCTTGAAGCTGAGCAGCAAAATTATCCTGCCTCAAATGGAAGTCACACCCAAGCTAGAGGAGAGGAGAAATCGAAAATCCAGAGAGAGATCTTGAAAGTGGCGAATTCAATATGGTGCCTGGGAACCCCTATTTATAGTTTTTCAAATGGCCAGTTGATAAACCTTAGAGATAAACCTTTTTGAATTCAAATAAGATAAACCTTTTATCTTATAATTCAAAGTCCTTTTTATCTATATATCAATTTCGAAAATCATATATTTCCATATATGGATTTCGACTTCCACTGGTCACTGTCACACTGCCACTTATTCAACTATTGAATAATTACAGTTTCAGTCCCTGCACCTTTAATTAATTAATTTAATCCCCAAATTAAATCCAATTAATTCTGGATTAATTCCTAATTAATTAATATAGTTTCTAATTAATATATTATCACTCTAATATATTAATAAACCATATATTTAATTCTTGTTGATTTATTAATCCCATAATAAATCAACCTTTCTCTCTACCGAATTTCCTACCATACCTCCAGCCATGAGGGCAACCCAAATGGACTGTGCTTCTATTAATTAGGTAAATACTAATTATTAGTCATGGCTTAGACACCTAATCCAACAGTCTCCCACTTGGATAAGTCTATGACTATAATTACCAATTTAGCCTCTAATTAACCAGCACTTGTAGCTTCCTAGAAACCAATGCCAAACTCTGATCTAATCAGTCCTGTCCATAGATAAGTGATCAGATGATCCTCCGTCCAACAAGATATTTTCAGACTCAAGACATGGATAAAATCAATCTGGTCTGAATCACTGTTCCTCGATTTCCGATTTGCATATGACTCTTGACTACCAATTTAGTCCCGGTTGGCCAACCATTTTAGTCAACTTCAAAATCATCGAGAGGCCTACAGATATCTGTTCCCCCTTAGGGTCAAGGGACGAATAAGCTTTGACTCATATACTTATGTCTTTTACCAGACAAATCATTCACAACAGCACGTTTTATAACACCGAGTTACCGATGCGTTTTCGTACTATCAATGAACAACCGCTTAGCAAATCATAACTCATATGTCTTAGCTTAAAGATCAAAAGATATTATCGTCTCAACATTGCTCGTGATAAAATCCATGAAGCAATCTATTGAGCGCGGGTTTATCCAATACTCAAATCTCCATTTCCAAGTACTCACGAATGGTGCAGCAATCCAATTGCAATGTCTAACTCCTTAGACAATCTATTACCAGTTCATGACAGTCTTACTTCACACTTACTCCCTTAAAGTGTAATTGACTGTGGATATTTGAATAATCCAATTATTCAGGAAGTAAAACATGCAAAATGAAACACAATGATAAAGTATTGACAAGAGTAGTAAACCATAATAAATCTCTATTATTAAATCACAAGAGTCAAATACAATACATTGTTACAAGTTTCGAAACCTATCTAATTACTAAAACTTATATCATCTCTTAATCCAATGCTCCTAGCATGCTGATTATGCTTAATCCTACTCAGAGCCTTTGTCAAGGGATCTGCAGGATTATCTTCCGATGATACCCTCTTTACCAGGAGGTGACCTTCTTCTACCCTATGTCTGATGTAGTGGTACTTTCTGTCGATATGCCTGGACTTTCCATGGTCTCGCGGTTCCTTTGTCAAGGCGACCGCACCTTCGTTATCGCAGAACAGTTCCAAGGGCTCCTGAATACTCGGGACTACTCCAAGGTCACCGATAAAGTTCTTCAGCCAAGCCGCTTCCTTTGACGCTTCACTTGCTGCTATGTACTCTGATTCGCACGTAGAATCAGCCACTGTTTCTTGCTTGGAACTTTTCCAAGTCACTGCTCCACCGTTCAAGAGGAATACCCAGCCCGACTGAGACCGACCACTGTCTCTATCCGTCTGAAAGCTGGCATCTGTATATCCTTCAACTCTCAAGGTATCACTGCCACCGAGGACTAACACCATGTTCTTGGTCCTTCGCAGGTACTTGAGTATATTTTTCACAGCTATCCAATGCGCCCTTCCAGGGTTACCCTGGTACCGACTGACCATGCTCAAGGCAAAAGCCACGTCAGGGCGAGTACACGTCATAGCGTACATGATCGATCCCACAGCCGAAGCGTATGGTACTCGACTCATCTCAGCTATTTCCTCGTCTGTACTCGGACTTTGAGTCTTACTCAGCTTCGCATTACTTTGGATAGGTAGCTCTCCCTTCTTGGAATTTTCCATACTAAACCTCTTTAGTACCTTTTCCAAGTATGTACCCTGACTAAGTCCAATTAGTCTTTTCTTCCTATCTCTCAATATTCTAATCCCAAGAATATAGGCAGCCTCTCCTAGGTCCTTCATGGCGAAACATTTCCCAAGCCAAGCCTTGACATCTTGCAAGGTTGGAATATCGTTTCCCATGAGCAGTATGTCATCGACATACAGCACCAGAAAGGTGACTATACTCCCACTAGCCTTGACATATACGCAGGACTCATCCTCGCTCCTAGAAAAGCCAAACTCTTTGACTTTCTCATGGAAACAAAGATTCCAGCTGCGAGAAGCTTGCTTCAATCCGTAGATTGATCTCTCAAGCTTACACACCTTATTAGGATACTTTGCATCGACAAAACCCTCTGGCTGATTCATGTAAACATCCTCAGTCAACTTCCCATTAAGGAAAGCGGTTTTGACGTCCATCTGCCAAATTTCATAGTCATGAAATGCAGCTATGGCCAGCATAATCCTAATAGATTTTATCTTAGCTACTGGTGAGAAGGTCTCGTCATAGTCAACCCCTGGGGTTTGAGTAAAGCCCTTCGCAACCAGTCTTGCCTTGAAAGTGTGTACCTTTCCGTCCATGTCGGTCTTCTTCTTGAAGATCCATTTGCACCCGACTGTCTTTCGACCCGGTACATTGTCAACCAAGTTCCAAACTTGATTGTCATACATGGACTTGATCTCGCTATCCATGGCCTCTTTCCACTTGGCAGACTCAGGGCCCGCCACTGCTTCCTGGTAGTTAGCAGGTTCATCCAAATTTATCAGTGTCCTATCACTGACAAACGTGTCCCCATCCGAAGTTATATGGAACCCATAAAACTCGGGTGGCATGCTAACCCTACCAGAACGTCTAAGAGGTAAGGATACATCTGTCGGACCAACAGGAACTTCTTCCTCATGTTGGTTGCTAGTTTCTCCTAAGGTTGCGTCATCCGATGACTCTTGAATTTCTTCCAGATCAATGGTACTCCCACTGTCCTCTTTGAATACGAGCTCTCTCTCTCGAAAGACCGCTCGTCTAGCTACAAAGACCACGTCCTCGCTCGGTCTGTAGAATAGATATCCAAAGGACTGTTTGGGATAACCAATGAAGAAACACCTTTCGCTTCTGTCTGCGAGTTTGTCTTGAGTCTCTCGTCTAACGAAAGCCTCACAACCCCAGACCTTGATATGTGCCAACGAGGGAGCTTTCCCCGTCCACATCTCATGAGGTGTTTTTGCAACCTTCTTAGTTGGGACAAGATTGAGGATATGGGCGGCAGTCTCTAAGGCATACCCCCAGAAGTGAATGGGAAGTGAAGCTCGACTCATCATGGAACGAACCATGTCCAACAGGGTTCGGTTGCGCCTCTCTGCAACACCGTTCAACTGTGGTGTCCTAGGAGGTGTCAACTGCGAAACTATTCCGCATTCCTTTAGATAGTCTAGGAACTCGATACTTAGATACTCTCCGCCTCTGTCGGATCTGAGCATCTTTATCTTCCTGCCCAATTGATTTTCTACTTCGTTCTTAAACTCTTTGAATTTTTCAAAGGTGTCCGACTTGTGCTTGATTAAGTAGATATAACCGTATCTACTAAAATCGTCGGTAAAAGTCACGTAGAACCGCGTGCCATCTTTTGTGGTTGATCTGAATGGACCACACACATCCGTGTGAATGATGTCCAACAGACCCTCACCTCTTTCAAAAGACCCTTTGAAAGGTGATTTAGTCATCTTGCCCAACAGACAAGATTCGCATACATCATCCGACTTGAGGTCGAATGATTCCAACACTCCATCCTTTTGGAGTTGGGCGATGCGTTTCTTGCTGATGTGCCCTAGCCGACTATGCCACAGACATGCCTTTTCCACATCACTAGTAGAATCAATATAATTTACACTTTGTCCTAGATTGTCAACACATTTCACAGTTTCATACACACCATCACAAGGATAAGCAGTAAAATTCAAAATACCATTTTTGAAAACAGAAATAGATCCAATATTATTATCAAAAGAAAAATGAAATCCTTGTCTGAATAATGCGTGAAATGAAATAATATTCCTTGCCATTTCTGGCGAATAGCAACAATCTAATAAATCTATACAAACTTCACTACTAAGCACTAAACTATAAACTCCAATCTTGGTAACAGGGGACGATCTCCTATTGCCCATGATCAAGTTCAGTCTACCGTGCTCCACCTCCCTGCTTTCCTTTAGGCCCTGCATATCAGAACAAATGTGAAAACCACATCCTGTATCAAGGACCCAAGAATTAGAAGATGGTGAGTTTTTAGAGATAGTGTATATACCTGCTGTCGATGGCTTTACTTTCCCATCCTTGACATCCTGCAAGTATTTGGGGCAGCTTCTCTTCCAATGGCCCTTCTCTTTGCAGTAAAAACAGTTGGCTTCATCGGGGTTGGCTACGCAAGGAATTTGGGAAGACTTGGTTCTCGAGCCATTGTTGGATGACCCGACCTGAACCTTTTCCCTCCAATTTTGCTTAGGAGGGCCCTTCCTTTTCTTTCCTCTGCCACTTCCAATGGCTAGGACGGGCTGATTAACCGAGGGTACACTTTTACCCTTCATCCCGTCTTCAGCAACTCGAAGCATGCGATGCAACTCAGTCAGGTTAGCCTGATTGTTGTTCAAATGATAAGCCAGCCTGAACTGGTCATAAGAACTCGGTAGGGAGTTAAGCACTATGTCAACGGCCAACTCCTCCGGTACAGGCATCGCAAGCTTTCTAAGCCGCTCCACGTAACCTTGCATTCTTTGCACATGGGCACAGATGGACTCTCCATCTTTAGGCTTGCTGTTCGTGAAGTCCTTGACCACTTCGCACCTTTCGATGCGCTCTTGCTTACGGAACTTTTCCGCAAGCTCACGGTGCATCTCATAGGGCCAGTAGTCTTCATATATTCTCTGCAATTCGGGGTTCATTGTGGCAATCATGATGCAGGCCACTTTGGTCGCATCATCAGAATGTTTTTGGTACGAGGCAATTTCCTCGGGAGTAGCAGTTTCGGGGTCGACATCGACAAGCTCGGTCTCGAGAACATACTCTTTGTTCTCATACCTCAGAGCCATCTTGATGTTTCTAATCCAGTCATTGTAGTTTGTCCCGTTCAATTGAACCTTGGAACACAGTGAGAGGATAGAGGGAACACTGGAGTTTGATTGGGGAGCGGATTGATCAGCAGAAGACATCTATAAAAGAAGGTAAGTTTAATTAGATACTTGTCGGTCCTTATAATAACCCAATATAAAATAAGGCTAGGATCCAACTATAACAATTTGCAACATAGAAGAGGGATGCCGTAATCTATAAGCAAATTTTATAAAGGTAGGCGAATGACGATTCAGCCGATTCCACCGCGGAAAAATAATCTTATTATAATGGAATTCCTAGTTTCTTATGAGATTTATTGAACTGTTCAATAGCATGTTTAATCTCGGATATGCCCCACCGTTTGTGACTGGGATGCCGAGGATCACAAACCGGGTGTGAATAACCATGCAAATTAGCTTGGTGCTCTCGGGGTCCATTATCATCTCAAATTGATGTGCCGGTAAACCACACACGCTCCATCAACAATGATAACACCCGAGACACCCATTGCTACTCTTTATGAACCCCCATTGGTGTGCCGGTAAACCACACACGCTCCACCAACGTTTCATAAAGTGCAATGTGCAATTTCATGGGGTAGCATCAAATTCACATTTTTCCTAAAGTAACTAGATTGGGATTTTGTGTAAGGTTCTAGTACTTTGATCATTATACTTTTAATGATTAAGTGGTCCTTGTCAAAACTGTTCGGCTAACGACCCTCCACTGATCAGGCGAGCGGTGGGTGAGAGTGTTCACCCATTAGACTACCATTTTATAGGCAGTCTCCTTATACCCACTTTATAGACCAGCTTCGTGAATGAGGCCTACTATTGAATTGACTGACCAAATTTATCTCATATATATAGTATTAACTTTTAATAACATATATAAGATGTATTTTAAAACCCTTTAAAATATTTAAGGTTTATCTTTTAATTTTACCAAATTTAACAATTAAATTTTGAATTAAATTAAACCTTATAATCGATTTAATCAATTTTAATTACCAATTAATTAAATTAATTAAATCTAAATATTTTAAACATTTTAAAATAATTTTCTGGATTTTTCTATTAATTTTTCGAAATTTTAAATTAATTTAAATCCCTTTTGAATTATCCTTTAATTAACATTTAATTAAATTAATTCAAATGAAGATAGGTTTATCCAAATTAATCAAATTAATTAAAACCTATCCTTAAACCCCTAAATTTCGATTTCAAACAAAAGGTTTAAGGTTATCCATTTAATTAACAAATAAAGTTACCAAAAATAGAAAACCTTCTAAAACCCTAAAGGCATATTTCGAAATTTACAAAGGGGGGGGATTAGGGTTTCCAAAACCCTAATCCTTAAAATCGATTTCAACATATATTAGGGTTTATAGGCTTTAAACCCTAAAACAGTTATAGCAATTCAACAAGAAAACAAAACAGGCTCTGATACCACTGAAAGGTTTTAAGCAACCCATGAACTAAATAACCTAAGTTCACATGCAACCTATAAGGATCTATGTTTTCTTCTAATTGAACATATAACAAAAACCTAGAGGCCAGAAAAAGAAACTAAAGATCAAAACAGAAAAACCAACCTTTAATTCTTGAAGCTGAGCAGCAAAATTATCCTGCCTCAAATGGAAGTCACACCCAAGCTAGAGGAGAGGAGAAATCGAAAATCCAGAGAGAGATCTTGAAAGTGGCGAATTCAATATGGTGCCTGGGAACCCCTATTTATAGTTTTTCAAATGGCCAGTTGATAAACCTTAGAGATAAACCTTTTTGAATTCAAATAAGATAAACCTTTTATCTTATAATTCAAAGTCCTTTTTATCTATATATCAATTTCGAAAATCATATATTTCCATATATGGATTTCGACTTCCACTGGTCACTGTCACACTGCCACTTATTCAACTATTGAATAATTACAGTTTCAGTCCCTGCACCTTTAATTAATTAATTTAATCCCCAAATTAAATCCAATTAATTCTGGATTAATTCCTAATTAATTAATATAGTTTCTAATTAATATATTATCACTCTAATATATTAATAAACCATATATTTAATTCTTGTTGATTTATTAATCCCATAATAAATCAACCTTTCTCTCTACCGAATTTCCTACCATACCTCCAGCCATGAGGGCAACCCAAATGGACTGTGCTTCTATTAATTAGGTAAATACTAATTATTAGTCATGGCTTAGACACCTAATCCAACAGTTCTGTGTCCATATTCAATAGTTATTCATCAGGAAAATTATCGTTGATGTCTGTTTCCTTAAGCTGTTCCATCTTTGGGTTTTCCAGTCTGGACAAGTGGTCTGCTGCTACATTTTCCATTCCTGGTTTGTCTTTTATCTCTAGATCAAATTCTTGTAACAGGAGGATCCAACGTATGAGTCTTGGTTTTGCGTCCTGTTTTGAAAACAAATATTTTAAAGCAGAATGATCTGTAAAGACAGTTGTTTTAGACAAAATTAGGTATGGTCTGAATTTATCAAATGCATAGACCACTGCTAGTAATTCCTTTTCTGTTGTTGTATAATTCTCTTGAGCTGGATTGAGGGTTTTACTAGCATAAAAGATAGGTTGGAAATGTTTTTCCACCCTTTGTCCTAGAACTGCTCCAACTGCATAGTCGCTTGCATCACACATCAATTCAAAAGGTAAATTCCAATTTGGTGCAATTAGAATTGGAGACGAGACCAAATTTTCTTTTAAAGTGTTGAAAGAATTTAAACATTCTGTTGAAAATTCAAATTTTACTTCTTTTAACAGTAATTGAGTTAATGGTCTTGCTATTTTTGAAAAGTCCTTTATGAATCGACGGTAGAATCCTGCATGTCCGAGGAAACTTCTCACTCCCTTACGTTTGTAGGAGGCGGAAATTTTGAGATAGTTTCCACCTTGGCCTTGTCCACTTCTATTCCTTGCTTTGACACCTTATGCCCAAGAACTATTCCTTCTTGAACCATGAAATTGCACTTTTCCCAATTCAACACCAAGTTAGTTTTCTCGCATCTTTCAAGCATTTTATCAAGACTGGTTAAACATTCATCAAAAGTATCTCCAAATACAGAAAAGTCATCCATAAATACCTCCATGAAATCCCCTACCATTTCGTGAAATATGGCAGTCATGCATCTCTGAAACGTTGCTGGTGCATTGCAGAGTCCAAATGGCATCCTTCGGTATGCGAAAGTTCCATAGGGACATGTAAAGGTGGTTTTCTCTTGATCCAGCGGATCGATTGGGATCTGAAAATATCTTGAAAAACCATCTAAAAAGCAATAGTAAGTTTTTCCAGCAAGTCTTTCAAGCATTTGGTCAATAAACGGTAATGGAAAGTGATCTTTGCGAGTAGCATCATTTAATTTACGGTAGTCTATGCATACTCTCCATCCGGTTACTGTTCTTGTGGGAATTAATTCGTCTTTTTCATTTTTTAAGACGGTGATTCCTCCATTTTTTGGCACTGCATGAATGGGACTGACCCATGGACTGTCTGAGATGGGGTATATTATCCCTGAATCTAGCAATTTCACAACTTCTTTTCTTACAACTTCTTGCATTTTAGGATTTAAACGTCTCTAGGGTTGTATTTTCGGCTTGGTTTCATCTTCCATGAGAATTTTATGGGAACAGTATGAAGGGTTTATCCCCTTAATATCTGAGATTTTCCAGGCTATGGCACTCTTTCTTTTCTTGAGTACAGCTACCAGCTTCGTTTTTTCTGCAATTGACAAAAAAGCATTTATTATTACAGGTAATTGCATGCTTTCATCTAGATAAGCATATTCAAGATGAGGATGTAAAGTATTGAGATTAGGAGTCTTTGGCTCTGAGTCTTGATTCTCATTGGTTGTAGATGAATTACTAGGCACTTTTAGTAATTTTTCTAGTTTCTCAATCTCCTCGTTGGCGTTAAATTCTTCTTCTTCCATAGGCATCATGCTTTCTAGATTTCTTTTCTCCAGTTCCTGCAATTCATCTTCCAAAATGGTGTCAAAAGTGTCAACAAAATACACCGCATCATCACATGTCTTTGAATGTTTCATGGATTGATCAATTCCGAATGTTATAGCATCAGTTCCAACTCTAAGTGTGAGCTTAGATTCACGGATGTCTACCAATGCTCTTGCTGTGCTTAAAAATGGTCTTCCCAGAATTATCGGCACCTGTTCATCCTCTTCCATGTCTAGAACAACAAAGTCTGCAGGAAAAACAAATTTATCTACCTTTACCAACAAGTCCTCCACTATTCCTCTTGGATATGTTATCGATTTGTTTGCTAAGTGGATCGCCATTCTTGTTGGTTTAGGTTCAGGCAAGTCAAGCTTAGAGTAAAATGAATATGGCATGAGGTTGATGCTTGCACCTGAATCTGCTAAAGCATGACTAAAAGTTAAATTACCAAACTGGCATGGTAATGTTAAACTTCCTGGATCAGTCATTTTTTTAGGTAGTTTATTTAACATTGCTGCTGAGCATTGTTCATTTAGAATCACATTGGATGCTTCTTCAAGTTTCTTTCGATTTGTAAGAAGATCCTTTAAAAACTTTGCATATTTAGGCATCTGTGCAACTGCCTCAACAAAAGGTATATTAATATGCAATGATTTAATGTGTTCTAAAAATTTCTTATACTCTTCTTCTTGTTTTTCCTTCTTCAGACGCTGTGGGTATGGAACTGGCGGTTTATAACTTTTTACGGGTGTTGGCGGTGGTCTTTCTTCAGCTTCTTCTTCATTCTTTTCTGGTATTTTCTTAGATTCTTGCGTTTTAGATGAAGAATCAGTGTTTATGGGAATTGACGGTTCTAAAATCTTACCGCTTCTGGTTGAAATTGCCTTGACATGTGCATTCGGATTTTGTTCTGTGTTGCTTGGCAATGTACCAGGGAATCTTTCGTGCAAAACTCGTGAAATCTGACCAACTTGAGTTTCAATATTTAATATTGAAGCTTGTTGATTTCGGAGTGCAGATTCCGTAGTTACTCCCATCTTCTTCACTAGTTCTTCAGTTGATCTGTGTCTTTTATCTGAGGCTTCTGCAAATCTGGCCATCATTTCTTCAAAACTTGGCTTCTTCTCTGGTTGACTTTGTGGATGAAAGGATGGTTCTCTTTGGTAATATCCTTGCCCACTTTGCTTATACTTTTCAGCTTGATCTTTTTTATACTCTTCATAAGGCTTCCAGTTGTTGTTGCGTGGCCTTCTTTCGTCAAATCTATCTCCGGATGAATAACAAACACTCTCCTTTCTTTTCCCATCTTCATCTAGTGGACAATCTTTTGCAAGATGTGGTCCACTACAGTTATCACAGCCGACCTATATGGCATGGATTGTTTGGTTTACCTTTTTCATGTCTCGCCCCAAAGCGTCTAGTTTGGCATTGAGGGCTGCTAATCCATCGGCTTGTTCATCTGATGGTTTCTTTCTCAGGGAAGAGTCTCTTGAAGAGTGCCACTGATGCGAGTGTTGGGCTAATTCTTCGATTAATGCATATCCGTCTGCTGGCGTTTTCTTTGGAATTGGACCCTGCGAATCAACCATTTGACGAGTAGTTACATTAATTCCGTTATAAAAAGTTTGCACCACTTGATGTGGATTAAGATCATGTTGTGGGCAATTTTGGAGCATTTCTTTATAACGGTCCCATGCATCATAAAGTGTTTCATCATCCATCTGTTGAAAATTTTGGATTTTTGCTTTCATTTTAGCAATTTTAGAAGGTGGGCTAAACTGTTTAATAAATTTTGTTTTTAGTTCTTCCCAAGTTTTTATTGTTCTTGGGGGTTCAGCCTTTAATCATCTCTTTGCTGCTCCCTGGAGTGTTATTGGAAATACTCGTAACATGACAGCATCTTTAGTTACTCCAGGAATATGAAAGTAATCAGCTATTTCCAGGACAGATTCAACATGCTGGTTGGCATCTTCAGCATCTTTTCCTGTGAACAAGGTTTCCCTTAGAAGATGTAGAAATTGGCCTTTTATTTCAAAATGCGTCCTATCTGGAATCGTGGGACGAACTAGTCCTTGGCCAGTTTCTTCTTGTGTGCGACTTGCATATTCTTCTAAAGAAAGATTTGCAATGTCTGCCATTAGCCTTGCGTGTCTTCTTCGTCTGCGAAATTCTTGTTCCGGTTCTTGAAACTGTGGAGTCAAAGGAGAATTTGAACTCCTGGTCATACACTATCTGAGGAACAGAATGGTGAGATCTAGAATAAATTATAAATAAATTAAATTAATAAATGAATTCTTTTACTTTAAACCGTATTCCCCGGCAACGGCGCCAAAAACTTGATGTGTTTTCAGACATACATATTTTATATACCAAAATGATATCACTTATTTTATATACTAAGGTTAAATATTGTATTTGTAATGTCTTTTCATAAGTTTTAAATTTATAACAGGGAGATACCATGAATGAAAACAACACAACTAGGCAAGTGTACCTAATCAGTTGTAGTATAGCAATGGTAAGTCCGGGTCGAACCCAAGGGAATTGGTTAAAATTGAAGAAAATCAATTATCAATTAGTAATTTATAATAATAACAAAAGAGATAAAAGGGGGGGGGGGGGGGTTTGTGAAGAAATCGTATCATCAAATAAATAAAGAATTACAAGTAAATAAATGGTAACAAGGTTTGAAGTTAAGCCGAAAGGATAGTTTGAACAAATATGCTTTTTACTTAGAGGTGATTACTACTTATAACAATATTCTGATTGATAATAATGTGCAATGGATATTAACAAGTTAAATACCGATTTCTAAGTTGATTAGATGTCTTGGTCCAACAATCCAATCTTATGATTAAAAAGAGTTATTAATCTCATTGGTCCTGTAAATTAATTACTCCAATTAATCATTCTATTTATTCATACTCTGCATGATTTATTTGTTTCTTTTGATATCAATGGTCATGAAAATCAAAATAAGATGTATAGTTTGGTCCACTAATACAATTAAAACAAATGCATATAAGATTCTTTCTTGTAACTTAACCTAGGATTTGGTCAATCACTAGTCATAAATATATACATGAAATATATATATATATATATATATATATATATATATATATATATATATATATATATATATATATATATATATATATTATGATACAAATTAATTTAGCAAGAATGGTCATCTATACTAAATATAATTCAGTTATAAGTTTCAAAGATAAATTCTTAATATACATTAGTCGGTTAAATAAACATGCAAAGTAAATTATTAAACTTGCAATATCCGATTTTATATCAATCAAAACATAATTATAAGTTTCATCTATTCTAAGTAAAAGCACAATGGAATTACTCCATAATCAAAGACAAACAGCACACTGAATATATAAGAAAGCTAAACATAGTAAGCAAACCGAATATCCGAGCAATGGTGTTCTTGATTGTTCGTCGTGACTTCCGCTTAGCAGAGCTTCAATCCTTTATGAAGGGAGGTCGAGAACACGGGAATAGAGGGTGTTTCTCCAGGTAGAGAGTTTGTGATCTGAATTGTGTGTCCAAAACAACAAGAGAAGGCCTCTATTTATACTATGCCCAGCGAGGATCGCGTCGCGATCCTATAGAGGATCGGGTCGCGATCGTGAGTTTAGTGCGCATCTCAGTTGGCCACTACCCCGACTCAATGGACTGTAGTTGGTAGGTAGGGTCGCGATCATCGAGGAGATCGGGTCGCGATCTCTGTAAGGTCGCGATTTTGAGCTTTTGTCGCGATCCTTTGGTCAGCAATCTGTCACGTATTCGTCAGAAGATAGGGTCGCGATCCTCATGGAGATAGGGTCGCGATCTGTGGTCTGTTTGACTAAATTCTTCGTTTTTTCGTCCAGAATATGCTCTTTTTGGCTCCTCCTTTCCCGATAGATATTTTACTCCATTTTCTTCATTCCAAGGCTTGAATTCAGCTCCTTCTTCTTAATCAAGCAATTTTTCCTGTGTTTTGGTTATTAAAATGATTAAGTACCTTTTATCGTGAAATTAAACCAAAAACATATTTTTAAGCACTTGATATTGCCCGAAATATATGTATAAATGAGGCAATATCAGTTAACCATTTTGCCCTTGCATTACATATGTGATATGTGTAAACATTAAACTTTTCAACAACAAATATACTTGTATTTATTTAGCATCTTATATCAAAATTTAGGTTGACACACACACACACACACACATATATATATATATATATATATATATATATATATATATATATATATATATATATATATATATATATATATACACACACACATACATATAATGTCGTATTTTAGAATTTTAACACTTATTTTTTATAAAAACAAAGTTACCAAACATATAAAAATTGATAATTATCATTCAGTTGTTATTAAACATCGATATTGATGTGTTTTAAAGAATTTTTTTTACGTTATCGTATTCACAGTAAAATAACTAGAACTTTTTATTAAATTGTGAATATTGTAAAACGTGTTAGAAAATAAGAAAAATTATCAAGTTTAATGTATCTTAAATTGTGAATATATATATATATATATATATATATATATATATATATATATATATATATATATATATATATATATATATATATATATATATATATATATATATATATATATATATATATATATATATATATATATATATATAGGAAGGTTCAATGCAGAACCAAAAATATATTACCTAACTGCAGAACCAATTTTAAAACCCTTGGATTATTATATCAACGTCTTAGATTAAAAGAATACACTAGAAAATTATAGATCTTTGTGCAGGAGATTATTCAATAGACAAGGGTATACGTAACGTATCAATGTACTGGCGACGATGATGCCCCTCTTCCGATCTCTAGTGAAGGAGACTAGCGAATCACCCATCTCGTCCCACTGTTGGCCTCCGCTAAGAGAACCACATCGTCGCCGCCTTCTCCAACTGCGCCTGCCCCTGGCTATAGTAGAAATAGCAATAATCAAAGAAACGAGGTTAGTGTGAAATTGAGCCTTCACGGTTAGGCTTTTAAACTGAATCGAGATTTTGTGTAGGAGGCGAGGAACGAACAATGGGGATCTGGTGGATCGAATCCTTCTAGGCGACTTCAACAGGTAATTGTTAATCCTTAGAGGAAGAAGTTAGTTCGATTATTCAACAGGTAATTGTTAAACAGAAGAAGAATGATGTTCATCTATGAACATATGTTCATCTATGAACATATGTTCATCTATGAACATATGTTCATCTATGAACATATGTTCATTCATGAACATATGATGCTCATATCAATGTTGAAATGCGAATATACACATTCTAATCAGCTCCTTTATGTTCAATTAGATAATGTAATCGATTTCTTCATCTACGTTTTAGTTTGAATCGTTATTACTTAATTCCAATTTCATTCGGTCTATTGCCTTTCTCATATCCTCATACTGTCATGGAAAACGGGAACTGATATATGATCCTTTTATGATATGTTCATTGATGAACATATGTTCATTGATGAATATATGTTACTAATACGCTTACGCTGGAAACACAATAACCAAATCAAAATTGGGTTTTTCAGCTTTTGGAAGTATCAATATCATTTTGTCTGTTGATCAGATTTGTGGAAATCGGTTTTGAAATCCTTTGGCTTGATCTCCTATATAACGTTGCGATTTGGGTCTTAATTTCTGGTAATCGTTTTTGGTTTGCTGTGTTCCTAGTTTTTTGGACATTTGATTTAATTGGACTATCGTACCCTTTATCCCTCAATCTAATCCTATGGTTATAAATGTGGTTCTGCAGTTAGGTGATTTAATTTGGTTCTGCATTGAACTCACCACTATATATATATATATATATATATATATATATATATATATATATATATATATATATATATATATATATATATATATATATATATATTAATAATGCGATTACAATGTATGTGTGTATGTGTGTGTTCTATATATAAGTTATTTTAGTAAGACTAAACGGTATGATGTCAAAAAAGTTTATCGTCATCAAGGTGACGAGTCAATGCTGCCGGCATCACCGGCTCATGATGTCGACATCGATGTTCTTTGGTATTTGTATGCTGGCCTCCAACTCTCTTATCTTCTCCCTTTTTCTTTGCCCGCAAACACCCCGAGACTCTTAATGTCATGTGTCTCTTTCTCTTCTTTCCGCCATGACACTAAATTGTGTAGTTGCCGCCGTCAACCATACCTTAGAGCCTAAGCCGTTCACTAGCAATACATATTGGAGTAAAGTGCATATGACAATAAAGTTTATTCGCCAAATAAATTCATCTCATAAACGCTTCGCTAATTAGACTTTGCTAGAAAAAAGAGTTTTGGGACACAGTTTTTTTAGCGAAGTTGATCGTCATTTTGTGACAAAGAAAGAAAACATGATTGTCTGGGTTTAGTTGGCCTTTATATACTATTACTTCAATGAATAACTCAATTCTTTAATTTTTATAATAATAGTGTAAATCCCGCTTCAAGTTCCCAGATTTGCCCTAAATACAAATACATATTTACATACATATAAATTCATATTGTCAAATATCAGACTGCATTGAGCTGTCAATACTTTTTGTTCATTATTTGTGAATCTATCAATTATTAACAAATTACATATTATTGAAAAAGACCTTTTTAAAATAATAATCTAGCTTTTGTTAATAAAACAATTTAAAATGCTATAAATGTTAAAATATATTTTAGACAATTTCAATATGCATGTTTGATCTTCATTAATGGATAGAAATTGACACACGATATCTGAATCTTGTGGGTGGCCGTTGGCATTCTGGGGCCATAAAAGTGGTGATCTGGCCACGTGATTGTACTGCTTTTGGAATATCTCTGCCTAAAATGGCGGTGGTTTCGCCCGAGGGTGGTGGTGGTGACTTTGGCCATAAGTGGTCTGTCCTCTTGATGCTTCTTGCTTTTGAACGTGATGGTGCAAGACTTAAGTGACGCATTAAACTTAATTTGATGTTTCTTGCATGATTCCTGAAAATTTAATTCATTAATTTGATATCAAACGGGTAATTATTCAACGGGAATCTAATCTAATACATATTAAACCCTTCATTTTTGCAAACTTGAGTAAGATTGTAAGAACAAGTTATTAAAAAAAGCCAGTAAGCACTAAGTACTAAAATAAAACTTTACATTCACTAGTAGAAAATACGTTTGATGGTGTAGTTAAAATGGTTAACTGGTGCGGTTTTCCAACTGTACCAAAAAATTGCGCATCATTAAATAGGGTGTTTCTGCTTCTTCAAAAAATTGTGTATCATTAAATAAAATTTTACATTCGCTCAATCCGTTTTTCAACTTTAAGTTCATCAACTTCAACACAACACCAAATTTCATATGTTTAGAACCATTATATAACGGTGTTTCTGCTTCTTCAAACAAGCGGTGTAATTTTCTTGTTCCTCAACACCCATATTAGTCTCCATGCCATCAAACATTTCTTTGAAATTGTCATTGGTGTCATTTGAATTGTGATAATTGTTGTTAATTGGTACTATGTTTTCATTACTCTTTAAATTGCTACACGATGTGCTACAATCAACTAGTGATTCTCCATGTCTTGACCAACAAGTGTAATTAGGCACAAAACCATTTTGCGACAAATGATATTCTATTAATCCGGTACCTGTAACACTTTGAAAGTTTTTACAAACGTTGTAAGGACGACAAATCGTCCGACTTCCATTTTTAACACTATTTGTTTTAGCAACACTAATAAAATTTTCATGCTATCAAAACTTACCGCACCAACAAATGACGTTTTAAATGTGTGATTGTAAACTTTTGCAGTAAAAAATACGATTTTAAATGTGTGATTGTAGACGTTCGCAGTAAAAATAAGGTTTTAATAGTGCATTTGGACGAACCCGCACTAATAAAACTATTTTTAATGTGATTAATAGTAACCGCATCGACAATGCAGTTTTAAAGGTGCGATGGCTTCTTTTATTGATGCGAAAGCAGAGATTTTTCCCTTTATAATGCGGTTTTGTTGTTCAACCGCATCAATTAACAAAACCTCATCGCACCAACAAATGACTTCTCTACTAGTGATTG
Source organism: Cichorium intybus (assembly GCA_023525715.1). Classification (NCBI taxonomy): domain Eukaryota; kingdom Viridiplantae; phylum Streptophyta; class Magnoliopsida; order Asterales; family Asteraceae; genus Cichorium; species Cichorium intybus. Next base: position 50,960,649 of record CM042011.1, read on the forward strand.
GTTTAAAACATAAGTTATAAAATTGAATTGAAAGTTAATTTTACAGTTTTCGCTTTCCATGTTGCTTCCGGTTAAAACCGTGATTTGGTTTTTGGATGGATTGTTACACTCAGATTTCTAAAATTTAAAGTTACACAATATAAATAGAGAAATATAATTATTCACGAGTCGACACTGATCTTATATTATTATGATTTTAAACAAATTTAATAATACAATAGCAACAATTTTTCATATTTCAGTTTGACAAGACAGCACTGTACAACCGTTCATTTACATTAAGTTTTAACCTACTTAAACTCAGAATCACACGTTGACTCTAAGAAAACGAGTTTTAGTAATCCCTATTGGTTTTCCAATGTCACTAGGCTCAAAATTTAATGATTATTCTTTAATTTTATACAAATTTATAATTTCTAAATACAAAATGAATTAGACATTCATACCTTTTCAATGCCACTGGAATCATCCTCATACGAGTTTTTACAATTTAATATGATTTTCTATAACAGAGTTGTATCATGACTTTCAAACCCGAAAATAGCTATTTCTTGGAATATAATGATGACTTCTACAAGATAATAAGTTATCCATCATCTAGCCTACATAATATCTAGATTTCAACGTATAACCATCAACATGCAACCCTAATTTCTTTTCTCTTTTTGAACTCAAATTGAACACATAGTAAAGAATGAAAGGTTACCTTTGAAATCTTCAATAATATTGTAAAATGCCACCAATTTACTTGTAAGAACATCCAAATTTGGTGCACTTGAAGTCTCCAAAAGTTTAGAAATGAAATAGGAAATTCGTTTTTTTGAGGCTTTGGGTTGCTAAAACTCGAGTTGCATCGGGTTTGACCCGATTGGGTACCCATTTTGACCAACAAATACTTAAATATTCATAACCTTTCGCTCGGACCTCCGTTTTCGATGAGTTTATCGCCTACACATTCCTTATTGTGTCTATTTTCACCTCAATGCAAACTCTTATATTTCCATAATTCTTTTGAGAAAATATTTCTGCAAATTCTTTTCTATTTAATCACTATGCTTTATACATTTATGCCTACAACGCACTACACTTTATTTTCTTGACTTCTACCAACTCTAACACATTACATTAACTTACTCTAAGGTGAACCTTTACTTAATACTCCTACCATTTAAACAAGTTTTGGGTCTTTGACCCCATAAAATGTTATATTGTTTGTAGGTTATTTGGGTTGATATAAAGATGTGTATGTTACAATTACATCCTCCTTTTGAAGATTTGACCTCGAAATCATTGTTGCTCAAAGAGTTTCGGATACTTGGCTTTCATTTCTTTTTTATTTTCCTAAGTCTAGTTTGGACCTCGGTGATTCTTCCATTTGACCAACACCAAGTCTACAATCTTGTTTTAAAGGTTCACTGTTATTTCATTCGAGATAGCTTCCAATTCCTTATTGTATCTCAAATGTTTATCAAGTTTTACCTCTGCTAATTGAACTTTCTCATCATGTTTACCAAGACACTTCCGTAAATAACCCATATTAAGGACATCATGAATTACTGCTAGTTCTTCTGGTAGCTCCAAACAATAAGCCTGCATTCTCACTCGCTCAAGTCTCTTGAATGGTCCAACAAAACGAGGACTTAGTTTACCTTGATTACCAAATCTCAGAACTTCCTTCTAGTGTGATACCTTTAACATAACATTTTCACCCATGGAGAACACAATTGGTCGTATCCATGGCTTTTTGCAAACACATATTCGTGACAATGTGGTTATGGGGTAGGTTCATGTTCCGCATGTTCCATTATCCCATCAATATGCAGGCATTTTCACCAAGGGTCTGTCTCTCTTCGACTTTGTTCCTTTCTTTTCGTTCCAGCTTGAACGTTCATGATCAAACTGAAAGGTTTTATGCAAATCAATAAACTCAAACCCTAAGTTCACATGCAACCTAGATTGGATCTATGTTTTCACTATTTGAACATGTAACAAAATTCCTAAGGCCAATTGAAAAATTACTAAAAGAATAATAGAAGGAAAAAACTAACCTTTAGTTGTTTCTTGCAAGCTAAGCAACACAATTGTCTTGCCTCAAATGTAGTCACACCCAAGAGCTAGGGTTTCGAAATCCAGAGAGAAAGCGAGGAGAATAATAGGGCAGGTAATGGTGACCAGGGGTCCTTATTTATAGCTTCCAGTTGGTAACCAGATAAGCCTTACAGATAAACCTTTTTTAATCCAAATCAAGATAAATCTTTTATCATTTAATTCAAACCTATTTATCTATAATATATAATTTCGAAATTAAGGAATATCCACTCCTTAATTTCGCCAACTTCCAGTTGTCTTGGACAGTCACTACTCAACTATTGAATAATTACAAAACAGCCCCTGCACATTAATTAATTCAATTAATCACCAAATTAATTCCAATTAATTCCAGATTAATTTCTAATTAATTAATAATGTTTCTAATTAATATATTATCAACATAATATATTAATAAAAAAATTATTTTATTTCTTTTGATTTATTAATCATATAATAAATCACTCTTTCTCTCTCCTGGTATTTATGCTAAACCTCTAGCTATGAGGGCAACCAAAATAGACTTTGCTACTATTAATTAGATAAATACAAATTATTAGTCATGACTTAGAAACCTAATCCAATAGTCTTCCACTTGGATAAGTCTATGACTATAATTGTCAATTTACCTTCTAATTAACCAGCAAATGGTAGCTTCTAAGAAACCGCTGCCGAACTCTGACCTAGTTCTGTCAATAGATAAGTGATCATATGATCCTCCGTCCAACAAGATATTTCCGGACTTGAGACATGGATCAAGATCAATCTCAGTCCGATACTCGGTTTCCTGATTTCTGATTTGCATATGACATTAAGACTTAATCGAACACATCAATTTAGTCCTGGTTGGCCAACACTTTCAGTCAACTTCAAAATCATCGAGAGGCCTAAATATATGTGTTTCCCGTCAGGGTCAAGGAACGAATAAGCTTTGACTCATATGCTCAAATCTTTTACCAGTCAAATCGCTCACAGCAACACGTTTTATAACATCGTGTTACCGATGCATTTTCGTATTATCAATGAACAACTGCCTTGCAAATTATAAGTCGCATGTCTCCGCTTCAAGATCATAAGATATTATCGTCTCAAAATTGCTCGTGATATAATATATGAAGCAATTCTTTGAGCGTGGGTTTATCCAATACTCAAATCTCTATTTTCTAAGTACTCATGAATATTGCAGCAATACCATTGCTATGTCTAACTCCTTAGATAGTCTACAACCAATTCATGACAGTCTTGATTCATACTTACTTCATAAAGTATGAGCGACTGTGGATATTCGAATAATCGTATTATTCAGGAAGTAAAACATGCAAAATTGAAACACAATGATAAACAATTGACAAATAGTAGTAAACAATACTTATCAATAATTCTTATTATTAAATCACCAAAGTCAATTACATTTACATTGTTACAAGTTTCAGAAACCTATCTAATTACAAAAACTAATATCATCTCGCAATCCAATACTCCTAGCATGCTGATTGTGCTTGATCCTACTCAGAGCCTTTGTTAAGGGATCTGCAGGATTCTCTTCAGATGATACCCTCTTCACAAGAAGGTGACCTTCTTCTACCCTATGTCTGATGTAGTGGTACTTTCTATCGATATGTCTGGACTTTCCATGATCTCTCGGTTCCTTTGTTAAAGCAACCGCTCCTTCGTTATACCAGAAAAGTTCCATAGGATCCTGAATCGTCGGGACTACTCCAAGGTCACCTATAAAGTTCTTCAACCAAGCCGCTTCCTTTGACGCTTCACTTGCTGCTATGTACTCTTTTTCGCACGTAGAATCAGCCACCGTCTTTTGCTTGGAACTCTTCCAAGTAACCGCTACACCATTTAAGAGAAATACCCATCCTGACTGAGACCGACCGTTGTCTCTATCTGTCTGGAAGCTGGCGTCAGTGTACCCGCTAACCGCTCCACCATTTAAGAGAAATACCCAGCCCGACTGAGACCGACCGTTGTCTCTATCTGTCTGGATGCTGGTGTCAGTGTACCTGCTAACTCTCAATGTATCACTGCCACCAAGGACTCGAACCATGTTCTTCGTCCTCCGCAGATACTTGAGAATGTTCTTAACAGCTATCCAATGAGCCCTACCAGGGTTTCCCTGATAACGACTGACCATGCTCAAAGCAAAGGACACGTCAGGGCGAGTACATATCATAGCATACAGGATCGACCCTACCGCCGAAGCGTAAGGTACCCGACTCATGTCAACTATCTCCTCATCTGTACTCGGGCTTTGAGTCTTACTCAATTTTGCATTGCTCTGGATAGGCAGCTCTCCCTTCTTGGAATTTACCATACTAAACTCTTTAGTACCTTATCCAAGTATGTACTTTGACTAAGTCCTATTAGTCTCTTCTTCCTATCTCTCAATATTCTTATCCCGAGAATATATAGGCAGCTTCTCCTAGGTCTTTCATGGCGAAACACTTCCCAAGCCAAGACTTAACATCTTGCAAGGTTGGAATGTCATTTCACATCAGCAGTATGTCATCAACATACAACACCAGAAAAGTGACTATACTCCCACTAGCCTTGACATATACGCAAGACTCATATTCGCTCGTAGAGAAACCAAACTCTTTCACATTCTCATGGAAGCAAAGATTCCAGCTGCGAGAAGCCTGTTTCAATCCCTAAATTGATTTCTCAAGCTTACACACCTTATTAGGATACTTTGTGTCCATAAAACCCTCTGGTTGATTCATGTAAACATCCTCAACCAACTTCTCGTTAAGGAAAGCGGTTTTGACGTCCATCCACCAAATTTCATAGTCATGAAATGCAACTATGGCCAGCATTCTTCTAATGGACTTAATATTGGCCACTGGTGAGAAGGTCTCGTCATAGTCAACCCCCGGGGTTTGAGTAAAGCCCTTCGCAACCAGTCGAGCCTTAAATGTGCACCTTTCCATCCATGTCGGTCTTCATCTTGAAGATCCATTTACACCCAACTATCTTTCGACCTGGTACATTGTCAACCAAATTCCAAACTTGGTTGTCATACATGGACTTGATCTCGCTGTCCATTGCCTCTTTCCATTTAGCAGACTTAGGGCCCGCCACTGCTTCCTTGTAGTTAGCTGGCTCATCCAAATTTACCAATGTCCTATCACTGACAAACGTGTCACCATCCGTAGTTATATGGAAACCATAAAACTCGGGTGGCTTGCTAACTCTACTGGAGCGTCTAAGAGGTAATGAAATGTATGTCGGACCAACAGGAACTTCTTCCTCTTGTTGGGTGCTAGTTTCTCGTAAGGTTGCATCATCGGATGGTTCCTGAATTTCTTCAAAGTCAATGGTACTCCCACTGTCCTTTTTGAATATGAGCTCTCTCTCTCTCTCTCTCTCGAAGGACTCATCGTCTAGCTACAAAGACCGCATCCTCGCTTGGTTTGTAGAACAAGTATCCAGAAGACTGTTTCGGGTATCCAATGAATATACACCTCTCTCTTCTTTCTGCGAGTTTGTCGTGTGTCTCTCGTTTTATGAAAGCTTCACAACCCCAGACTTTGATATGTGCTAACGAGGGAACTTTCCCTGTCCACATCTCATGAGGTTTTTTGGCAACCTTTTTAGTAGGGACAAGATTGAGGATGTGGGCGGCAGTCTCTAAGGCATACCCCCAGAAGTGGATGGGAAGAGAAGCTCGACTCATCATGGAACGAACCATGTCCAACATGGTTTGGTTAAACCTCTCAGCAACACCGTTCAACTGTGGTGTTCTAGGAGGTGTTAACTGTGAAACGATTCCACATTCCTTAAGATAGTTAAGGAACTCGATACTAAGATACTCACCGCTTCTGTCGGATCTAAGCATCTTTATCTTCCTGCCCAATTGATTCTCAACTTTATTCTTAAACTCTTTGAACTTTTCAAAGGTATCTGACTTATGCTTGATCAAGTAGATATATCCATATCTGCTATAATCATCAGTAAAAGTCATGTAGAACCAAGTGACATCCCTTGTGGTTCATCTGAAGGGTCCACACATATCTGTGTGTATGATATCCAAAAGACCTTCACCTCTTTCACAAGACCCTATGAAAGGTGACTTTGTCATCTTGTCCAACAGACAAGATTCGCATACATCATCCGACTTGAGATCGAATGATTCCAAAACTCCATCCTTTTGGAGTTGGGCGATATGTTTCTTGTTGATGTGCCCAAGACGACAGTGCCACAAGCATGCCTTTTCTACACTACTAGAAGAATCAATTTGTAACACACTATTACCTAAATTGTCTACTCAAGTCACTGTTTCATACACACCATCACAAGGTAAAGCTTTAAAAATAAGGACATCATTCTTATAAACAGAAATTGAACCATTCAAATTATAAAAAGAATACTAAAAACCTTGTTTGAACAATGCATGAAATAAAATAATGTTTCTTGCCATATCTGGCGAATAGCAACAATTTAATAATTCTAAACTAACATCACTACTAAGCATTAAGCTATAAATTCCGATCTTGGTTACAGGTGACGATCGCCTATTGCCCTTGATCAGGTTTATTCTCCCGTGCTCTACCTCCATACTTTCCTTTAGGCCCTGCAAATCAGAACAAATGTGAAAACCACATCCTGTATCAAGGACCCAAGAACAAGAAGATGATGAGTTTTTAGAGATAGTGTATATACCTGTTGACGATGGCTTCACTTTGCCATCCTTGATGTCCTGCAAGTACTTGGGGCAGCTTCTTTTCCAATGGCCCTTCTCTTTGCAATAAAAGCAGTCGGCATCTTTGGGGTTCGAGACATGAGAAATGCCAGAAGGTCAGGATCTCGAGCCATTATTGGATGACCCGACTTGAACCTTGTCGTTCCAATTCTGCTTGGGATGACCCTTCCTTTTCTTTCCTTTCCCTTGTCCAATTGCCAAGACAGGAGTGTTCACTGAAGGTACACCTTTACCCTTCAGCCCATCTTCTGCAGTCTGCAGCATGTTATGCAGCTCAGCCAATGAGGTCTGAGTGTTGTTCAAATGATACGCCAGTAAAAAATGGTCATAACAACTCGACAAGGAGTTAAGGAACATGTCAATGGCCAGCTCCTCTTCGATCTGCATACCCAGCTTCTGCAGCCTCTCCACATAACCTCGCATTCTTTGCACGTGAGTGCAGACAGACTCTCCGTCCTTTAGCCTGTTGGTCATGAGGGCTCGGACTACTTCACATTTCTCCACACGAGCTCGCTTGCGGAACTTTTCCGCAAGGTCCTTATGCATCTCATATGGCCAGTAGTCTTCGTAGAATCTTTGCAATTGAGGAGTCATTGTAGCAACCATGATGCAGGCCACTTTGGTCGCGTCATCATAGTGTTTCTTGTACGAGGCATATTCCTCGGGAGTAGCTGTGTCGGGGTCAACTTCAATAAGCTCTTTGTCAAGAGCATACTCTTTGTTCTCAAACCTTATAGCCATTTTTATGTTCCTCATCCAGTCATTGTAGCTCGTGCCATCCAATGTCACTTTTGAGCACAATGAGAGGATTGAAGTGACGTTACTGTTGTTGGAGTGGGGTGCGGATTGGGGAGCAGAAGTATCAGCGGAAGACATCTATAAAAGAAGGTAGTTTTAATTAGACATATATATTCCTTAATATTAACCCAATAATAATAATTAAGGCTAGGACCCAACTATATAATTCACAACTTAGAAGAGGGATGCCGTAATCTAATTGTAAATTTTATAAAGGTAGGCGAATGACGATTCACCAATTTCACCGTGGAAGATAATCATATTAAGTGAAATTCCTAGATCTTTGAGATTATTGAACTGTTCAATAGCATGTTTAATCTCGGAAAATGCTCTACTGTTTGTGACTGGGACGTCGAGGATCACAAACTAGATGTGAATAACCATGCAAATTAGCTTGGTAACCTCAATGACAATTATTACCTCTAATTGATGTGCCGGTAAACCACACACGCTCCATCAACAATGATAAAATTGAGATACCCATTACAACTCTTTATGAGCCCCTATTAGTGTGCCGGTAAACCACACACGCTCCACTGATGTCTCATAAGTGTAATGTGCCATTTCATGGGTTAGCATATCTTTCACATTTTTCCTAAAGTAACTAGATTTGGGATTTAATAAAATTGGTTCTAGTACTTTGATTAATAACATTATACTTTTAATGAGATTAAGCCGTCCTATCAAACCCGTTCGGCTAACGACCCTCCACTCATCAAGAGAGCAGTAGGTGAGAGTGGACACCCATTCAACCGCCATTTTATAGGCAGTTTCCTTATACCCTCGTTATAGACTAGCTTCGTGAATGAGGATTACTATTGATTTGACTGACCAATTCTTATACATATAGGTATTAACTTTTAATAATAATATATATAAGATGTATTTTAAAATTTTAAAATATTAATGGTTTAACTATTTAATTTTTGAAAATTAACAATTAATTTAAAAATTAAATTTAAACCTTTAATTTTTAATATAAATCTTTTAATTAAACAATTAATTAAATAATTAAATCAGATAGGCATCACAAATTAATCAAATTAATTTAATCCTATCCTTAACCCACTAGATTTCGAAAATAGCACAAAGGGGTTTAAGGTTATCCATTTATTAATTAATCACAATTACAAAAAATAGAAAACCTTCTAAAACCCTAGAGGCTAAAATTGCAAATAAGGGGGAAGGGGCTAGGGTTTCGAAAACCCTAACCCTAGAAATCGAATTGGCCTCTTTTAGGGTTTAGTTTCTATAAACCCTAAATTTAAGGAAAAACAATAACAACTATTCAAACAGAAAACAACCAAAAGCTCTGATACCACTGAAAGGTTTTATGCAAATCAATAAACTCAAACCCTAAGTTCACATGCAACCTAGATTGGATTTATGTTTTCACTATTAGAACATGTAACAAAATTCCTAAGGCCAATTGAAAAATTACTAAAAGAATCATAAAAGGAAAAACTAAGCTTTAGTTGTTTCTTGCAAGCTAAGCAACACAATTGTCTTGCCTCAAATGTAGTCACACCCAAGAGCTAGGGTTTCGAAATCCAGAGAGAAAGGGAGGAGAATAATGGCGTCGGTAATGGTGACCAGGGGTCCTTATTTATAGCTTCCAGTTGGTAACCAGATAAGCCTTACATATAAACATTTTTGAATTCAAATCAAGATAAATCTTTTATCATTTAATTCAAACCTATTTATTTATAATATATAATTTCGAAATTAAGGAATATCCACTCCTTAATTTCACCAACTTCCAGTTGTCCTGGACAGTCACTACTCAACTATTGAATAATTACAAAACAGACCCTGCACCGTTAATTAATTCAATTAATCACCAAATTAATTCTAATTAATTCCATATTAATTTATAATTAATTAATAATGTTTATAATCAATATATTATCAACATAATATATTAATAAACTATTTATTTTATTTCTATTGATTTATTAATCATAATATCATATAATAAATCAATCTTTCTCTCTCCTGGTATTTCTGCTAAACCTCTAGCTATGAGGGCAACCCAAATAGACTTTGCTACTATTAATTAGATAAATATAAATTATTAGTCATGACTTAGACACCTAATCCAACACAAACTCTCACTCAAATTGTGAGGAGATGTTAGTATACTTTGTAGTTATGTACATTTATATCTTATGTAGCCTTGTGTTTGTATGCTTGATGTTGCGGCCCTTGAATGTAAGGGACCATTTCCTGTATTGTGTATTATATATTGTGTATATCAGAAGGGTATAGCGTGAGAAGATGTTACACCATCATTAACCTCCCTCCAACCATCATTCTATTGATTCCGATATTGGCAAGCCATTAAAAATAGAAAGACCGATCAAGAAAGATTCAAGAAGAAAACCTGAATCGCCGCTAAAGACCTCCAATAATCAAGAAACCTTCAATGACAAGCGCAGCCAAAGTCCTCCCTAATTGTAATCCCCCCACCACCAAATTAAGAAAGCTGCGATCAGCCTCATGCAATGGGTTGGCGGCGTTGAGTTTGAGTTTCAACGGTCAACCTTTATAGTCTCCGTTATACCAATAGATAAGAAGTATATACGTTTGACACCATCATTTGAAAAACTATTTGTGTAACATAATGATATTATAAATTAATAGATTTTTTTTGAACGGCGGAATATATTAAACAGAAGCTAGCAACACGCTAGAAAAGTACAAAATTACAGTAAACAATTAGCGGGGTTACATATCCATTCTGACCAACTAAAAGTAAGATTCTCCCTAAATTTGAACCATTGAAAAGTAATGATCTGAAACTCCTCCGCCATTCTATCGACACAAGGGGTAATTTTCTTAAAAATCAAGTTATTTCTCGCCCTCCATATCGTCCAAACTGAAGCATACAAAAGACCAAGCTTTAACTTCCTGAAATTCTTCGACAAACCAATACATGGCAGCATGATTTTGAAGGACTCCAAGCTGTCAGGAATGTGGGGAAAAATCTTAGACCAGTTAGACATCCAACTCCAAAACGATCGAGCAATGCGACAAATAAAGAAAAGATGATCTGTACATTCATCCTGCACGCCACAACAATGACATCTGACAGTCTCCATCCGAACACCTCTAGAAACCAGATTTGAAGCCACCGGAATACGATTCTTTATAAAACGCCAAAGGAAGCAGTTGACCTTAAGCGGGACCGACTTCAGCCAAAAGAAGAAAGAACTGTCATTACACCATCTGTGCTCTCCAATGATTTTCCTCAATGATTGCACCGTGAAAACACCAGAAGAGCTGTCTTTCCAAACCCACGAGTCTGACTTGCACGAAGGAGACCAATTATTTAAAACACTCTGAATCCCCAGCAGCTCACTTTTCTCAGCACCATTTCTGAGTAGTCTTTTCCAGCTCCATTTGACCCCACTAGAACCTGCAACCGGAAATTTATCCGCAACCAAACAATTTTTATTTAATTCAATAGCATAAAGGCGCGGGAAAGCATCCTTCAGAGCATAATTCCTAATCCAGTGATCCTTCCAGAAATGTGTTCTATCTCCCACACCTGTAGCTCTAGAAAAAAATTTGTCTAGGTCAACTTTCCATTTAGCTAGATCGCCAACCACTTGAACAATCGAAAGCCAGGTACCAGGAATCCCCTTCTTAGCCATAGAATAGCCATCGATTTCATTTAATCTATGGAAGGACTTAATACAAGCAAACCACAAATTCTTTGATTGAGACTTTGCACGCCACAGCCACTTCGCTAACAGAGCCAAGTTCATCTCCGTAAGACAGTTGATACCAAGACCGCCCTTATCCTTGGGTTTAACAATCACATCCCAAGCTACCCAATGAATTTTTTTCTTATTATCATAACTGCCCCAAAGAAATTTTCTTCTAATAGATTCAAGTGTGTCAATGATTTTTTTAGGAGCTTTAAATAAGGAGAAGTAATACAAAGGAAGACTACTAAGAACCGAGTTCACTAACGTGAGACGACCCCCAAACAAGAGAGTCTTAGACTTCCACGAGGAAAGTCTAGCAAGAAATTTCTCGACCACCGGTTTCCAATTTTTGGACAACTTCATGTTAGCCCCGATCGGAATTCCAAGAAGAGTACAAGGAAAATGGGCAGGCTCACATGAAAGAATGCTAGCAAGACGTGTGAGATCTAAATTGTCAACTCCAACACCAAACACCTTACTTTTATTGAGATTAACCTTGAGACCTGATGCAACATGAAAACATCTAAGGATACGATTAAGGTTAATAAAATTAGAGTCTGACCATTCCCCGACAAAAGTAACATCATCCGCGTAGATTAAATGGGAGATAGTCGGACCATTATTCGGAAGAGCAACGCCATTGTAGATAAATTTGTTACAAGCTTCCTTAAGAGAAACCGAGAGGCCCTCCATAGCTAGCACAAAAAGAAAAGAAGCCAATGGGTCACCTTGCCTAACTCCCTTCCTAATATCAAACTCCTTGGTAGGAGAACCATTAACAAGAACAGAAGCCCTTCCCGAAGAAAGACAACTTCTAATCCATGTCCTCCACTTAACCGAGAAGTTCATTTGATGCATCACCGAATCCAGAAAGCCCCCGTTTAAAGAATCGAACGCTTTATCAAAGTCAATTTTAAACACAAGCAGGTTCTTTTTAGATTTCTTTGCCCAAGAAATGAGCTCATTCAAGATGAGCGGACCGTCGAGGATACTCCTACCTTCAATGTAAGCTGATTGCTCTGGACCAATGATGTTACCGATGACCTTTTTGAGCCTCAAAGAAAGAGTTTTAGAAAGAATCTTGTACATGCACCCGACTAAGTTCACTGGCCTGTAATCTTTTAAATCTAAGGGGTCATTACACTTAGGAACAAGAGTAATGAAAGATGTGTTACAACCCTTATTAATAGCTCCAGCCTGCTCAAAGTGTTTTATGAAGGAAAAAATATCATCTTTAAAAAGACTCCAAAACTCCTTAATGAACTTGAACGTGAAGCCATCGGGCCCGGGGGCTTTATCACTACCACAGCTATTAACCGCAACTTCTACTTCATCTAGAGTAAATGGACCATCTAGAAAGTTTTTTTCCTCATTTGAGAGCTTTGCAAAATTAGAACTGATGATCTTCGGGCGATCCGGAAAATCTTCGTGAAATTTTTTGGCAAAGAACTTCCACACTGCATCTTTTATCTTCACCGGATCAGTAATCCAAGAACCGTCCACATTGAGGCCGTTAATTCTACCCTTCAATCTTTTGCAATTAATTACAGAATGAAAATATTTACTGTTCTCGTCACCCTCGACAGTCCATTTGAGTCTGCATTTCTGCCTCAGGTCCATGTTTCTAACATTATCAATTTCACCTATTCTGGATTTCCATTTCCTCCGGTTGTCGCATTCTTGAGTGGATAACAACCTCGACTCGGCCATCAATTCAATTTCATCAACCCATTTTACCAATTTCTCATATTCTTCATATTCTTTACTCCTAGAGGCGCTCCTCCATGAACGAATGGCAACTTTTAAAGCTTTAAATTTCCGAAGAAGCCTGATATCTGGAGCATGATCCTGTGTGGCAACAACCCAATTGCTACAAATAACATCCTTAAGGCCATCCAAATGAATCCAAGAATTAAAAAATCTAAATGGAGAGGGCCCAAAATCAGAATATTCAGAAACTAAGATTAAAGGGCAATGATCAGAAAACCTTCTAGGAAGAGCCGTGACAGCAGAACTAGGCCACAAATTCCGAAAATTAGCACAGGCCAAAAAGCGATCAATTTTGCTCAAACTCCTACCATTAGAGCTCATCCACGTAAACCTCCTGCCTCCAAGGCTGAAGTCAAAAAGCTCCATGTCTCTAATAAAGCTTTTGAAATCTTCCATACTACTAACGCCCGCCCTTTCCGAGAATCTATCTGAAATATTGATGACTTCGTTAAAACCACCCATTAGCAGCCAAGCCCCATCTCCTTTGCCTCTCTTAATGTCGATTAAAGAACACCACACTTTTTTTCTATCGTTAGCATCGACCGGTGCGTAAACATTAACAAAGAAAATACGAGTGCCGTTTAAACCCCATCTACCATTGATAAAAATAAAATGTCTGTCTTTAATTATTTCGTCAACCTTGAGAAAAAAAGGACTCCAAATGCAAAAAAGACCACCTGACCTGCCATAAGCGTCTACGACCACATAATCGAACTCAGAATTGTCCCAGAATTGCTCAATTTTAATTGAGCTACCATCAGCCATTTGAGTCTCCTGCCCACTTATGAAATTAATCTGATATTGCAATTTTAACTTTCTAATCCACTCACCCTTTTTGAAGCTCCCGGCACCTCTACCATTTACAGACAGACAATTCATTTTGAAGAGACATTACCTCCTTCTCCATTAACCATAACCCTAATAGTTTCGTCATCCTCTTGAAGTTGATACCCGATCTCACGTCCAACCTGGATAGTCTTCCTTATTTCTTCAGACGAGGAAGAAGAAGAATGAACTGATGCTCTGTTAATGCCCGATGACAGAGAGACTTCACGAGAATCAGAACCAATTTGAGGTTTATTGACTTTTCGCTTCTGCTGATTTGACGATCTGATAATATCTTTAAACTTTACAGACATTGCTTTCCTAATTTGGACCTTAGAGTTTGTATTTTTTCTGATGGGCTCCGATAGAAAAAATGGGTTGTTTAGGTCTGGTTACTTGTTTGGGCTATTGGGTCCATTATCACTAACACACTTTGAACGGATTTGTAAATTATCACCATTAATTCTCGATAAATTACCACCCTCATCAAAATATGACATCTCGGTAAATGGAACGGCAGAAACAGGAGGCAACTCATTATTCGGAGATTCCGACTTTTCATCTTCAATTTGATGCAGGGAAACCATGCCGGCATCATTGCCGTTAGCACCATTGTCGTCGATTCTATCGCTATCCACAAAATCTCGATCATCCTCCGGAACATTGTTATTAAACATCGTCGGGGGCTCGATCTCATCACCTGAGTCTTTGATACTAAAGTCTGATTCATCCACAAAGGACCCCCCATCATTATCCCCATCACTTGATTCCTCTTCCCTATCATCGTCCGTCTTTTCATAAAAGTTACTTTCACAGGTAGAAAAAGGAGGGCACCAGTCACCATATTCCTTGATACAAACTTTAAAGGCTTTATTTCTCCATCGAACTTTAATATTATCTAAATTTAGAATGTCTTTCTTTGATGTCAAGACACATAACTTACCAAAAGACATATTATTAATATCAGAATTACATTCAAACGGGACTAGCACCTTTCCAAATTTCTCAGCAATGATCTCAAAGACGACAGGATGCCAAAAGTTTATCGGAACACCATATATTTTAATCCAAACAGCACGAAAGGTCTCACGGTCCTCATCTTCCCATATTTTAAGCCAGGAAAACCAGTGAGACCAGCTTTCCTTATGCTCAGAAAGAAAGGCACTGGCCACCCTCGCATTCTCGAATTTTAGAACAACACTTAAACCACCAATATATTTAACTGAACATTCACCAATTCCGGTTGCATGGAAAATGGAGAAACATTTCGCAAGAAGGTCTAGATCCTTCAATTCTCCTATAAGGCAATTACTCAACCAGCTATGAGGTTTGATTTCTACCGATCCTGGAATGACGATACCTGTGCCAGCATCTTCCGTCACTTTTCTTCCCACTTCAGTAACACCTGAAACAACCTCCTTAAATGACCTGGCACCAAACGCCGCCCAACCTGCTCCCTTTTCTTCCATCCGACAGATACCAGATCCTCTTTTATCTACATCAGGTCCATTTATGATGTTCCTTTTACTAAATCTTGCCACGTTTGCCTTTAGAAATCCTCCATTGACAGCAATAGCATTTAGCTTATATACCACTTCATCAGCCCTTGACACCTTAATGAACCGGACGAAGCCGAAGTTAGCACCGAATCTATCTCTTTTCCTTGGAACGAAAGCATCAACAATATGACCAATCTTCATGGTCGCCCTCCATAACTCTGCGCTATCCCACCCATTTGGAATATTTGAAACGAAGAACGTAGTAGCAATCTTTGCGATATCCGAGAAACCGGATTGAACTCTTGAAGATCTCTGGTTACTTCGCCGGAAAACCGTTGTCCATCCATCGCCTACATTCTCACCTCTGGCATAGACGTTTCGACTCCCTCTCTCTCTCTCATTGTTTTTCGATACAGATTAAATGAATAGATACATGTAAAATAGATACATGTAAAACTAGGTATTCAAACATCAAAGAGACCCTGTTGAAGCTTTCAAAGATATATCCAACTGTTTCTTATAGTTAGCACTTAGCGGTCAAACTTTGCAACCATATGCTAATTGGATTATTTGGTCAACTATGCACACCTTAGTAATGTGTTTGTTTTCTACGACTTTGCAATAAAAAGGCATTAATCATAGATTCTGTATTTAATAATATTTTTGACAATTAAATTCAAAATTCTTTTGGCAACAACTAATATAATTGTATTATTTATATACGTGACTAAAACTACTAAATAAATTAGATCAGGTGTAAATTAAAATATTTTGTATTGTCTTTTTACAAATGTAACATATATAAAGCGGTCCACTTTTGGTAATGAATTAAACTATTTTGAGTTTAAACGAATAGTTAATTTTATTTTTTATAAATAATTGATATATCAAATAGATTATAACAATAATATTATTCTTACAAAATATAGTTTTTCGTAAAATTGTGTGCTTTTAAATACACTTTATATGAGGTTAGACACGTTTCCTTGTTAGCTTAATTATTAGAATTTGATTATTTAACGTAATATATAAAGTATAAACTAAATCTACCTTTATATAAATAAATTGAAAACAACCCATCATTTGTTATATTTTCAATATCACGATCACGATACGAGCGTATGGCATTTTTTATTGCGATTTTTTATTTAAACATATATCTGTACTGCATATGTACTACGAATATTATAAATCGTATATGCATACCACAAGAGTAAAGGGTAAATTAGTATTTTGCTTTCAGAAGAAAAAAATATTTTGACCCACAAGTTGATTTTTGAGTAAGCAACCGCTAATATGTCATAATCGACACTTCCCTAATATGATTGGTTTTTTCAATCGTTTTTAGTTTTCAAAGGAGACGTTAGAGAACATTGTTGGCAACATTCAAATTTCGATCTTGTAGGGATATTTCAAAATTTTTCTTTGGCATGAGGACAACCCGTACATAGAGGATTTCCAAATTTTTCTTTGGCGTGATGACATATCAACCCGTACACATAAATGATGTGACATTGTTCTTTGACAAAGGATTATGCGGTCGATTAAGAACGTGATAATTTGTGGATGGTGTTAAGTAAAGTGCGGATGCCGATCATCAGGAAGCCACAACACTGTTCGCGACCAAAATGTTTTTCCTCGGTCACAGTCAAAGGTGACCGAAGCGTTGAGCATAAGTGTCATCTATGGACCAAAGTTTGTTTTGACAGTAGTAGCTTAGGCCATGGTCACTAGAGTGAATGCATTAGCAGTAAAAGAAGTCAGCTGATGAGACCGCAGTGAGCGGTTAACTAGTTTACCTTGGGGGTTGCGTTTGGCACAAGTTCCCACATATGTCTGGGTAGTGTGGGTGTAGGACATGCCTTTTGCAAGCCTGTCAAAATCAACATGGTGCATGGGCCCAGGCTCATACCATATTATGTTAACAGTTATCGACAACAGTTACTATAACTATATATCATTAATGTAAACCCTAGCATGATGTCATTTGACTGATTGTGAGCCGTCATCCTTGTGTATAGAAAATACATTGTATACGGGTTTAATTCCATAAGAAGGTAAAGTGATCGCTTCACAGTTTTTTTTATTCCTAACATCATATTGCATTAAATAAATGCCAAAAAGAACCAACTCTGACCATACCATGTTGGTACTTGAAACATGTAAGCTCTCTACAATATGGTAACGTTGAGCAAAAACTAAACCAAAACCCAAAAAACCAAAACCCAAACAACCAAAAAAATGTAAAATCAAAATCGGAAAATCGAAATGAAACAAAACCACACCGAACTGATTTTGAAAAACCAAAGTTTTGGGTTCGGTTTGGGTTTGTGTAAAGAACTGACCCCAAAAAACCACTGTATATATATATATATATATATATATATATATATATATATATATATATATATATATATATATATATATATATATATATATGTTCCATTGAGATTTTTATAAAAGTAGATATCTCGAAAATAGATCTGGGACACATTTTTCTTCTTGTCGTTTCAACACTCCAGCGCTCCTGGTGTGTTTACATTTTATAAATGACATAGCTATATCATTATTCATATATGATTATCAACTCCCTTACCTCCCTCACTGCCTCAATCACCACTACCACAACCGTCGTCGCCATAATTGTCGTTGCCACTGCCATCTCTACCACCACCACGACCACCTACCCCATATATGATAAGAAAAAAATTTGTTATGTGTATATTTACATGTGAATAATAGGTTTTAATCACATGTGTATATTCATATGTGAATAATAGGATCTATCACATGTGAATAACTTAATCATATGTGATAACAAGGTTTAATCACATGTGAATATCATGGTCTAATCACATTTGAATAACAATTTTTAATCATATGTGAATTGTTGTATTAGTTGTCTAAGTCATAATTATAATTGGTATATATATATACTTGAATTGATAGTAGCACAGCCCTTTTTGGGTTGCACTCAAACCTATCAATTGGACAGGGTGACTTTTAGAGAGAGAGATTGCTTTATTATATGATTAATAAATCAAGATAAATAATTTATTAATATATTATGAGAATAATATATTAGAAATAGTAATATTTAGTTAATAATTAATCGGAAATTAATTAGAATTAATTTTGGGATTAATTGGATTAATTAAAAGTATAGGGGCAGAATTGTAATTGTTCAATAATTGAGCAATATATAATTATGGTGTATATATTTGGACGGAAATTAAGGATAATTATCCTTATTATTTTCGTGTGTGTGTGTGTGTGTGTGTGTGTGTGTGTGTGTGTGTGTGTATATATATATATATATATATATATATATATATATATATATATATATATATATATATATGTATATATATATATATATATATATATATATATATATATATATATATATATATATATATATACACACGCAGAATTTCAAATGAGACCATGAAAATTTTGTGAGACGGGAAGACGCAATACTAGCCACTCATTTTGGATATCAATAACAAAAACAGGCTAAAATAATGAGAAGTTTTATAAAAGAAATTTCTACGAATTTTCGCTATTTATTCTATCTAAAATAAAATTTAAACTAAAAAAGAATTTGAAAAAAGACTTGGAAAAATCAAAAAAATATTCTAGTGGAATGTTGCTGGATGTTGCATATTCTAATAGAATATTACACAAAATAGTGTAATATTCTACTAGAATATGAAAAAGGCTAATTTATTTATTTATTATTATTATTTTTGAATAAAAAATGACGAAAACAATAAATAAATATATTTTTTCAAATTTCTTTATTTATTTTGTATTTTTAATTTTTTTTGTTTTACACCCAAAATGAGTGGCTAGGATTGCGACTCCCGGTCTCACAAAATCTAATGGTCTCGTATGAACCTAACCCTATATATATATATATATATATATATATATATATATATATATATATATATATATATATATATATATATATATATATATATATATATATATATATATATATATATATATATATATATATATATATATATATATATATATATATATATATATATATAGACCATTAGATTTTGTGAGACCGGAAGTCGCAATCCTAGCCACTCATTTTGGGTGTAAAACAAAAAAAAAATTAAAAATGCCAGCTTATAGAGTTTAAATTTAAGATAAAAAAGGCTTATACAATTTAAATTCAAATAATGTTTATCTGTAAGGCTTATCTCTAATCACCTTGAGGCTATAAATATGGATCCCTAGACCTGATTTTCTGTGCCAACTTTATAAGATTCTTTCCCTCTCTCCGGTTTTCCTACTTACTAGTATTTTGGTTGTGAACCATTTGAGGCATGACATTTGTCATGCTTGCTTCCAAAGAAAGCAATTAAAAGGTATGTAACCCTAATCTTGTTTTTATGATTTTCGAGTTATACCTTTAGGATTCTTTAAATGTTCTTGCTTATAGATTCAATTAGAGAAAACATAAATCCTTAGGTTGCATGTGAACTTAAGTGTTTTATGTTTGTTTGTTTGCCTAAATCCTATCATGAATAACATTGTTTAATCGCAAGTGATTAAATAAATATAATAAGAAAAATTATTAAAAAATAAAAAATTTGTTATCTGCATATTCATATGTAAACAATAGTTTTTAATCACTTGTGAATAATAGGGTTTAATCACATGTGAATAGCTTACTCATATGTGAATAGCTTACTCAAATGTAATAAAAAGGTTTAATCACATGTTATTAAATACATATAATAAGAAAAACTTTTAAAAATAAAAAATTGTTATGTACATATTCACATGTGATCAGACCATTTTGGTTACAGTAAACTATGATTGTTAGTAAGAATTAACTCGTGTTTTATCAAGAATGACCCTATTTTTTATGGAATTGAGTGAAATATGTACAAACATTAGAAATGAAAGAATCAAGCGAAAGTAGCACATTAAACGGGCATCTGGAAGCTGATATATTATGACAGCATCCCAGAGACGTTGTGTAGAATGTTGAAGTCAAACTGGTTAACCGAGCATGAGAAAGTTATTGCAAGAAGCTTGAAAAAGCTCGACAGCGTCCCATGTAGCGTCCAGAAGCTGGCCTAGGACGCCTAGTGTTTTACCTGCTCTCAGTATCCCAGCCAGCATCCTAGGCAGCGTCCCAGACTCTGGGTAAGACGTTGTTGCTACTGCTAGCCCTAAACTGCCATATTTGAGCTGTTTTATTTAAGGGGATGTTAGCTTGCCCCTTTTCTTCGGTCGCGACGGAACATCCGGTTGCGGCGGAACATCGGGTTCCTTCTCTAAGTTTTCGATATCTTCCTCTTCGGTATTTGCTTCATTTGTGCAGTCTACAAACATCACGCCATCGTCTTCATCATCATTCTAACAAAAAACAACAAAACAAAGTTTGTTAATAGACTTATATAAAGAATATAATAGTTTAACATATAAACCATAAATGTGAGACAAATACAAATATCACAAGGGTTCCAAAATGAAAAAACAGATGGAAGAAACTTACAAATGGAGCTTTTTATAATCATAGTCTTAATCTTGATCACTAAAAATTATACTTCATAATACTACAAACTTTACTAATTGGCAACTTGAAATTAAAGTTATTTACTTATTTTATAGAAACCTGCGTACGAACTACAAACTACAAAAGGGCAGTTAATACATCCAAACAACGTTCACATACATAAGCACTTTATGATACAAAACAAAAGTGCAGTTAGCTATATTGATGTAAACAAAGAGTTCAAATAAATATTTTTGTAAGTCAGACTTATAAAAACTAAAATAAAATTTCAACTACTGTCATCTTGTAATAATTTAAATAAAAACCTATTTTTTGTTGGCTGGTAGAGATCACATACATCAATTTTAAACACAAAATACAATCCAAAAAGAGAACCTGATTGCACAAAACAGAGAAACAACAATAAATAGTACACATTGTCACGGTCGTCCCTTTCAAGATGTGGGACTAAAGCAACGAAATTTACCAATTTGCAGTGCAAAAATCGTCCCTATTATACACATTGTCAATCTACTTTTCTTATTCTTCCATCTTAAATTCATGTTACTTACTTATTGACCAAGAAAATAGATAGTACACATTGTCAAGATGAGATACAATCGGTTATTGAATGATTCAAGTTGCATCTTTATTCTTGAGTATATGACTTCACAGTTACTTACTTGATCGACTTCGGTGGGGGAATGAACCCAATATTGTATCACCATTGTATCAGCTTTGTTGATTTACGATCACCACGAAATCGAAATATCATGTTGATTTTGATGGTCACAAATGGAAAATCACAAAAGGAAATTTTGTAGTTGCTTTATTGAATGCTACTATTGAATCTGTGGGCATGTCTACTATGTGGAACCAAATATTTGGGTACATGAACTAAAAATTTATGAAGGTGCTAGCTACAAAAGATTGAATTCCAGATTTAAACAATTTGACTATGGGTACATGAGCTAAAAGTTAATCACCAAATATAGGAATGTCACTCGAGGTTAAGAAGTTGGGAAGGGTTCGTACTAATGTGTATAACCTAACTCAGTTTCTTTGATAGGAAGATCGCACTACTATGTCATATTTATAAATGATTCCATGAGAAATGTATGAATTCATTTATTGAAAAATATATATGAATTCTTTTGAGAAATTGAAAGTTGTAGAAAATGAGACTATAATTAGTTAGTGATATGATTATGTCACTTAGTAATAACCATCCTTATGTAAAAATTATAAATATATAAGTCTTAACAAAATTTGTTATGTTACCAGACTTTTGTGACATCCAATTTATGGACTTAGTTTGGATTTTTCTAAGTGTCTTAGAAACTAGTTGTATGGCTCATACAAATAATATGTGATAGCTTCTTTTTATCAAGGATGGCACATTATTTATTGAAGAATCAAGAAAAAGCGACAAAATCTACGATAGCTTCTTGTATGTAGAGACTGACACATATTGATGTCAAAGCTACAACTTGTTAAATTACTGTTGTACCAAGACACCAAAAACTAAAAACACAATGAGTGATTATTGATCGAGTTATTGGATTTGAAGACACTTCAATATTCTAATGAGTATTTAGTAAACAAATTTTTTGTATGATCTATTGTGGACATAGATGCATGGGCAGTTGTACCTTTATAGACAAGCATGTGTACCTTGAATGTTTGTAACATAGCAGGCATGCTTTTTTTTTAAAAGAAGAAACTCACATTTTACTTTCCAACAGTATCATCTTATTTTTCACTTAACCAAAAAGGTATGTCTTGCATGATAATGTTACCAATAATATCATCGTATTTTTCATTTAACCAAAAAGGTATGTCTTGAATGATAACTTATTAGATTTGAATAGACTCTCATATTCACTCTAGTATAAATATCAACAACTTATCATGCATGCCCTATTCCATGATCAAAACAGTATCAGGACCCACCGTGCTTGGCCCGACCTACGCCAATAAGCTTTATCGACAACCTGTGACAATCTGCATCACAATCTGCCCATGGTGGCGACACATGGTGAGCATGACACGATCCAACAAATTTCCAATGGGAAAATTTTCTAGATGGTCGATTATTTTTTATATTAGTGGTTAAATTTTTTCTATGTGTTATTTATTATTAATTATTTATTGATAGCTTTAGAAGTAATTACACATGACCTAGCTTCAGAAAGACATTTTTTTGTTATATATTAAATGTGTATGATGTTGCTATTTATTTTATTTTGTTTGAAGAACGAACTAAAATATTAAAAGTGTGTTTTAATTTAACTTTTTTATTAAAAATTGAAAAAAAAAATTAAAACTTGTTGATGAATCCTTATATTGTATGCATACAACTTATGTGTAAAACTAACTTTTTTTTTAATAAAAGTAATGACAAATTGCAAAAAAGTCACTGTGTTTATATAAAAACTTGATTTTGACACTGTATATATATATATATTTTTGGCAATTAAATCACTAAATTTTTCAAATTGATGCAATTTTGACCATTTGACCGATCATCCTGGTTGCCAACTGACGTGGTATGGTCAAGTGTCAGTATTTGTTGACGTGATACTAGCGTTGCATGATGATATTTTATATTTTAGCTAAAAAATCTTTTATTTTTTTATTACATATTTGACTATTAAGATGAATAATGACCCAATTAACAAATTCACACATATATAAACCAAAACTACCACTTCTACTAAATATATATTTTACACTTTTAACATAATTATCAATAGATAATATATACAAGTATCGTATATCATTTTAATTTCAAATCAAATTTTAAAAGCTTGTTTTGAATTTCTATCTATAATTGTTAGTATATAGTATATACAATCACCGTATATCATATTATTTTCAAAATATTGTATTTATATCCTTAAAAACTAAATAAAACACCCTATCCCTTATAATTGTTGTTTTAAATCTTATTTTTCAGATAAACTATGGTCATGTCAGCACCACATCACTAAAGACTAACACGTCGTCATGTTACATCAGCCGGCAGCCGGTTTGACAGGTCAAATGGTCAAAAATGCAACAGATTAAAAAATTTAGTGACTTAATTGACAAAAAAATAAACACATTGTCAAAATCAAGATTTTATGTAAACTTGGTGACTTTTGTACAATTTACCCTAAAAGTACTACAAACATCAAACACACTTTTTTTAAAATTTTATCATCCAAGTGTTAGAACAACTTGTAGGTACATTTTTAGACATAATCAGAGCTAACCATATGTCATCCCAAGGTGATATTTTAGGCCCTGATCAGACCTAAGAGAGAAATTAACATGTTCCAATTTGGTCGATTTAACTTGGGCCCTATTTAGACCTAAGCATGGGTAAGGATGCATGGATGCTATTAAAAGTGCAACGAATACTTGTTTACCGGACAAAGTACCATAATTATCTGAAACTTGCATATATTTACAATTAGTGAGTGTCGCCTACCATTTAAACTTAGTGGTGAGTGTATGATCAACAAGACATGAGAATGTATAAGACCTTGATGTGGATCTTAGCCTTTATATAATTGCATTTTTCACAAACATAAGAATGATTAATTTATAAACGTCTAAATATTAGAAAAAAAATACTAAAACCGAACTTTATTTCCTTTTGTGGATGTCAACTAAAATCGTAAATACTATTTTACTCCATTTTCTCCTCAAGAAGGTGAAGCTGAATGAAGAGAATTTTGTTGATTGGTATTGTACCTTGAGAATAATCCTCATGTATGATAACAAGTTACATGTTTTCAAGGACTATTTACTTCTTCCACCATTCGATCGTCACAAAGCTTGTCTTAAGGTCCGATAAGCAACATAATTTTTTTCCTGCATGTTGTCTTGCATAGACCATGATGTAATAAGTTAGACACTTAAAGAAAAGGTTTCAATAGAAGGCATAAAACGAGTTCCGGAGAAAGTGAAAGAATCTCGAATTAGAGTTGCCAATTGATGCAAGCTACTTAATGAGAAACTCTCGCTTGGTAAAGGAAACGACCTGATTCGAAGGATGAAAAATAAGAGAGAGTTGATGTTCCACCTAAGAAGAAGAAAAGGAAAGCCTAGTACAAGATGTTGATTGCTTATAGTATAGAGAAATTAGACATATGAGAGGAATTGTCCTAGATTGGATCATCCAGCAAGTCATGTATATACTTAATGTTCTATGTGATAGAACTATATGCCTTTTTATAAAATTTTTGGGTATTTGACACAAATTGTGGGACTTTTGTAATAATGCACATGAATTTAGAAGAAGCATGAGACCCCAAACCATGGACGTACAGTCTCACCCTTCTTGTTTATCATCACAATGGAAACATTTCATGTTGTAATGTGTAAAGAAAAACTTCTCGGCATTTTCCGTAGGCTTAAAACCCTAAATCATGGACTTATTGTCTCACGTCTCCTCAATGATGACAACATATTTTTTTATTAGTGATTGGTGTTTCTCAAACTTCAATACCCTTGCTAGAATATTACGTTGCTTTCAACTAGCCTTTGGACTTAAAAGTTAATTTCTCCAAAAGCAAGGTTTACGATATTGGTATCGACCAAAATCAAACTACAAACATGGCACAAATTCTTTATTGCCAACATAAATCCTTCCCATTTACATACCTTGGCCTTCCCGTGGGGGGCAGACATGCTCATCTAAAAAAATTTGCGATACATTGATCGAAAAATTCCAAAAGAAATTATCCAATTGGAAAGCAAAAACGTTATCTTTTGAAGGTAGGCTCACCCATGTAAAAGGCGTTTTTGGGAGTCCATTGAAAGTTATCAACACATTGGAAAGCATAAGGAGCAAGTTACTATTGGGTGGCAATATGTTAGGAATCGGATCGGGTACACGCAGCGGAAACACACTATCACACACACACAAACTCACGAAAATAAAGCAAGAAGAACACAAGGATTTTTACGTGGTTCGGATTCGGTGTCAATCCTACATCCACGGGCTACAACTAGAGAAATCTTATTAATACTCACAAGATTACAATTTATAACTCTTGTTTTGAGCTTAAGTGGTGCAATTTTTCCTTGAACATATGAAGGCTATTTATAGCCTTTGTACAACAACTCTTGTTTGAATAAAACAAGCTTAACCACCTAATCTTTGACAAAGTTTGCACCTACCAAAGAAAATAAGCCTACCAACTTTTGTTTGACAAATAAAATCTACCGTCCAAACAAAGTCATTAATTTGACTTTCTAGAACAAGCCTTCATTTACCTAACAATCTCTCACTTGAAGGCTTGAACAATATAGTCTGTCTCTGTCATCCAATTCCAGTAATCTTAAAACAACCAAGTCTTCCAAGCCTCCAGTTCCCAAGAACAAGCTAAACTTAGTCCAATTTCTCTATTTGCAGCCATCCCTCATCTTCAAGTACTAGAAGGGCCAGTTGAAGCTCCCACTAGCTCCAACTCAGTCGTGGCTAATCCCACCATCGACTCATCCTCTGTCTCAACCGGTTTGGACACTCCATCAGCTCCAGAGATACACCGAGGACCACTAACACTCTCCAAACTTTGCAAACTTCCAACAGGAGAGAATTTTCCAGTCTTAGTCTTCAAAACCCAACGGCTCTTTGTAACTGTACCCGGAACACACCCTGTGCTCCCACTGTCACAAAATCCCCTGAATGGTTTAGACTTTCCGACTCGTTCAACTAACATCCCCTTGGCTCCAGAATTCATGTTTGCAAAATGAACTCTCTTAGCACTAGATTTAGCGAACCAGATTTTGTCATGCTTAACGGGGACGGTCATACTTCCCTCAGCAGGTACCTCAACCATATACAATGACCCACGCTTCATACATTGAGCAATCACCGAATTACCATTGACCACCCTCCATTTACCACCACCAAACCTTACTTCCAGTCCTTGTTTATCCAGCTGACCAACAGAAATCAATTTCTTCTTCAGCTCTGGAATCACCCTGACATTCTTCAGGTTCCATGTAGTTCCCAATGAAGTAACCAGATCAATATCTCCCATGCCCGTTACTTGAAGCATCTCGTCATTTGCTAACCGTACCTTCCTAAAATCTCCTTCTTTTAGATTCACCATCGTTTCCCCGTTGTCCATGGCGTGAAACGAAGCCCCTGAATCCATGACCCAAGAGTCTACAGAACTTTCCATACTTAGTATCAGTGCATCATCCTCAGACACACTCTCAGCACCAGCAATGTTCAATTCTTTCTTTGGACATTGACTCTTAACATGTCCCACCTCCTGGCAGTTCCAGCACTTCACATTCTTCCAAGTTCTAGATGAACTTCTTCCCCGACTCCCACTGCTCCCACTATTCCTGCTATTCCCTCTACCTCTTCTGATATTTAATAACTTAGAAGATGAAGATCCACCTTGATTCTTGCGTCTGACATCCTCGCCAAGAACCAAATCTCTAACCCCTTCAAAAGTCATACCACTGGTCCCCACGGAACTCGTAACAGCAGTAACTGTTCCTGACCAGCTATCAGGTAGTGAAGCTAGTAGCAGTGAAGCTTGAATCTCATTATCAAATTTAATTCCCACACATGACAATCTGGACAGAATTGAATTTAGATTGTTAATGTGAATCGTAACTGAGCTGTCTTCATTCATCCTTGTCGTGAACAATTCCCTCATCAAGAACACCTTGTTAGCCGCCGACGGTTTCTCATACATGTTCGTCAGAGCATCCATCATACCACGCGCCGTGGTTTCCTTCATGATGTTGAAAGCGACGCTCCTTTCCAACGACAATGTAATAACCGCCTTAGCTTTCTTGTCCTTTGAGTTCCACGCATCTTCAGCAGCTTTTTCCATTTTCTCCGGTTTGTCTCCAAGTACTACGTCCAAATCTTTCTGACATAGCAATGCTTCTAATTGCATTTTCCACCAGCTAAAGTCAGAACCGTTGAACTTCTCGATTACAACCTTGTCTTCAACCATTACGACAAACAAGAGACAAATATTTTATAGTACTTTTGTGTAACAGAACAGTACCCTTCAAAGTACCGAGATACCTTTAATACGATTAATAGAAATTAGTTTCTGATGTGGAAGATCAGACAAAACTGCAACCACAGAGCATACTCTAATTTCTAAAACCGAGACCTCCTCCGAAACCCAAAGCTCTGATACCAGTTGTTAGGAATCGAACAGGGTACACGCAGCAAAAACACACTATCACACACACAAAAACTCACGAAAATAAAGCAAGAAGAACACAAGGATTTTTACGTGGTTCGGATTCGGTGTCAATCCTACATCCACTGGCTACAACTAGATAAATCTTATTAATACTCACAAGATTACAATTTATAACTCTTGTTTTGAGCTCAAGTGGTGCAATTTTTCCTTGAACATATGAAGGCTATTTATAGCCTTTGTACAACAACTCTTGTTTGAATAAAACAAGCTTAACCACCTAATCTTTGACAAAGTTTGCACCTACCAAAGAAAATAAGCCTACCAACTTTTGTTTGACAAATAAAATCTACCGTCCAAACAAAGTCATTAATTTGACTTTCTAGAACAAGCCTTCATTTACCTAACACAATATTGGTACAAACTCAGAGATTAGTTGGAGTGCATGAAACAAGATACTGTCACCAAAAGACCGTGAAGGGCTTGAAGTGGGTATGCTAAGGGCAACAAATCTTTTTTGCTTTATTCACCAAATGGTAGTGGGGACTCAAAAAAGACACGTACTTATCCTCTAGGCTCAAGTTGTCATCTATCAGTCGGCTAGAAGTCTCAAATCTATCCCAGCAAATATGGGATTCTTTAGCACATGGAGCAATAAAACTAACATCACTTCTGAGTTTCCAACCATTAAAATTGATATCACGTGTCTTATAAAAATGAAAGTGGGTGGAAGGATCGACTCTTTATTCTGGCGCAATGGTCGGGCTAGCACCGGTCCACTAAGCAGAAGATTTCCGGACATGTACAACCTCGAGGCAGAAAAACATAGTAAAGTAGCAGAAAAAAAGATGAACAATTGGTGTCCCTAACTATCGGCAACAAACGTATAAATGAGTGATTAGATCAATTAATGCAATGCTTAAGACTTATAACCAAGTATTTCTCAACAACCTACCAGACAAATAGAGATTGAGATGAGATGTTACATACAGTTAATTCATTGAGGAGAATTATAGAAATTAAAATCTACCAAATAGGTGATGACAATTTTCATTGGATCAATTGGGGTACAATAAAAGAAAACTGTTTTGCTTGGTGTGTTGCACTGGATAAGATATCGACATTACAGGCCTGCAAAAATGAGAAGTCAATTAGTCGACGCTAATCTGTTGGATAATTATGGGACCACTTAATATCTAAATAATATATTGTTATCATAAATTCGATATTAATAGATAATGCTATTTAAAATTGTTGATGGACTGATTTTGAATAGTAGATAAACATTATCTAGTGTTTATCTTGTGGGTTGAGTTCCCGGTTGAATCAAACTTATCTATATCCCTTAAATCTCTCACATTCGGTTATATCTCCATCTATATAAACACGTGATGAGTAGCAAATCAGATACATACGAAAATACAGAGATAAATTCGTGGGTATTATTTGCTGAGGGTTTAGAGAGAGCTTTTGAGATCAACTGGAAAACTAACCCTACACATCAGATCTGAAAAGCTTAATCGAAACAGGTATGTAATCTTCGTTTGTTTATTTCTTTTAATCAGATTCGAGATCAAGATCTAAGGTTTTAGCTTCCGTGTTTATATTTTGGTTATTGATAATAACCAACAATTGGTATCAGAGACTACTCGAATCTGTTATCAGAAATCTAAGTTTTGATTTGTTAAATTCGAATTATACATACCTGTTTCAATTTGGTTCGTATGCGGTTTTGTTCTATGGTTTTCCTTTATAATTCATTATATTATTTGAAGAAGATGCAACAATTTATTCTTCAGCGAGTTGATTTTTTGCCGTCGTCGTTTTTCACAATTCTATGACAACGGCGCATTCAATATATTGATTTATTAATTTATCTTTTGCTTGTGTCATAGACCTAGCTAGCCCATACATTAGGTTTCTTTGGTTGGGTAAATCAGAAAATCATTTGTCTCTTCGATCAGAAAAGTAATAAATTAGGTTTCTTTGGTTAGACACTAAAGTCTCTAATAATTTTTTTATGTTGCTTTAAATCAGAAAACTTAATGTAAACTGGTTTGTATCTATCGGTTAGAAAAGCATGTATGCACAATGGATTAAAATAGAATTTTTTTAATGGATTGAATAAAAAGAAGATAAAGAAAAAGGAAAACAATTTTATGTTATATGAATTGTCATCGTCATATTTTCTTTTCCTTTTTTTTCCGGCTGCTATTTAATGTACAGTGTTCATTTGACAATTTTTTTCTTTTTAATATTGTCGTTCGACAAATGAAGCGGAGATCCATAAATTTAGCATTTGTGTGTGTATATAATTTATGAGACTAGGCTTTGTTATTTTGATACGATTGAGCGGAGATCCATAAATTTAGCATTTGTGTGTGTATATAATTTATGAGACTAGGCTTTGTTATTTTGATACGATTGAATCATAATGATTTATTTCATGGGCTTTATTCTTATTGCTTCAGACATTGTTATGAAAACCTAAGTAAAATTTTAAAGTTTTGGTAAATATGGCAGCTTTCAATAAAATATCGTTATGATTCAATTATTCGGACGTTATATGTGATGTTATTGTATTTGCCTTGTATATATCATATTGGTATTAACTTATGATCATGTAATTTTTTTTTTGGGTATTTATGGTCATGGTATTTGTTGAAATTATTTTATATCAATTTAATTTTTGTTCATTGTCAATAATTTCAATTATGACGTGATTTAAGTAAATAATAATTTTTTGGTTATTGATAAATTTCATTTATGACATATATTTTAGTAGTAAATTTATTGACTCAATATATCGCCAAAGCGATATCTTTTGTGAAAATTAATTTACTGCGAATTTAAATTTTACGGTTTATGTGTTTGTCAATGCGGGTATTAATTGACCCAAAGGTTGGTTAATATTTGGTCGGATAAACACATTGTGGTGGTAAACATATGACAATTATTTGGTTTCATGTGATTTATAAGTCAATCCAAATAGGGGCTTATTGATCGACATAATTTATTGTCAATGTTTTATCACTATAAAACAAGATATCAGTTGCAAGTTAATATTACTGTCCAAAGACTTGATATTAATGTTGTGTTGATATATTATGATGTTGTCATAAATTGAATTTTAAATATTATAGTTTATGTGTGTATTAATGCGGATATTAATCGACCCAAAGGTAGATTAATATTTGGTCGAATAAACACATATGTAGCGGTAAACATATGACAATTATTCGGTTCCATGTGATTAATAAGTCAATCCAAAGAGGGGCTTATTAATTTATATGATTTATTGTCAGTGTTTTATCACTAAAACAATATATCTGTTGCAAGTTAATATTATTGTCCAAAGACTTGATATTAATGTTGTGTTGATACCTTGCAATATTGTCGTAAATTGAATTTATTGATTAAAGTTTATGGATTAATGAGCATAAAGAAGGAATATGTTATTTATGTTCTCAAAACATCAAATTTGAGTCCTGACATAATATTTGCAATATGAATGTTATTTATGCGCTTCACGGGACCATCTTTACAGAATAGAATCGGAGCATTATGTTAGTTCTCTGTTGCATGTATCTTGACAATGCAATTTTGATATAGCAACGTTCTTTGAGGATGTTGAGTTTGGGGGAGAAATAAGGTTAGAAACATTGTCATTAGGAGCAATCTATCATGATTCATTTTATTGTTTCTGATTATGTGTGGATTGTAAGTATCTACTGCTGAAGTAGTAATTCATGAACAAGGACCGACAATGTTGTTCAATCTCCCATTTATAATGAACAAACTCAACAACCTCAACTTATGAGATCCCATCTATAAAACCACGAGTTTCATCATATCATTATCTCGTTTGGTTTTGAGATAAAAGCATAAGATGATTTGTGTATCAAAATTATAGTGGGAGTAAATATATATTTATGGTTTTAGACGATGATATTGAGAACACATGATCATACAATAAAATGCTATATGCTCACATATAGAAAATAAGATATTTTTTGAGATCATTGGGTATTATGTTTTTTTTTGTTTTATTTGATGCCAAGATAGTTACCGATCCATATCGGGCCACATTTTCCTGGTAGCAGGATGGCCTATTTCATGAAAGAGTTTTACGCAGCCTTTGGTAACTTCTTCCACTATGACGGCATAAGTGATAGCATGCTTTGAGGCATCATATCACGGGATATGGTTGCGGAATTTTGTCACATGGCTGCATATTATTGGTATTGAAAGACCATTAAAGTTGTATTGTGGCAATAAGTCAGCAGTGTTATATTCCAATTACAACAGAAGTTCTACTAAGTCAAAAGATATTGACATCAGGTTTCTAGTTGTTAAATAAAGAGTGCAAAACGGAAAGTTTTTTTTAATAAAGCACATTGGGACAAACTCCATGATAGCGGATCCGCTCATGAAGGGATTACCTTCCAAGGTCTTTCACGAGCATACTACACACATGGGTGTGATAAGGATTAATGATATTTTGTTTTAGTGGGAGTTTATCATGTTATTTTGGTGCTTTATGTTTTGTTTAAGAATAATTATTTATTTCTGTACAGAACTAAGGATTCAGTTTATTTATTATTTGCACTTATTTGAAGTTTGATCTCACTTCAAGCTAAATAGGGACTCGTAGGAAATCTAATTTGATTTCAAAACCACACATTTATGTTTAATCTATGTCGTTTAGTCATATATGTATATGTGACCATTGATGAGTTTAGTTACGCAAATTGTAACAAAGACTGCTTTGATCCTATACTGTTGTGATTAATGGACGAGATTGTTTAAGGGTACCAATGATATGATAACATATGTTAAAGCGCTTATATGGTTATGTATACATTTAGATATTCGTGGTCCAGTGGGAGATTGTTGGATAATTATGGGACCACTTAATATCTAAATAATATATTGTTATCATAAATTCGATATTAATAGATAATGCTATTTAAAATTGTTGATGGACTGATTTTGAATAGTAGATAAACATTATCTAGTGTTTATCTTGTGGGTTGAGTTCCCGGTTGAATCAAACTTATCTCTATCCCTTAAATCTCTCACATTCGGTTATATCTCCATCTATATAAACACGTGATGAGTAGCAAATCAGATACATATGAAAATACAGAGATAAATTCGTGGGTATTATTTGCTGAGGGTTTAGAGAGAGCTTTTGAGATCAACTGGAAAACTAACCCTACACATCAGATCTGAAAAGCTTAATCGAAACAGGTATGTAATCTTCGTTTGTTTATTTCTTTTAATCAGATTCGAGATCAAGATCTACGGTTTTAGCTTCCGTAACCGAATAACCCGCCCGAACCAAATAAGAAATGGGTTAAACGGTTCGGGTTATTCGGGTTTCGGGTGGCTTAATCGGGTATACCCAAACCATTTAAGCTTATGTGGTTTGGTTATCGGTTAAGGTAGTGAATTTTCGGGTTACCCGAATAACCCGAATAAGACTTTTTAATTAAAAAAAATTAAATATATTACTTTTGAATATGCTTTGAGTCTTTGACCAGGTCACTTCGGAAGTTGTCCAAGGGTAATATTGTCCAATTCTATGTTTAATGTCTCCACTTTTCCACCCTAAACAAAGCAACGTATACCAGTCGCCGTTTTCTTCTTCGTCCAAGGCTGATGGGCGATGGCTCCAAGCTAACTAGTCCATATGCCAAACTCGCAAGTCGACGCTCTCCACCGTTCGGTTTCATACGCCAAACTCGCCACTCGCCCACTCCACCGGCTCAAGTCGATTTCAGTTCGCAAGTCGACTCCACCGGCGCAGACTGCAAGTTCGATTTCAGTTCGCAAGTCGACTCCACCGGCTCAAGTCGATTTCAGTTCACAGTTCGATTTCTCTCTCGACACTCGACTCTCAACTCTCGCAAGTCGCAACTCAACACCACCGCTCCACCCTCCGGCGACTGGCTCAAGTAGGCAATAACACTCGAGTACTCGACTCTTGATCTTGAAGCCTCGCCTCCACTCGATTTCAGATTGACAGAAGATTGCGCACATACACTCGATTTCTGAAGCTGCATCTACACGATTTTGAATGTCTGAAGTTTCATCTTCTTGATTTATGTAATGTCTGAATTTTTCTGATTTTGAATGTCAAAGCATAGAATCGATTTTTGTAATGGCTGAAGCAATGGAAGTTTTTTCTGATTTTGAATGTCGAAGCATAGAATCTCAGCAATGGAAGTATGGAACCAAATAACCCAAAAAACCCAAACCGAATTACCCGTAACCGAATAACCCGAAAACCGAATAACCCGAACCTTATACGGTTCGGTTTTGGTCGGTTAACCCGCCACTTAAATACCCGAATAACCCGAACCGTATAACCCGAAAACCGTATAACCCGCCCGAATAACACCCCTAATGGTAGTTAATGATTCCTTAATCACACAAAACATTCTTTTCGTAGGTATAATATACATAGTGTAATATAGCTTGTGTCATATCAATGCTTCAAGTACATATATCCGTTTGATTAAAGACTTACCATAAAAGAAATACAAGGTACATTTATAATTTGATCGGTTCATATATTTTAGTTGTATAATGTTATCTTATCTTTAGTATATGAGCCTTGATATGTAAGTGATGCAACATGTTCTGTTAGATATGACATTAAAATAAGTTATAGATGATAGGTCAGAAATAGTAACGATTTTAAGATGTAGACTTATAAGTCCGGCCTTAATTAACATCGTAAATGCTATTTCCACATATATTGGAATTTATGTATGTACTTGAAGAGGGAACGAAGACAATGGGTGACAGTTATTCCGTTAAAAAGAAAAATACTCCTGTCCTGTGTATCAGTGTATGTCATACCTTTTCAAGTCCAAACGAAACGCGGCTGCTTGTTTTCCAATCCCCCACATGCCTAATATTAGAAACTCCATAGAAACAACGAAATTTCACAACCCCACACCCGTAAACCCTAAATTTCTTTTTTCTTACATTCACCTCATAACCCTCTTTTACCCTAAATTGATCGAATATACTCTTAGTTCTTAAAATTCTTGATAACCAATAAGAAAGGGGAAAAGAATGCTCAATCTTTTCAACAGAAAGTAGTGAGCTTTTTTGTTAATTCTAATCTGTCGACATATCTTTTGTGATCAAGTTACCTAAAGACATACAGCATTTGGGAATGGATTCGGTTTTGCAGAAAGGGAATGAGAAAAAGAGGAGTTTAATCAGTACCGAGAGTTGGGTCATGAACGATGACAGAAAGAGAAGGAAGCAAGAATATGAAGTGTTTGAACAGAGCAAGTATGGCGATGGAATGGCCTGGTTTAGAGGTTGTTTGATCGGCAAAGGGTGTTTTGGTTCTGTTTATCTTGCGAATTTGAAGAAACCCAAATCGAGATACAGCTCTTACCCACCAATTATGGCTGTTAAATCGGCCGAGGTCTCTGTTTCGTCTTCAATTCAAAAAGAGAGAGAGGTTTTGAATAATCTCCGAGGGTGTCGTAATGTGATCAGATGTTTTGGGGAAGAGATTACAACCGGAGAGAATGGACAAATGGTGTATAATTTGCTGCTGGAGTATGGCTCCGGAGGAACCCTAGCTGATCTGATCAAAAAATCCGGCCGAAATGGGTTGCCGGAATCGGTTGTCAAACGTCATACTAGGTCAATTCTTCGTGGATTACGTCATATACATAATAACGGGTATGTTCACTGCGATTTAAAACCTGAAAACATTCTACTCGTCGGTAGTTCTTCCGATGGTCGTTTCACAGCTAAAATTGGCGATTTGGGGTTGGCAAAAAGGGCAAAACAGAGCAAGAAAAGCCAAGTCGTCCGTTACCAGAGAGGCACCCCGATGTATTTTTCCCCGGAACTTCAAACCGACGGCGTCCAAGAAGCTCCTTCTGATATTTGGGCATTTGGGTGCATCGTGCTGGAGATGTTCACCGGAAAACCTCCATGGAACTCGACACTGGAAAATAAAAATAATGATCTACCTTCCATCCCTAACACTATATCGAGAGAAGGAAGGAGTTTCTTGAAGGGTTGTTTCTCGATGAGAGCAATGTTTAGATGGACGGCTGAGATGCTATTAGCGCATCCATTTTTGGAAGGGATCGGTGATGATGAAGAAAATGACCATAACGTTGATGAGTTGGGTGAGGTTTTGGACATAAACGCCATCAGTTCGTCAGTTATGTCTCAAAATGATGATGATGAAGTCGGTATGTTGTTTTCAGATGGTTTGAGTTATATCTCTGAAGACGAGCTCTATTATTGGTCTGATGGCCTGGAAAACGACGTGAGTTCATGTTTTTCTGTAGAAGAAAGTGCCACTGTTCCATTGAATGAAGTACATCAATACCCTATCACCTTTAGAATTTCTTCTAGAGTTTAGACTTTAATATGTATGTTAGTGAGATTTTTAAGTTATATCATACTATTGTTCCATAGTCATATTTGAAATACACATTACATTAACCTATGCTTCTGGATCGTACTATTTAGTAGAGATTTGATTCATTTCATCATGTGTTTGGGAATCGGGATATTGTTTTTATTTGCTTTTGTCATTCAAACATAACTGGTTTTCTGAAGGTATAAAGATTCGTCCTCATTAAGCATTCTCCAACATATATAAGCATATAGATCTTTCAATAAACCAAAAGTCCCAATAATTAATGCCACATGCAACGTAACCAATAATCATCCAATTGATATATATATATATATATATATATATATATATATATATATATATATATATATATATATATATATATATACACACACACACACACACACACACACACACACACACACACACACACACACACACACACACACACACACACACACACACACACGTTGAATGTGGCATTTATTATTTGTTTAAAGATCTATCATGCTGATGAATACATGGATCATCTGTTACTGGAATGTAGCCTGATTCTCAACGTAGTTGATACTGAAATGAATTTGTTAGCTATATAATAAGGTCGAAACCTGACAACAGACTCTGATGATAATGTTAGTATGGGAATGAATAATCAACAACCAGAGAAGAAGAGTTAAGGTATTTTTCATGTCCCCCGTTTGACGTCTTTCGCTTTGTGTGTGTGTGTGTATATATATATATATATATATATATATATATATATATATATATATATATATATATATATATATATATATATATATATATATATATATATAGGGTCCCGTTCCGGTGATAACTCTTTTTTCGGTGAGGACTCGTAAGGACACCTTAAAAAAATTTTAAAAAATTTAAAAAAAATACAAATCATAAAATCAAGAATAGTACTATATCATGATCCAAAAAAATTGGAAAAAAAAATTTGGATCATGGAGAAACAGTAATAATACACAAAAAATTTTATTTTGGATCATTGTTTCATTATAAAAAAAAATAATGATCCACAAGTTTTTTTTCGAATTTTTTTTTCTCCAACATAGTACTATGATCCATTTTATTACTTATATTTTTGTTTTATTTTTTTCAATTTTTTTAAGGTGTCCTCACGAGTCCTCACTTTAAGAAGTGTCCTCACCGGATCGCTTATATATATATATATATATATATATATATATATATATATATATATATATATATATATATATATATATATATATATATATATATATATATATATATGTGTGTGTGTGTGTGTGTGTGTGTGTGTGTGTGTGTGTGTGTGTGTGTGTGTGTGTGGTTAGGATTAGATGTGGATTAGAGTATTGTATGAATGTATATGACTAATTCTTGTCCATTCGATTAAAATAATGAAGAGTTGTGATCTTAAGGTACGTGATATTAACATGGGATATTATATATTATATAATTACACTTAATTAATTATAAGGGCGAATATGACATTTTATTAAAAGAGAAAAATGGAAATTACCTATATTTTAGGCAACTAATTCAATATAGTTAATAAAAATCATACAAAATCTTTGATTTTATTCTAAATTTAAATTAAATCGGATTTTTTTAGAATATGCTTCAACATATTCAAATCTGCTTTCTAGTTCGTTCTCACATATTTTTTATAATTCTTGAAGAATACGACTTTATTCTTTGTATTCTCACATATTTTGCTTTTATGTTTAAAGAATACGACTTCATGTTAATAATTCATATTAATTTTATATGCAATTAGACTTAATTCCTTAAAAAGGTGTTTACCGGTAAATGTTTTGGAACCTCTAGACAACTATTATCATGAGAATGTTAGAATGATAGAGAAATAATACGTAAATTACATTTGGAAAATCTAACATTCTCATAAGAATGAAAAGAAATTACAATTGCAAATATGTCATCTTCACAAGAATGACCATAAAATACAAGTACAAATATGAAATTCTCTTGAGAACAATAGAATTAAAAGAAAAAAAAACATAAATTACAAGTGCAATTATGAAATTCTCATAAAAATGAATATAAATTACATTGGTAATGTAACATTCTGAAAGAATATACTGATGTTGTATTCTTCAAAGATTTGTCGTTAATTCATTCTTCAAGAATTTATGTAGGGATGAGTTCAAGAAGTGACTAAATTAAACCTTATTACCAAAAGACATTCTTCAAGAATCTGTCATTAATGCATTCTTCAAGAATATGTGGTTGATGTATTCTTCAATAAAATGTCGTTAATGCATTCTACAAGAATATGCTGCTAATGCTCGTTGGTGGCGATGTTGCCACTAGAAAAAAATCGGTGGGTGGATCTCGATTATGGTGGTGATGTGGTGTAGGTCTCGGTGGTGATGCAGGATCCAACAAGTCTCGATGATGATACAGATGATGTGTGGCGTTGTTTGTTGCCGACTCGATGGTGTCTAGTGGCGGCGGTGACAGAAGGAGGAGGGGGCGGCAGAGGGAGACGGCGACCATGAAGTGAATTCCACAAACGTGAAGATGAATACTAGGTTATTTAATTAATAAAATGTAACACCTGTTTTTGTATATGTAGGGTAAGACTAGGAAAAAGGGTGAAAAGTTGAAAAGGAGGGAGATATCGACGCTATCTCGTGGCATGTGGCAATTCAGGAGATGGACGCGTGGCAGACAGTGACACTATTATTATGAGATAATGACGCTATGTCCATCTTTGCAGATTTTCTTTTAAACGCATCTGTAGTTGATCGTTTGTGCAAAAAAAAAACTCACAACTTTTGTTCTAGAATGAGGGACAAATTTACGGTGCCCTAGTGCTAAAGGATGGTGAAGGGAGACTAAAGGATGTGATCGAATCATCCTATGTTGCTAGTTGAAGGTAGTTCTCTTCCTTATAAATGTGTATGTGAATTTCAAGCTTTTATAGGTTAATTGTTACAAATGCTAGTTGAATCCAGCTATGCTTTAGATAGACTGTATAATATGCATAAAAGACATGATATTATTGTGTATGACAAAAAATTGTTGTGTACGGATCAACTCCCTAAAACATATAGCATGTCATTTGTTAGACATCATCAGAAAATAATTACTATAGATAAAAAATGGTAACGAATTTACGTTCTCGACTACCTTAATTTCAACAACCTAGTAAATGCGATTTCCATATACATTGAAATTTATGTATACACTACTAGAAAAGGAAACGAAGACAACGGGTGACAGTTATTCCGTTAAAAAGAAAAATACTCCTGTCCTGTGTATGTCATAACTTTTCAAGTCCAAACGAAAACGCGGCTGCTTGTTTGCCAATCCCCCACATGCCTAATATTAGAAACTCCATGGAAACAACGAAATTGCACAACCCCACACCCGTAAACCCTAATATATTTTTTTTCCTTTCATTCACCTCTCATAACCCTCTCTTACCCTAAATTGATCGAATATATTCTCAGTTCTTAAAAGTCTTGACAACCAAAAGAAGGTCAATCTTTTCAAGAGAAAGAAGTGAGTTTTTTCTTTTTTGTTGTTAATTTCAATCTGTCGACCTATCTTTCGTGATGAAGTTACCTAAAGACCAACAGCATTTGGGAATTGATTCGGTATTGAAGAAAGGGAATGGGAAAAAGAGGAGTTTAATCAGTTCCGAGAGTTGGGTCGTGAACGATGAGAGAAAGAGAAGGAAGCAAGAACATGAGGTGCTTGAACAGAGCAAGTACGGCGATGGAATGGCCTGGTTTAGAGGCTGTTTGATCGGTAAAGGATGTTTTGGGTCTGTTTATCTTGCGAATTTGAAGAAACCCAAATCGAGATACAGCTCTTACCCGCCAATTATGGCTGTCAAATCGGCTGAGGTCTCTGTTTCGTCTTCAATTCAAAACGAGAGAGAGGTTTTGAATAATCTCCGAGGGTGTCGTAATGTGATCAGATGTTTTGGGGAAGAGATTACAACGGGAGAGAATGGACAAATGGTGTATAATTTGCTGCTGGAGTATGGCTCCGGAGGAACCCTAGCTGATCTGATCAAAAAATCCGGCCAAAATGGGTTGCCGGAATCGGATGTCAAACGTCATACTAGGTCAATTCTACATGGATTACGTCATATACATAATAACGGGTATGTCCACTGCGATTTAAAACCTGAAAACATTCTACTCGTCGGTAGTTCTTCCGATGGTCGTTTCACAGCTAAAATTGGCGATTTGGGGTTAGCAAAAAGGGCAAAACAGAGCAAGAAAAGCCAAGTCGTCCGTTACCAGAGAGGCACCCCGATATATTTTTCACCGGAACTTCAAACCGACGGCGTCCAAGAAGCTCCCTCTGATATTTGGGCAGTTGGGTGCATCTTGCTGGAGATGTTCACCGGAAACCCTCCTTCGGAATCGAATCTGGAAAATAACAACAACGAATCACCTTCAATTCCGAGCAGTATATCAAAAGAAGCGAGGAGTTTTCTGAAGGGTTGTTTCTCGAGGAAAGCTATGTTTAGATGGACGGCTGAGATGCTGTTAGCTCATCCTTTTCTTGTAGGGGTCGATGATGAAGAAGAAGAAAACGATGATAAAGTTGAAGAGTTGGGTGAAGTTTTGGATATAAATGCTATCAGTTCATCAATCATGTCTGAAAATGATGATGATGATGATGATGATATCAGTATGTTGTCATTTTCAGATGGGTTGAGTTATACATCGGAAGATGAGCTCCTTTGTTGGTCGGAAGACGACGTTTCTTGTTTTTCTGTAGAAGAAAGTACGCAAGCAGAAAGTGTTACCAGTGTCCCACTGAATGAAGTACATCAATACCCGATTACTTTCTCCATATCTTCAGGAGTTTAGTACGTATGTTCGTGAGATATTAAGTTACATCATACTTTTGTTCCATACATTAGTCATATTTGAAAGACAGATTACATTGATCTTTAGTGTTAGATCGTATTAATTGTAGAAATCTGATTCATTCTATGTGTATTGTCTTTATAGCTAATATATGTATCTATTAATGTCGTATATTTTGTCTTGTGGTAACATGTAAAGACATTCTATTAATGTTATTTTGGTCATTCAACACACAATAAGATGATGAACATGATATAAAGAACTATAAACCCTCTTTATCTAAAATTTTAAAGATTTGTGCAGCCGTTCATTAGTTTTGATATTATAAACTCTGGGTGAAGTGTGCAGGCATTTTTTTCATGGGTATAAAATATAAATCCTTCAAGGAGTTGAGTGTCGTTTCATTCATGGTCAAGGTGGTTGAGTTTGCTGTTTGCAATAGGTAAAAAGGATGTCTACGAAAAACAAAGATGGTACGTAACGGACTCTTCGTGGATAATTCAACGTGATATATCTTTTTAGCTGAAGTCATTTAATATGCATGTTAATGAAACTTATTTATAAATAAGTGATTCGAGTTGAAATTTTCTGCAATGGGTCGCTTTTCGTCTACACGCTTTATATTTTGACCAAGTATTGGTGATCACATTTCACATCATTTATGATGTATTTTCAACTCGAGGTTTTCTTCTTTCTTCACTTTTAAAAATATATATTTTTTGAAATGACAAAAGGTTTTTTTATTAAACTAAAGCTAGCAAGAGGCTTTCGACAATGACATGACGGTTATATTTTTTTATAGAATGGTGGAGATATATATCAAAAGGGACGATGCTGGCAAGAGGCTAACAAAATAGAAAAATTACATATATTTGGAGCAATAAATGGGAACGAACACCAAGCATTCCAATACAAACTAAACGTTTCTGCCCTATCTTTAACCCACGAAAAGAGACATAATTGATCGGGACCTTTCTAAAAATCATCCCGCTCCTTACTTTCCAGTTGTATCCTATGCTAATAAATAAGTAACTCAAAGCCACATCTCATCACCATATTCATTTGGCCACATGTCATTTTCTCATAATTTTGAATTTCTAAAAAACCAAAATTTGTTTGACAGTTTCGTTCACTCCATAATGTCGGCCCTAATCTCCTTTTTCCGTTTCACAATTATCCCATTCATTCGTTGAATCGGGAGAAGAGTTTGCTGAAGTTTGAAATCCTTCCCACAAATCTCGTCCCTAATTCAAGGAGAAGTCAAGGATCATCATTCTCTGTGGTTCTCTCAAATGTTTTTGGGCTATAGTTCTCTCAATTCCTCCTCCTTGCAAGATTTTCTTCTAAACCCATCGTAACCATTGCTACCCGATTCTCTTATGGGTGCCATTCTGCCGTTTTCTCCACTGCTACCACCATACACACAC
Source organism: Cichorium intybus (assembly GCA_023525715.1). Lineage (NCBI taxonomy): Eukaryota > Viridiplantae > Streptophyta > Magnoliopsida > Asterales > Asteraceae > Cichorium > Cichorium intybus. The sequence goes on from CM042011.1 coordinate 51,003,460, forward strand.
CACCAAACACCAACTGCCTCCTCTTTATTATCGCCATTTGCTGCTTCCCTTTTAGTCTCTCTTAAACCCTAATTCATCCACCAACATTTGCCACCGTCACCATACCTTCACCCCCATCAAGCGTTCTTCACGGTTCTTCCTTATTCTTCTTCAATATTTGGTACGGGCTTCACAGTAATTGATAAATTAGATCTTTCTTTTGAAACGTTGTTTGGTGATTTTAACGCTAGGTCTTGGTTGTAAATAGGATTTATAGATTTTTGTCCTAAAATGCCCTTAATTATATTCATAGTTCCTGTTGTGTAGGATTTGCTTCTGGGTTGGAGAAAGAAACAAACAAGAGAAAGAGGAATGGGATGCAAAAAGAAGTGAGCCAGATGGAGAATGTACTCTAAAGAGCTTTTATTTCCTGTTTCGTCCCTGCTCTATGTGTATGTGTCTTTTTTTTCATCTTATTTTTTCAATAACTTGTATGCTAAAAGAAAATGGTAACAACATGGCGTTAAAGACATTGTAACTAATAACATCCTTTAGAGTGGGAAATTTTTTCATCAACATGTGCATAAACAAGCATGAGTGTAACTCTTTGTTTCTCTTTCATGTGATGTTGTATACATGTATAAGCCATGGTTGATTCTAAAAATTACCCCACTTTCCATTGCTAATTTGTTTGGTTTTTTGTATTCTAGGCATACAAATACATTTACTTGGAGAAATTGAAGGAATCAACATTGTTTATTGAAAAAAATATTGGAGAACATACTACGCATATACTTTTTTATGGTATTGACATGAGGTAAACTTAAAAATAAGCCACTAAAATTAAAAACCTTTTGAAAAAACACAAAGCTTTATGGATGTAGAGTCTTCTATATTTTTGAAACACTGATTGACTATACATAGGTTATAAAGTCTTTACTTCACTGTTTGCTGGATTATATCAATGTATGTCGTATATTATATGGCTTATAAACTCAGTACTTCATGACATCATTCTTAAATTAACACCGGCTAATTGAATAGATAGTCCATAGTTGTATCATAATAAGATAGGCTTGGTGTTAGCAAGTATAACCTGGTGATAAGAGCCAAAACTAAATCGTTTTTATTTTCAATGTTATTATTTGCTGTCATATTTTTATCTTATAATAAGATATTTGAAATGTAAGTAATTGGTGAAGTTAAAAAAAAATACACCATCAATGTTATTGATGTAAAGTTTTTGTCAAAAACAAAATTATAAGTACCAAGGTGGTGGAACCACGTGTTTGGTTGGACCCAATTGTTTTGAATCATACATTTTTAATCAGTAAATCGAATGCTAGATTTTGTGTTTATTCTTTTCTCTTCCCAATTCATTGTTTTTAATTTCATTCATCATCGTTTTTAAAATATATAACGAACATGGTATTTGATTATTTAATTATGAAAGTGGAAGATAACTTGAAAAGTAGCATGTGGTATGTGAACCTAATACTTCTAAACTTCTAAATGCAAAACCCCAATTTGCAATATCCTTTTTAAATTAACATTGTAGATAGCTTGTGTTTTTATACACCCCGAAGATTTACTTGAGAACCAAAGGGTGCCAGTGGAATTGCTCTTTTGGAGACCAAAGATAATAGAAAAATATATTCGATAAGTGGGTTTGGTTTTGTTATGAAATGTCGTTTATGCCCATGATTGGCACCGAACCCACCCTCAACCCGCTGCTGCACGGTTCAGAAGCCGTCGAACCCGCCACTGCCGAACCCACCTCCAACCCGCTGCTCAACCCGCTGCCCCCTTTTCCTTCTTTGCCTTCGACTCCAAGCGGCTTCACGAACCCATCATCTCTCCTCCTTGAACCCGCCACCGGCCGAACCCGCACGACACCGGCGGTGCTGCACCGTCTATCCCATGAACCCACGCCCCATCTTGCCCTGCTCCGTCCACCCTTATGGAAGCTAGAAACAAACCTCCACTTCTCTTTCTGGATTTTATTATCTTCTAGTTTGTATGTGTTTACCCTTTTTTGCAAACTAACTGTTATTTGTTGTTTCCCCTAAATTATTTTGGATTGACATTGGTTTCGGTTCTTTCAGAACATTGGCGCAAACATAACCTGCAAAATGTTGTATTTTAGGTATTAAAAGCACATCGTGTTTATTCTAGAAGCTAAAACTGAATCATCACTTCACCTTTATAATCTAACATTTCTTTTATTCATATCTTCCTAATCTAACATTGTGCTTTCATTATTATTTTTTCAAAATAAGATATTGTAGCAATTACTTTACTTTAAAATAAAGGGAAAAATAGAGGTTATTTTGGGTTAGTGATTGTTAATTGGGTGGTGTTGAATTCAAGTTCTACATCATGGCACACCAACCAAGCCTAATGCCATATTCAAGTAGTGATCATATATTGACGAGAAGTTCTACACATAGTCCTATTTTGTATCGGTTTTGGTCCCTTAATTGTTAGATCTAACTGCTTACATGTTACATTTATCAAAATGACCATTTTCCCCTCTTATTATTTATTTATCATTTTCATAAACACTTTTAAAACAAAATATCACAATCCAAGATGCTTTTACCACCACCATCGGGTTTGGAATTTTAAATATACTTTTTTCCTTTACCCCTTAATTTGGCTCAATGATCGATTTTGTTATGCTTTTCGTAAATAAAAAAAAATAAAAAAAGAAATCAAATTGGTTAAGTATTTTATCAATGGCTTAGACTATATCGGGTTTCAATCCTTGATGTAGTTTTTTTGTATTGAGCTCTTCTCCGTTAAAAAGACACTTAATTTGTCCAACAAGCCTCAAACCTGTAGCAATTTTGCTTAAATATTAAAAAAGAAAATCCAATTGGCTGCAAAAATATATGTATATGAGATATGGATGCTGGTGTATAAGATTTTAAACCATCTACTTTTAACATGAATTTCTGAAATCGATGGTAGAACTAAAAACAAAGATTATTTTCTTCTTTTCTCTTTCATGTATGACTCGACATAAGACTGTTTTCGAACGTAAACGTCATATGCGGACAAAGAGAAAAAACCACAAAAATGAACATTAAGACAACCAGTTTTTACTTATGTGTTGTCCAGAGTTAGAGGCAGATATGAATTAAAATTATTATTTTAGACAACGATAGCAAACTTAACAATAGAACATCCAATGTTGTATTCCTCAATATTGTTTTATTACTTAATTGAAGTGTCTACTTATTCATCAATTTTGTCATATCTTATTGTAAAATTTTCTTTTTAAAATGCTTAATGATTAGATTTTCCTATTTGATATTTTCTTTTAATCAACTCGTGTAATACACAGGTATTACAACTAGTATAATAATAAATTGATAACAATTAATCAGTTGATTCAAATATTATGTTAATTTTAACGGTGACATTGATTTGTAAATGTATTCCTTTGCATTTTAATGAAAACTGAAGTTTATATATACTCTTAATATATTTCGATGATGAAAAACAGCGTGCATGATGTAACTACAAACAATATAACATTTAGTGGCGTACATGTTTAATCATTTGTTTTTTGTGCTACTATATTGTGTTTTTAGTGTCATCTTATTTTATATGTAACTCTAAAAGTTAGTGAATTTAGTGGCACTTAACATTTTATGTCACTAATATTTATATTTATTATTAACATACTGATTTAAAACGCCTCCAAAAATTGTAGATTTTATGTCATACAAATTATTATATATTACTAAAAGTTTTATTTTGATTAAACTGGTTCCCTTTTATGCCACTATAGATTTGAAACCATTTTAGCAACAATTATTGGTTTCCCCTCTTCTCCCGTCTTTACTTCCCAATATTTCAAAGAGGGAAAAAACTAGGGGTGAGTGTTTAATGACTTAAACCGAAAACGGTCTGAACTGCACATTAATTGGGTTGACGGGTTTGTGTCAATCGGGTATAGTTTGGTTATTGAGTTTGATTTAATCAGTTGTATTTGGGCCTCACCTGAAAATTGAATAGGATTAATTATAATATTATTACTTATTATATATTAAAGACATTAAATAATTAGTAGGGTAAATGCCATAAAAGTTGCTAAGGGTGCGTTTGGTTGTAGAAAATTTTCTGTTTTCCAAGAAAATTTTCCAAAAAAATGAAAAGTTGGAAAACGCGTTTGATTAATCAAATTTTCTAAAATTTTCCTAGAAAATGAAAATTTTCCGTTTTCCAAAATTACATAGAACTTAGAAAACTCAAAATTATTGTTTTCCAAACTTTTCTATTTCTAAATTTTTCCAAAAATACAATACCTTCACACATATTCTACCCATCTCACCCACCCAACCCCACCCCCACCCACCACCCTACCCCACCCCAACCCCACCCACCCACCACCCCACTCCCACCACCCACCCCCTCCCTACCCCATCCCCACCCTATCCAACACTACCCTACCACTACCCACCCTCCACCTACCCACCCCACCCCAACCCCTACCCCACACACCACCTACCCAACCCTTACCCTACCTACCCTACCCCACCTCCACCCACCCCACCCTAACCCCTACCCCACACACCACCCATCCCCACTCACACCTACCCACCTCCACCCACCCCCACCTACCCCACCCACCTCTACCTACCCACCACCCCTACCCCACCCCAACCCCTACCCCACACACCACACACCACCCACCCCCACTCACCCACCTCCACCTACCCACCCCACCCTACCCTACCCCAACCCCTACCCCACACACCACCCCCACCTACCCCACCCACCTCCACCTACCCGCCCCACCCCTACCCCACCCCAACCCCTACCCCACACACCACCCACCCCCACCTACCCTTACCCTTACCCTACCTACCTCCACCCACCCCCACCCACCTCCACCTACCCACCACCCCTACCCCACCCTAACCCCTACGCCACACACCACCCACCCCCACTCACCCTTACCCTTACCCTACCCACCCCACCCACCCCCTACCAATCTCCACCCACCCCTACCCTACCCCACTCGGGTGGGTAGGGGTAGGGGTGGGTGGTGGTGGATGGAGGTGGGTAGGGGTGGTGAGTGGGGTGGGATAGGGGTAGGGTGGGGATTGGGGTGGGGTGGGGTAGTGGGGTAGGTTTATAAATATGTGTTATTTTGTATTATTTTGAAGTAAAAAAATAGAAAATGAAAACTTACAGAAAATACATATCCAAACGCGTTTTCTAATTTTCTAAAACGGAAAACGAAAACTCAATTAGATTAACCAAACGCGTTTTCTACTGAAAATGAAAACGAAAACTCCACTCCATTTTTCTGAAAATGAAAATGGAAAACAGAAAACACTTTTCCGCAACCAAACGCACCCTAAGGCTTGTCAATATTTAACAATTTTACCCCAAATTAGTTTTTTTGTATGAAAATGCTCAAAACTTGGGAAGTTTTTTTTTCACTTTTGGCATTTATCAGGTAATTAGCTCCTCATCTAATTACCCTTTTCTTACATGGATGACAACCTATCTATTAAACCCTTAACTTTCTTAAACCCTTCTGTTTACAATCATTAAGCATTGAGAACATCACCTTTATGTGCTTTATCAAGTTGTATTTCTTGGGTGTATGAAAGTAATTATCATGAAAATAGGGTTTAAGGGGAAACGAAGAGTTATAGTTATGATTAATCCTTTTGAATCAGAAAACTTATTGGTTATTTGAAGAAGTTGCGAGAAGATATGTGTAGACTGCATAGGTTTCTTTGACTCTATAATGATGTAATGTATGTTTTTTCTTCAATTTTGGATGTTAGATGAAGAATTTACGTTCTTTGACACAATGGTGGTGTAATTTTATATCAATGTTAGTAAATGTTTTATTAGATGACAATATGAACGACCTATTTGCTATCTTAAACTGTTGGGTTAGGGTCAACACTAAACGAGATAGATAGCTTCAAATCTCCCAAGATCAAGAACAACCAAACTAACTCTCGACAATAAGCACTCGACCAAAGAAATCGTTGCAGCAAGAAATACAAGAAGAACAAACAAGTAGAGATTAACACAGAGAAATTTAAGTGGTTCACTCGATCGCGAGATCAAGCTACGTCCACTGGGAACTAGACAAAATTTTATTTATATGAATATTATACAAATTTACAAGTATAATAGCACTCTATATATTTTCTGCTCACTCTCACACTCTTGGTTACATGGAGATGTATATATAGCTGGGTACAGAACCCGAGAGTGATGATGATAAATCTTCTAGGCATTGACTTTCTGCACTAGGCCAGCTTATTGGACAACTCATGGAACATGTTGTGGCAGACCAACATTTAATAGCAGCAGCCCTCGGAACTATGCCAAGGGTACTCTTTGCTTCTAAAGTAGTTTACCTTTTTATCGACATCTCGACTCTACACATCTGAACCATGTGGAGATTCTACTGCAAAGTCTGGACCGGAGCGAAAGCTGCTCCTTGGTCCGGATGACGCCTTCCTGCGCACGATCTTAAAGTAGAGTAAGATAATAGGAAACACGCGTGACTCATGATACTTACTTTACACCTGATCGATCTTCGCTTCGCATCGCATGATCATCTAAAACGGAGCTCACAAACTCGGACAAAGGAACTGATCCAGGCTAAGCTTAACCTCCAACCGCACTGGCTTCCTCGCCTCGAGTGGAGTCTGCTGACTCCGCTTTTTTTCTTCTAGCCGTGCTATCGTTAACCACGAGGGCTGCTAAAACAAGAAAAAGACAGGGGAGGCAACCGTTTTCTTTGGTTGCTTCAGACGGCTGATCTCCTTCGATCGTAGTGACTCCTCAGTTCAGATTAGACTACACATACTTACTTTTATTTAATTAATTTATTTATTTTTAATGTTTTTTAATCCATATTTAGTGTTATTTGTGTTTTTGGATCATGCCATGTTAAATCATATCGTTTTGGATCATAATATTTTGTATCATAATATTTTGGATCATAACACATTCAACCAAATCAAGTTTTTTTCTTCTAATAACAAGTTTTGGATCGTAACATTTTTTGAATAGTATAAATTTAAATCATAAAAGATAAGATCAATGATCATAATATTTTTTAATTATAATATTTTTGGATTATAAACTTATTGAATCATAATAGTTTTAAAGCATTAATACTTTGAATTTTTTGCAAATGAATTGGCTTGAGTGTACTTTAGATGATTTGATAACTAAGGTACTGATACTGTATTACTTTTATGATATAATAATAATAATAATAATAATAATTATTATTATTATTATTATTATAGAGATCATAATATACTTTAGAGAGAAATTACTTTCTCTAAGTACATCAATGTGTTTCGTTTGTGTGTTTACTAGTTACTGTATATAAATCTATTCAAATCTCTGCAGCCAGTCCTGCTTCATGGTATGAAGAAATGAACTAAGACTGATAGTTGACTATCCATAGAGATGGATATAACATAAAAATGTGACTACTTAGAGATATTACTTCCGAATTTCGTCACAAAGCAATTTTATGATTGTAACATCATGTCTATTTAAATAGAGATACATAGGATCTTAATGTGTAATCTGCTTTGCCTTGATCATTCCCCAACGTTGTTCCTAGTTGTCAACCATACATCAAATGCTCTATCTATAACATTCTGAACGCATGTATGTTTATGTGTGTGTGTGTGGATAGGGTGGGTACCTGTAGGTCGATGGGTGGGTGAATGGATGGGGGTGTTGGTGGGGTAGGGTGGTCGTGTGTGTGTTTATATTCTAAAAACCTTATGGGAATGGAAAAGCATGGAAAACAATAATATCAATTTTCCAATTTACTCATAATCTAGAAAATTAGAAAATTCTTTTTTCTTGAAACTTTTTTAGAAGATATATTAAACTAAACATGTGGAATTCTTTGAAATGAGCGGTCATCTCTATTTTAGTTATAGAAAATATGACAAATTACACCCATATCAGCTCCATAAAAATGAAAACCGACATGTTAGTACACTTACTAACTACATAAAGTTAGATGTTTTAATTAGCAAAATATTTTTCTATGTAATTCTTAGGTATATATGTTTATTCTATTCAAAGACGCCACAACTTAATTTGTATGGTTTATTTCTTTGTTATTGCATAGTAAGTGTATTCTTCAAGGATACGATAGATACAAAGAACAAGACATCTTCATTATAGCTAGTAAAACTTCATCTTCCATTTATTCTTCTTATGAAATTATTATGTCCTTTTGGTAGTTCTGTCTTTTGTGTATATTTATCAAATCACCCACCTTTCATCCCTCTAACCCTGTTGATTGTGGGGTTGATCTGGTTCAGGATGATCAAATAAAGGTTAGATATGATGTGCGGATGAGATTTTTGTGTTGTGTTACTTTCATTTTCTCGATTACAATATTGTCTGGTATCCTTAATCATTTTTTTATTAGGGTCATCTAGATTTTCATTAATTTATTTTAGATCCCGGGTAACACTTCAACAAGTTCAGGCAATTCTAATATAATCAACCAATGATCATATTCTAAAAGTGATCATAACAACAGAGATCACTTTTATGTTTTTTCTTTCTTTTTTTTTTATTTTTTTTTATGTTTTCTTATAGACATAGTTAAATTCTGCTCGATGTTCAATTATTTACTTCTTAAGTTACGCTTTATTTAATTGTATTTGTAAATGCTTGCTTTATTTGTTACTTGATACGGAATTGCTAATTTTGATTCTAGGAAAGAGCTAACACGAGATTATTCAAGATAACATGAAGTTTGGGGAAGAAGCTCCACTATAAAGAAGTTTCAAGTTTTTTTTTTTTTTATTTTGTAACTTATTTTTATGTTTAGCATGTACTTGATTCCATATTTGAACTTATTTGACATTTATTTAGACACCAGATTCAAAAAAAAAAAAAAAAAAAAATCGATGAAAAACAAGGGAAATTATAATATTTTCCACAGACTACAATTTAATTAGTTGTTTTATTTTATATTATAATCAAAAAAGATGTCGCTACAAGTAGTATGAATTCTAGAATCAAATGAGTATTTACCGACACAAATATGTGCCACATAATACTTTTTTTGTATCATGGCAAATAAACACGTGATATTAAAGTCCTAAATTATGTAATAACATGTTAGCGCCTGTACAGCCAAGCATTCAACCTTAACTTGCATTTCAGCCTCTTTTCATACAACCTCAAGTGAAGACATTTCAAAATCTTTAATTTCTGTAGTAAGATGGATCACAACCATGTGCTTAGTGTCTTTTTTGGCTGTAATTAAAAAACAACTTGTGTAAATGTTCTCACCCAAGATCAAAACCATTATACAATTGTGAAACCTGTAAAACCAAAACATTACTGATCCTAGATTTAATAACCAAAACAAAATAAAACATACCAGATGTAGAGAGGAGGATGAAGAAACCAGCCTTGTGGAATCTACAAAATCAGAACAGAAAAAAAGAGATAGAAGGTCATGATCAGTGGTGGTAGGTTAGAATTTTTCAAAAAATCATTAGAACCAACACAAATTAAGTGAAAAATTGAAATGGTAAAACTCATTCAATAGAAAACTATTAGGCTGTGGGGTATGCCGCACGCGGGCCCCCACGCGTCCTCCACCTCAGCCGGAAAGACGCGGCAAACACCGCGCCCCCCCCCCCCCCCCCCGCGTCCTCGGCATGCTGCGTCCCGACGTCGTTTTCGGGCGAACGTACGAAGACGTCCAAATTTCAAATTTTATACCCGTTACTTACCGTTGGAAATTTAAAAAAAAAAAAAAATTAATCTTTTTTACATATATAAATACATACCACACACAACTACAATTTACACACACATCTACAATTTACACACACACAAACTCAAATTTATCTCTCAAATTTACTAACCAAGCCAAGATGGAGAACGATCCGAACACCCCTCCGTCAAATCGGAACACGCCCCGCGGCGAATTCAACTACAACTTTTCCACGAATTGCACATTTACGAGTATGCTTACGGGTTCGTCGCAACAACCACAATACCCGTATCCATATCCACCACCGAACCAATACCAATACCCGCCACAACCGTACCCGTACGCACTCTTCCAACAACCGTTTCTATCACAATCGCCACCGCTTCCATCACCACCGCCACAAGCATCACCCGAAGAGGTCGTGATGGAAACACAAGCCCCCGCGTCTTCCTCCAAAAAGAAAAAGAAAAATAATAGACAAAAGAACAAAACGCGAAACGCGCAAGAGGCGAAGGTTCCGTGGACGACCGACGAAGAGGTTCAAGTGGTTCGATCGTGGCTCGCTATTTCCATGGATTCGCAAAAAGGAAATAGCCAAAGTTCCACATCGTTGTGGGAACGCATTTTAGACCACTACCACGAGGCGATGGGTCGTGGGGTGTACCGAAACAACGACGGTATTAACGGAAAGTGGCGGAAACTTCGTATCGAGTGCACCAAGTTCAACGGCATTTACAACAACTTGGTGAACATGCGACGAAGTGGCGAAAACGAATTCGGGATTTTCACAACGGCTATGGAACAATATGCGCGAGTTGTCGGGAAACCGTTTAAGCATATGCGAAGTTGGGAGTTGATGCGTACCGGTCCTAAATGGCTACTAAATCCCGATTCGCCTCACTCGAGCACGGGTTCCAAACGTGGGAGGACCCCGGATGACGATATTTCGGATGCTCGAGACCTGATCGACCTCGACGACGACACCGAACCACAAACCGAGATGCCTCCGCCTCGACGCCCCATCGGCCGCGACCGAGCGAAAAGAGCAAACCGAGATGCCTCCGGCTCGTCTTCGAAAGACGATGTTGAGGAAAAGGTCGACCGGCTCGTTGAACAATTCTACCGCCACAACGAAATTGCGGAATCGCGGTTGGATTACGTGTTGTTTAGCCGATCCGGGACCGAAGAGGACCTCGAGGCGATCCGATTGATGACGGAACAACGACGCAAGAAATATTTAAATAAGTAGTTTTTTTTAAAAAAATTTAGGAGTTGTCGTTTTTATGTTTTTTTTCGTGCAATGTCGTTTTTTTTTATTTTTATGTAATGTCTTTTATTTAATTTTAAATGTTTGGTTTTAATTAATTTTTAATGTTTGGTTTGAATTAAAAAAACATAAAATATAAATGTGACGTGGAAATTAAAATGGTAGTCATGGGAGTCTTGCACACCCCTAATGGGTGTCTTGGAAGTCTTTATGACGTGGCGATGACATGGCGGTTGTCATGGGTTGTCATGGGTGTCTTGCACACCCTTCAGCCTTAGGGTGATCATACTTGCCATAGAACTCATTCAGGTGTTTTGTCAAACACCTTATATGCAATGTTATAGATACAAATGCTTACACAGATAGACACAAATCATATAGCATAGATAATCAAAGACATTTTAGTTTAAAGATCGCAAAGTAGAAGCGAATGCAATTTAATTTTGGGAGAATACGAGAAGGGACAAACCTAGATCGATGGACAGAAACCGGTGGGTAGTCGTCGAAAAGCTCTGAAATAGCATCAAAAGTAAATCGAAACCTGAAATAGCAATATGAAATAGCTCCATGGCTGCGTATCGAGGATATGGGTTTGTCCTCATGAATTGTTCTTCATACATACACTATCGAACTTAAAACTCTAGGCATCAATTCCACCACCCAGTCCACTCGGAAAAGGCTTTATACGGAAATAGAGAGAAACGCACGCAAGGAATATAGAAATAAGAGGAGATTGCACGCAAACTGTTAAAAAAGCTTTTAAGCCACAAATTCAAATTTAAACTGATATAAGTGAATTCGATGCACGAATCAAGATATTACCTTCACATCCAATTGAGAAATTCAACATGGAGGGTACTATGGTGCGTTTTCGGTGCTTTGCTGCGTTGGTGGTACGCGGTGGTGGTCTGATCGTGTGGATGGTGGCCATCGCTAGGCTTAGGGTTCTTAGAAATAGTGATGAGGAAGCGGTGGAGAACCGGTGGAGAAGACGCAAAATCCACACAGTGGTGGTGCAGTAGAAGCAACATCGAGAAACTCGCGTCTCACAAAGGAAAAGAACGTTGGAGAGGATGAAGCGGTGGCGGAGACAGGGGAGCCGGAGAGGATGAAGGTGAAGCGGTGGGAGAAGTGTATGCGGAGAAGACGATGAAGGAGAAGGCGGTGTATTATCATCGAGAAGCATATAAATCAGCGGAACCGACAATACCCGCATCCAACAACCCGCGTGACAAACCAAAAAAAAAAAAGCGCATGGCACATTACGAAAAATTACGGATTTTAAGTTAAAGAAGAATCGATGAATATTTACGGCCACAAAATATGTTTCTCGTGTTGTGGCAAATAGAAAAGTGTCGTTAAAATCCTTAAATGTTGCAATGGCAAAATCTCAAAGTGCCATTAGGCTATGAGGAATACCTCACTTGGTTCCCACATAAAAAGTGCTGCCACGTCACCAACACGTCATCCCACTTGCTTACCACACCACCAAGGAAATACCCACCACTCCACATCATCTAATTATTTATTTTTTGATTTATTTTTAATAGAACCCCAATTCTTTTTTTGATTTAATTTAAATAAAAACATAAAGTAAAATCCTAAAAATTAAAATTTCATTAAATAAAAACATTACAATTCCTAAAATTAAAATTACAACCGTAAAAATTAAAAAACGACATGACTAGAAAATTTAAAATTACGAAAATAACAGCTAAAAACGCTACTCGTCGTCGTCGTCGTGTTCCATCCGAGTTTCGTATATATGCTCCGTCAAATCGTGGCGAAGATTGTCGTGCGTTTCCTTGCTATGTATTTCCATAACACGTGCAAAGTATTGGGGACTACCGGGTACAAATTGTTGGTGCGGATTTGCGGCGTCGTGCGGATTATACATACATATTGCCCGGCCTTTTTCTTCTATTATCATATTGTGTAATATGATACACGCGTACATAATGTTCGCTATTTTGTCTTTATCCCATACGCGTGACGGATATTTGATAATATGAAACCTTTTCTTCAAAACCCCCAAAAGCTCTCTCGACGTCCTTCCTTGCCGATTCTTGGGCCGCTTTAAACAATTTTCGTTTTTCATCGACCGGATGTTGATAAGCTTTGACAAACGTCGCATACTCAGGATATATCCCATCCACAAGATAGTAACCGTGTTTATATTCATTCCCGTTCACCACAAACGGACAATCGGGCGCCTTGCCGGTTAAAATATCATTGAAAATAGGCGACTCATTAAGCACGTTCATGTCGTTGTTTGACCCAGCCACTCCAAAAAACGCATGCCAAATCCATAGATCATGCGATGCGACTGCTTCTAGCATCATCGTTGGCACTCCGTGATCGCCCCGCGTAAACTGTCCGCGCCATGCACTTGGACAGTTCTCCCACGCCCAATGTGTGCAATCGAGACTACCGAGCATTCCCGTGAACCCGTGTGCTGCATGATGGGCTTGGTATAATTCTTCGACATCACTCTTAGTCGGCCTACGCAAATATATGTCCCCGTAAAGCTCGATAAGACAGTCGGCAAACAAATAAGTATACTCGCGGGATGTTCTATCGGCCATCTTTATATAGTCGTCTGTTGAGAGTCCGAAGTCTGGCTCGTCGCTATAAGCCGAAGTGCGGCTGATACTTTCTGGTACGTGCTAAACCCCCTTCTACCTCTACCATCCCACCCCAATCGCCATTCTTCGTAATTCTCAGCTAAATCGTTACACAAACGAAGGACAAGCGATTTGTTTAAACGAAAGCGTCTCTTGAATTGTTTATTATCATACAAACAATCTTCCGCAAAGTAATCACGTACCAGAAGATCGTGTGCAGCCGCTCGATCTCGGTTTATCGTCTTTCTCTTCTTTTTAACGGAAGCTTCTCTTTTCCGACGGCAGTACCGAGCTATCCCAGTCACAAGGACCGGAAAAAACGCCTCATCATCGGATGACGATGAACCATCTTCATCATGATAATGTAGATCATCCATTTTTATAGAGAATTTGTTGGTTTTTTGATAGTGTAATTGTTTAAATGAGAGATGTATGTATATATATATATATATATATATATATATATATATATATATATATATATATATATATATATATATATATATATATATATATATATATATATATATATATATATATATATATATATATATATATATGTGTGTGTGTGTGATTTGAAAAATCTGAAAAAATTATTATTTTTTTTAAAAGCCCCAATGGTCACCAACGGCTACATCCCGATGCAAACGGTCAAAAAAATTTCGCGTGGCTCTACGTTGATGAACCCACGGCTGGCCACATCCACGCCACCCACGCGAGAGGGGGGCGGTGTGCCACGCCGTGGGTGGTGTCCACATCATCCCCACGCCGCTCCCGTGGTACGTATTCCTCACAGTCTTAAGGGGTTTTAGTGAGAGTGTTTCTAGTTGCATTTATTATTTGGTTGATGATTCTAGCATTTTGACATTTTTTCTTCCGTTTTTAGGATAATTTCATATATACCCTAATTAAAAAGCTAAATATTATATTTTTCCCTATCTATAATTTAAATATCATATTTGCCCTAAATAAAAATATCAAATATACCCAAAATCTATTTTTTATATATTTTATAAACACTTTAAATTATATTTTAAATATTTTATGATTATTTAAAAACATTTTAATTTCAAAACAATCAAAATAGACCATAATACCCTTGCCTTTTCTATGATCGGAAAAGAACTGCAGCCCTGTTCGTATATTCTTTCTGTTCCAAACTTAGTTCTCACTGGCCTGATCTCAATTTCCTAGTCAACGTTTCTCTTCTTTTCTTTTTGTGTTAGTTCTTCCTGTTGATCGTGACTTGCTTGAGACCCCCACCCATTAAACTAACCACGACTTGCTTTTAACCATCCAAAACTGAAAGTGACTAACACTCTTTTTTCCTTGCTCGATAAACCCTACAACCAAGAGACCATCAACTTTTCCTGTACCAGTCATGTGTATTTTTGTTATTGTTGAAGCGTCAATTTCAACAAATAAATTGAGATAATATGTATAAAGCTTAAGTTCGTGTTCACTGCTCAATTTACTATTAAAATAGTAAAGGGTAAGCAGGATCGGTCCACAGAGACACGAGACAAGAGTAAATGCCAAACTTTAGTATTAGTACAATGGATGTATGGGGGGGTTTGTTGTATTAAAAACTAAATTACTAAACATTCAAAATTAATCAAGTAAAATACAATAAGATGGGAATCTGGTTCCATAAAACACATTTAACATGAGATTGCAATTTAAGGTTTATAAACTATGCAGGTTTCATGTAAGTTGATTTCTTAAGGGTATTAATAAGCTCTAATACCCTTGGTTCATAAAATATGTAATCAAAATATGCTCTTTGATCAACATCTACCTTTCTTAGTAAGAATTCAAACCAGCTCTTGAATTATACTAGAAAAATGCATTTAGACTTAATTGAACAAACCAACAATACTCAATACATCTCAAATGCTCGGATGCGTAAAAGTATGTAATTCAAATTGCATTAGAATCAAACTTTATATAGGCTGAAACTAATGTTGCCACAAGCATTCGTTCATAAAACAATTACGGATTCTACAAATGAATGTGACTATCATGATTCATACATCAATTCAATTGGCCAAACTGAACTCAATACAAGAACAATTTAAAACATTCAACTTCAAACTTGAATTACTAAACATAAAATGCAACATAGTTTAAACCGAATGCTTCACAATCCCATGTCAATAGTCTCAAGGAACCAGAAGAGATAGAGTCCTAGTCACACATGCTCGGACTAGAACTCTACTAAGTAATAACAGGGAATTAACCAAAAAGTACTTACAAACAAAGTTAAAAGCCAAATCAAATGTTCCAAAATGAGTTCTTTTAGTGTCCTCACTCTCCAAATTCGTAATCTCCTTGTCTAGAATGAAGTTCCCCCAAAAAACCACCAAAAACCCCCTTAAAACCGTGTACAAAACTGTCAAAGAAACAGTTTTTTCAGGATTACACGACCGTGTAAAATATTACACGGGTCGTGTTCTTCAAATGCATATAGAACTGGGTATTACACGACCGTGTAAAACACTACACGACCCGTGTAACTCACTGGTGGGATTTTGATCAATCTTGCAGCTCTACACGACCCGTGTAATTGTTACACGACCCGTGTTCTTCAAAAAGGCTCCGTTTCTTCATTTTTAAGCTCCGAAATGACTCCAACTTCAATTCCATGCTCCCAAGCTGCTTCCAACCGCTTCATATGCGCCATCTATGCTCCATTATGCTCCATGTCATCATCCACAATTGCTCCAACGCATCCAACTTGCTCCATTCTCCAAATTACCCTGAAAAGTACACCAAACTTATGAAGTATCGAAATTCCCGGAAAATAACTAAAAATGCATGTAAATGGCTAAGGAAATAAATAAAATAAAGGAAAGAGGGCTTAGAAAAGATGCATAAAATGCATCTAACAAATCTCCCCAAGCTTAAGACCTTACTTGTCCCCAAGTAAGAGAATCAATAAGAACGAGTCAAGAATAGATTTGATGACTAAGATCCTAAGCCAAAACGCAGAAAGAAATCTAAATGAAATGAAAATGCAAATGCCATGATGAAAAGAATGCAAAATTACTAAACTTAAAAAGAAAACAAAATGCAAATAAATAAATAAAAAAAAAATATTTTTGGTTGTTTAATTGACCCAACTTTAAGCTTATCATCCAATGTCCCAATTCCCATGTAGCTTTACCATATATATATATTTTTCATTAAACACATGGTTATTTCTTACTCCAAGATAGCTTCAACGGAATCACGGACAAAAGACGTTCTCCTACAAAACTCCTAGCGTAAAGTCAGCCCTTACGGTCGGAAAGGTATAAAATTTTTGACCAGGCCTTACCAATCCAACTTTTGAAGCATTAAACACCTCCTTAAGGCAAGCTAACTCATAACAAGGAAACATCATATTGTAAAGGGTGCATCTCGACCTAAACCCCCCAAATAACGCCTCAGTTTAAATCTCGCTTTTTTGTTATTACCCCTACCTATCACCTCACTCAGTCTTGGCTTGCACACTTCACTTGAATTTGACTTTGACTTGATTTGATTTCTTGAAATGTACTTGCTTGTAGGTGTAGTTTTTGTGTTACACCTTCTTCAATCTTTAATCTTTGAACTTTTGATTTCTTCGTTTGAATTTACTTGATTTGATTGAATTTTTCTTCATAATGATTTGGACTCTCCGTCTTGATTATTTGTAAAGGACTTCTTGATTTGAGTTTGACTTTGATTTTGGTTTCTTGAAATCCTCCTTGATTTTGATTGCGGTTTAGAGAGCCCACCATTTGAACACTTCGGGAAGACTGAGTGACTGGACAAGTAGGGTCCAACGAGACTTTAAACTAAGATGTACAATGGGGAGTAAAAGGATATGAACCTTGTTTACAACTGTTTTGCCCCTTCCTAGTTGTTACTTTGCTTCAAGAAAATGTTTAACCCTTCTCGTTTTGCATCAACAAGGCTTGTTCAGAAATTTATAACTTTCACATTATAAAAACTACTTTTACGCCTAGAGAAATGAGGCTAACGCTTCTGTCCCTATCATTTTCCGTCTTAACGAAGCATGTTGGAGTAAGCTCAATTTTCATTTATTTTAATATAATGAAAATACAAGCATACCGGGACGTAAAACACTAAACAACAAACTCTATGAACGGTCAACTAAACAATTTTTTTTTATATGCATGAAATGCATGAAAATATAGAAAATGAAAATTAATTTGAAAATAAAGAAAATCTAAGTATTTACAAAAATTTTAAAAATTTTGTACAAAAAAAATGAATGAATGAATGAATGAATTCCCCCTCCCCAAGCTTAAGATTGAGCATCGTCCTCGATGCTTAGAAAGGGGGAAACGCGCCTAAAATTCCGGGGGTGGAGGTGGCGGGAATTGGGGTGGAAATGGGGACCAACTTTGAAACATGGAGGACATTTCTTGATATTGTTTCTGCTGCTGTTCCCAATGTCTCGCTTGTTGCTCCCAATAGCGTTCTTGTTGGCCCCAATTGTTGGTGTACTCATTGTGGAAGGTATTCAAGCGGGTGTCGATGGAGCGGACAGTGGTGTGGAGGGAATGATAATCTGTACGAATGCCGGAAAGAGTATCTTCAATGCGGGATAAGCGGCTGTCAACAGAAGACGGATCATCATCCTCCTCATGGTGGGTAGTGGATGGGCCCGCATCATGAGGGGATGGTGGCACAAAGGTCGGAGCAGGCTGGTCGGGATGAAGGATGTCGTGCAAGAGCCAATCAGGCTCAGATTATCAGGGTCAAGCTGGAGAAGATGAGCATTATGATAACCGATCCTTAATTCGGCAGCATTTAAGGCACTGGGGATAGACCAAATAAAGTTACTGTATCTCCGACGAAATAAGTGCATGATCTCAAGGACCGAGGTCGTCAGAAAGTGACCGCCTGGAAGGATGGGCTCATCAGGCGAAAACTCTAGACCGATGAAAGGGCTTTCAACGATCAGAGTTAATAGTCCACCACCAAAGAAGTGGCCAGCATTGACACGTGCCAAACGTTGGAGCCGATTAACAACACAATGCCCAAAATGAGGTCGTTGGGGAGTACTGGAAATCATGGCCAAAAGAATTTTTAATTCCATTGCAGTGACCGTGCTAAGTTCCTCCCGAGGGAACACAACCGAGGCGATGATGCGGTGGGCAACTTTCAAGACGGGATGGATAATCGAAGAGGCTTTGGCTGAACTGGGATGGTACACCTGATTGGAAGTTATGGCGGACCACCCACGTCGGAACACATCATTATCCGCTCGCCTGGCCCGGTACGCATACGGGTCGAATGTACCGGCAGTGTCTTGACCTACAAGTTCAGCAATTTGATCGACATGGATGCTAAGAGAACGATTGGCTAACCGAAACGAAAGGACATTATTTTCAAATGCTAGGGAAGATAAAATTTCCCTAGATGGTCGTGCATACGACGGAGCATTCAGATTTAACATATTGTCCCACCCGATGTTTTGGAAAAGCGCTTGCACCTCATTAAGAATAGATAATTCACGAAGGGAATCGATGTGAGCAAATTTTTGCGCCATAAATTGGCTCTCTAAGAGACCCTCAAATCGAGTGCGGTGGGCTTGATCCATAAATTCAACTTCCCAATGGTCGGGAAGGAGGGGAGACAAATCTGGAGTCGGAGACCTATGGCGTCTAGAAGATTTTTTCTTGTTCGCGATGGTTTTGGTGCGTTTACGAGAAGAGCCCTCCATTTGAGAAAGAAAATATATATATATATATATATATATATATATATATATATATATATATATATATATATATATATATATATATATATATATATATATATATATATATATATATATATAAAGATTAAAGGGCACGTGGGAAAAGTCAACAGAAAAGTCAAGATTGGGCACAACGGGACCACAATGAACAATTCAAATATCCGTTGACAAACGCGGGAAGAAGAGTTGAAATACGAAAACGGGCTGACAATACTCAAAAATCTCAATTCCAAACACCAACTACCAGTTTCTAAGTAAAGAACAACAAGGAGCGAGTGTACCTAACGGATCCGAGCAAAACCGAGTAGAATCACAATTCTTGGACCGTTGAAAAGCTTGTTCTTCCTTAATCCTTGCCTTCCCCAAGCTTAATCTGCAAAAACATGGAAGAAATTTAAAGATTTGTGCAGAAGATCGGACCTAGGGTTTTGAAAAACCCCTTTTTCACCATTGTTGCCCTTTGAAGCTTCAAGATGGGGAAGAAGATGGAGTTAGAGTAAGGAAACACACCTTAGATGAAGAAATCGAACAATGGAAAGCAAGATCTTGCAAGACTTAGGGTTAAAATCGCGAAGGGTAGAGAGAGAGAGAGAAAAGAACCGTGCGTGAAAGTGGAAGAGAAAGTGGGTAAAGTGTGAAAAAAATCGTGTTTTAAAAGCTGCACATTCACGTTACACGACCGTGTAATACTTTACACGGGTCGTGTAACTCGCGGGTTGAGAATGAGTTTTTTCGAACTGACACGAACACGACCGTGTTAAACATTACACGGGTCGTGTAACTCACGGGTGGAAAATTGGAATTTGGCCTTCAAAGTACACGACCGTGTTACAAGTTACACGACCCGTGTAAAAATTTTGAAAATTTCCATTTTGAACTACACGACCCTGTAATGACGTACACGACCCGTGTAACTCACGGGTTAACAATTGCAAAGGAAACACGCCCGGGCTTTTATTACACGACCCGTGTTCCTTATTTTTGAAAATTTTCAATTGTTCCATTTCTCTCGTTCGTGCTCACTTACCTTGGCGACCCGCATGGATTAGATGTGCTCGGTTCTTCCACATTTGCTTTACAAAGTCATTGGAAACATTTAAAATGAAAAAGAAATCGTTCGAAAAGTGAAAATGCGAAAGTCTTGAAATAAATAACAAAAAGCAATAAAAATCTGGGTTGCCTCCCGGTCAGCGCCTTCATTTAAAGTCGTTGGCTCGACATAGCCCACTTGTTCACTTGTCAATCTTTGTATTGTGGGCTCTCCACCTTCTCATCCTCTTCATTCTTCGTGACGAAACCTTCATAGTAAGGCTTCAAACGATGACCGTTCACTTTAAAGGTCTTCCCGGTTTGTGGACTAACTATTTCTATAGCTCCATGCTCAAAAACGTCAGTAACAACAAAAGGTCCTACCCCAACGGGACCGTAATTTACCGGGTATCAATTTAAAACGAGAATGATAGAGTAATACCTTTTGACCTTTCACAAAAACCTTCCTCGAGACCATCTTGTCATGATACGCCTTTGTCTTTTCTTTATAAGTCACTTCGTTCTCGTATGCGTCATTCCTTATCTCCTCCAGTTCTTGAATATCCAGTTTCCTCTTTATTCCGGCTTCATCCTCACTCAAGTTGAATTGTTTGACCGCCCAAAAGGCTTTGTGTTCCAATTCAACCGGTAATCTACATGGTTTTCCGAAAACAAGACGGTATGGGGACATACCAATAGGAGTTTTGAACGCTGTACGGTATGCCCATAACGCGTCCTCCAATCTTACACTCCAGTCCTTCCGAGTTGGATTCACCGTTTTTTCTAGAATTTGCTTGATTTGGCGGTTGGTAACTTCAGCTTGGCCATTTGTTTGTGGGTGATAAGCAGTGGAAATGCGATGCGTGACTCCATATTTCTTCAACACTGCTTCCAACGTACGATTACAAAAGTGGGTCCCTCGATCACTTATGAGGGCTCGTGGTGTTCCGAATCTTGAAAAGATCTGTGATTTAAGAAAATCTACAACCACTTTCGAATCATTAGTACGGGTAGCCTTAGCCTCCACCCACTTGGACACATAGTCCACCGCCACCAAAATATAAGAAAAACCAAAAGATGGCGGAAAAGGTCCCATAAAGTCTATACCCCATACGTCAAAGATTTCACAAACTAAAATTGGGGTAAGTGGCATTTGATTTCTAGAACTTATGGACCCGGACTTTTGACATCTATCACAACTCGCACAAAAAACATACGAGTCATGAAAGATGTGTGGCCAATAGAAACCACTTTCAAGGACTTTTCGTGCAGTTCGTTGGGGACCAAAATGTCCCCCACACGCATACGAATGACAAAAGGTTAGAATAGATTGTACCTCAGATTGATCAACACATCGGCGGATTACCTGATCCGCACAATATTTCCACAGATATGGCTCATCCCATACGTATCGCTTAGCTTCTTTCTTGATCTTGTCCTTTTGCCATCGGGTAACATCTTGTGGAAATTCTTTGGTAACCAAATAATTAACTAAATCGGCATACCATGGCGCCACTTTTGTTGCAAAAAGATGTTCATCTGGGAATGTATCACGAATGGGAGTGGAATCTTCAGGTGCTATGATGCGGCTGAGATGATCTGCGACCAAATTCTGCTTTCCACTCTTGTCCTTTATTTCAAGGTCGAACTCTTGAAGTAGCAAAATCCACCGAATGAGTCTCGGCTTGGAATCCTTCTTTGCAAGCAAATATCTAAGGGCTGCGTGATCGGAGAAGATGATCACTTTGGAACCCAAGAGATATTGTCTAAACTTTTCCAAGGCGAAAACGATTGCCAATAGTTCTTTTTCTGTGGTGGAATAATTGCTCTGCGCGTTGTCAAGTGTCTTGGAGGCGTAATAGATGACATGAGGTACCTTTTCCTTCCTTTGTCCCAACACCGCGCCCACTGCGTGATTGCTGGCATCACACATGATCTCAAATGGCAAACTCCAATCCGGTGATTGAAGTATTGGGGCGGTAATCAACATCTCCTTCAATTGGTCAAATGCCTTCTTGCATGCCTCGGAAAACTCAAAGTCTACATCTTTCTGCAGCAACTCACACATCGGCCTAGCTATCTTCGAGAATTCCTTGATAAATCTTCTGTAAAAACCTGCGTGACCAAGGAAAGAGCGTACCTCTCGGATACAAGTGGGGTAAGGTAACGATTGAATAACATCTATCTTAGCTTTATCTACCTCCAACCCTTTTGAAGAAACAATGTGACCGAGTATAAGACCTTGATCGACCATAAAATGACATTTTTCATAGTTCAAAACAAGATTGGTCTCAATACATCGTTCCAAAATTTTTGTTAAATTTTTCAAACATTCTTCAAAAGAGTTTCCATAAACCGTAAAATCATCCATAAAAACTTCAATGATCTCCTCAACATAATCCGAAAAGATGCTCACCATGCACCTCTGAAACGTGGCGGGGGCATTGCAAAGCCCAAATGGCATCCGCCTATATGCAAAAGTGCCGAAGAGACAAGTAAAAGTAGTTTTTTCTTGGTCCTCGGGTGCTACGGGAATTTGATGAAATCCCGAATACCCGTCAAGGCAGCAATAGTGAGTTTTTCCCGCTAACCGTTCTAACATTTGGTCAATAAACGACAATGGAAAATGATCTTTTCGGGTTGCATTGTTGAGTTTTCTGTAGTCTATACAAACACGCCACCCATTTTGCACACGGGTGGGGACTAGTTCTCCATGGACATTTTGAGTTACGGTTATACCTGATTTTTTCGGGACAACTTGAACTGGACTTACCCATTTGCTGTCGGAAATTGGGTAAATCATACCGGCATTTAACAACTTTAAGATCTCTTTCTTCACCACCTCCATCATCGGTGGGTTCAACCTCCTTTGAGCTTCTCGAGTTGGCTTGAAATCCTCCTCCATAAGGATCTTGTGCATGCAAAGTGAAGGGCTTAATCCCTTGATATCGGCTATTGTCCAACCGATGGCTTCTTTGTAACGCTTCAAAGTGTGCACCAACTCATATTCCTCATCTTTTGACAACTTGCTTGAGACAATCACCGGTAATGTCTTTTCATCCCCAAGGTAAGCATACTTTAGGTGATCGGGAAGAGTTTTTAACTCAAGCTCGGGTGCTTGCACTATCGATGGCAACAAATTTTCTGTAGGAGTCGGTAATTTAATTTTTGGGGCATTGTACCTCTCCTTCTTCTTCTCGTCTAAAAATGCAGCAACTTCAACTATCTCATCATCCACCGTGAACTTTTCTGCTAGCGCCTTCACTGTCTTAACATCAAAATTTCTGTCTAGAACTAATGCTAGCACATCGGGGTTAGATAAACTGAAACATTCTTCGGTTAACGGTTCGATAATATCCACAAAATTCGCGGATGATTCATCGGTAGGATATCTCATGGCATCAAAAATGTTAAAGTTCACTACCTCCCCATCAAATTCCATGGAAATAGTACCCGCACGAACATCAATTTTCGTAGATGCGGTACTCATAAATGGTCTCCCTAGTAGAATGGAATTCAAGTTCGGGGCATCATCATCGCCCATGTCCACAACAAAGAAATCTGCTGGAAAAAGTAACTCACCCACTTGGACTAACACGTCCTCCAATACACCCTTCGGGTGTACTATTGAACGGTCGGCCAATTGGATAAGTACACCAGTTCTCTTTAATGTTCCCAAATTTGAAGTTTTAAAAACAGAAAATGGCAGAACATTAATTGATGCACCGAGATCCAACATGGCTCGCGGAACGGTAAGATTTCCCATTTTACAAGGGACCGCAAAAACTCCAGGATCCTTGCGTTTTTTCGGTAGGCATTTCTGTATAATTGCGGAAACATTTTCGCCTACCCTTACCGTTCTTTTGCCTCTCAATTTTTTCTTTGATGAGCAAAGTTCCTTAAGGAACTTTGCGTATTTTGGGACATGTTTTATGGCATCAAGTAGAGGAATATTTACCTCAACCTTCCGAAATAGCTCCAAAATCTCTTCATCTTCTTTTTCGCGTTTCATGTTCCTCAATCTTGATGGAAAGGGTAGTGGTGTAACTTGAGCTTCAATTTGGACTTGCTTTTGCTTCTTGTTGTTGCTTGATGTTGTTTCATCCTTCTTCACCTCTAACTCGTCTTCCTCATCCTCAGGCATTCTTGGTCCATCATATGCCTTTCCACTTCGCAAGGTAATTGCGCACGCGTTGTGTTTCGGGTTCTTTTCTGTTTGTGAGGGCAATTTACCTTGTGTCTCCATCTTACTCATCGAGTTTGCTAATTGTGAAACTTGTTGCTCTAGACTTTTGATGCTTGCCTTTGTCTCACTTTGAAAGGCTTGAGTGCTCGTGGCCAGGCTTTTCACTATGTCCTCCAAAGACATACCCGAAGAACTACTACTTCCTTGATTGTGATTTTAAGGAGGAGGGGGATAATTGTGTTGATGAGATGGCTGAAAATTTGGTTGGTGATGGTTATTGGGTTGGTAAAGTTGTCTTTGTGTTGGTGGTCTAGGTTGGTAATTCGAGTTTGGTTGAAATCCCCAGTTTTGGTTTCTTGGTTGATCAAAGTTGCGTTGATTTTGGCCTTGGTATCCACCAACTGCTTGTACTTTCTCCGTATCTTCTTGAAGCATAGGGCACATGTCGGTCGGATGCCCATATTGGAGGCAAATACCACAAGCTCTAATCGGTGGTGGTTCAACTCCCTTATCCTTTGTAAGCTGCATCACTGCCTTGGTCAACTCAGAAATTTGGTTTTCTATGTGCGGAGTTGATACTTCCTTGACTCCTCTCGGTGGGTCTGCGTACCATTCATCTTCCATTTTCGTGTGCTTTGAATCTTCGGACATCTTTTCTATCAAAGCTCGGATTTGAGATGGTGTTTTATCTATCAAAGAACCTCCACTAGATGCATTGATAAGTCTTCTCTCCATCGGGGTGAGACCTTCACAGAAATAACGAAAAAGTTGGTATTCGTTAATCCCGTGTTGTGGACATCGGGCACAAAGTTTCTTGAAACGTTCCCAATAGGTGTGGAGAGCTTCTCTTTTCCCTTGCTTTATGCCAATTATCTCTCGCCTTAAGCTTGAAGCTCTTGTCTCCGGGAAATACTTATCAAGAAAAAGTCGCGCAAGGTCATTCCACGTAGTGACCGACCCCGGTGGTAGGTCATATAGCCACTCCTTAGCTGCGTCTTGAAGAGAAAAGGGGAATGCCCTTAATTTGATTTGATCTTCGGTAACATCATGTGGCTTCATACCGACGCAAACTACATGGAATTCTTTTAAGAACTTGTGGGGGTCTTCGTTCTCCAAACCACGAAAACTCGGAAGTAGATGGATCAATCCCGACTTCAGCTCAAAATTCATCATTGCGGGATAGGTGATGCATAAAGGTTGTTGGGTGACATCTTGAGTTGCCCAATCACGTAAGGTTCTCTCGGCGGCCATATCTCGGGTAGGAGATCCGGTGATCTCTACCTCGGGTATTATGGGGATTGTGAAATTTGGTTGTGGGGTATTTTGTACTGGTGATAATGGTGGTGAGGGTTCTCCAGATGAATATTGGGGTGATGAATATGGTGTATCTGTTTCGGTTTCACTTGAAAGGGGTATTTCCTTCCAAATGTTAATGACTGGAGGATTTGATGATGTAGAAGTTCTGGAACCCGGCTGTTGCCTCTTCCGAAGCTTGGCTTGTTTCCTTAACTTCTTTGCTGTCTTTTCAATCTCCGAATCAACTGGAATTGGTGTACCTGTACGTAAAGATCTCGGCATAAACAATTAGTACTGCCGTGTCCCCGGCAACGGCGCCAATTTGTTGAAGTGTCAATTTCAACAAATAAATTGAGATAATATGTATAAAGCTTAAGTTCGTGTTCACTGCTCAATTTACTATTAAAATAGTAAAGGGTAAGCAGGATCGGTCCACAGAGACACGGGACAAGAGTAAATGCCAAACTTTAGTATTAGTACAATGGATGTATGGGGGGGTTTGTTGTATTAAAAACTAAATTACTAAACATTCAAAATTAATCAAGTAAAATACAATAAGATGGGAATCTGGTTCCATAAAACACATTTAACACGAGATTGCAATTTAAGGTTTATAAACTATGCAGGTTTCATGTAAGTTGATTTCTTAAGGGTATTAATAAGCTCTAATACCCTTGGTTCATAAAATATGTAATCAAAATATGCTCTTTGATCAACATCTACCTTTCTTAGTAAGAATTCAAACCAGCTCTTGAATTATACTAGAAAAATGCATTTAGACCTAATTGAACAAACCAACAATACTCAATACATCTCAAATGCTCGGATGCGTAAAAGTATGTAATTCAAATTGCATTAGAATCAAACTTTATATAGGCTGAAACTAATGTTGCCACAAGCATTCGTTCATAAAACAATTACGGATTCTACAAATGAATGTGACTATCATGATTCATGCATCAATTCAATTGGCCAAACTGAACTCAATACAAGAACCATTTAAAACATTCAACTTCAAACTTGAATTACTAAACATAAAATGCAACATAGTTTAAACCGAATGCTTCACAATCCCATGTCAATAGTCTCAACGAACCAGAAGAGATAGAGTCCTAGTCACACATGCTCGGACTAGAACTCTACTAAGTAATAACAGGGAATTAACCAAAAAGTACTTACAAACAAAGTTAAAAGCCAAATCAAATGTTCCAAAATGAGTTCTTTTAGTGTCCTCACTCTCCAAATTCGTAATCTCCTTGTCTAGAATGAAGTTCCCCCAAAAAACCACCAAAAACCCCCCTTAAAACCGTGTACAAAACTGTCAAAGAAACAGTTTTTTCAGAATTACACGACCGTGTAAAATATTACACGGGTCGTGTTCTTCAAATGCATATAGAACTGGGTATTACACGACCGTGTAAAACACTACACGACCCGTGTAACTCACTGGTGGGATTTTGATCAATCTTGCAGCTCTACACGACCCGTGTAATTGTTACACGACCCGTGTTCTTCAAAAAGGCTCCGTTTCTTCATTTTTAAGCTCCGAAATGACTCCAACTTCAATTCCATGCTCCCAAGCTGCTTCCAACCGCTTCATATGCGCCATCTATGCTCCATTATGCTCCATGTCATCATCCACAATTGCTCCAACGCATCCAACTTGCTCCATTCTCCAAATTACCCTGAAAAGTACACCAAACTTATGAAGTATCGAAATTCCCGGAAAATAACTAAAAATGCATGTAAATGGCTAAGGAAATAAATAAAATAAAGGAAAGAGGGCTTAGAAAAGATGCATAAAATGCATATAACAGTTATTGTCATAAGATCCGATGTCAAACTGTAACACATCTTATACTGGTGGGAGCTCCTTCCCGTCCAACCATGCAACCCTAAAGATTCTTCACATTTTCAGTCAAGAACCGAGATGATACCTGTTGCAGGTTCTTTAATTTTTCTGCCAAGAACCCGATAGTTGTTAGGATCGAGACACTTAGCATACGGACACGGAACTCACACACTCAGCTCACAAATTAAGAACACAAGAATTTAACATGGTTCGGTCTAATCTGACCTATGTCCACGGCGGATAACTAGTAGTTTTATTGCTCTGTGTTTTTTGTGTTGTGTGGTACATTTGGTTTGGTGCTATGCTGCCCTTTATATAGGCTTAGAAGGCAATGTGAAATCAAAATAAAAATTAGGCTACCTAACAAAATTTGTCAAGGCTTTACCAACCAAAGTTTGAACAAAATACCAACTAATCTTTGAACAAAATCTTCACCTAATAATCTCCCACTTGAAGATTTTGAACAACGTAGTCTTTCTCTATCGTCCAATTGTTGCAACAATTCTTCAATCTCTCACTTGAAGCCACGGAACAATCTTCACCTGTGCTTCAACTGTGCATTCCAAAAAACACTTTTGATCTTAGCTCTTTCCTAGTTACCCTGACCTTCTTTTCAATTTTCCTGAAGGCTAGTTGAAGCTTCCGTTAGCTCCAACACATTAGTCATGGCTAAGTCTGCCACTGACCTGTTCTCTGTCTCCACCGGCTCCCACTGAAATGAACTGCCCGATCCTGGAACATCCTGAGAACAAACGACACTCTTCATGTGTAGCAGATAATCTGGAGAGAATTTTACAGATGGAATACTGGTTTTCTTAACCCACTGTGTTCTGGGTATTCTAGCTGAGACACAACCCTTGCTCCGACTGCTATGAATGCCCTTGACTGGTTTTTCTGAACCATTCCAAACACGTTCAACCTGAATCTGACCTGTGACTCTGGGTTTGCCATCTGCAAAGCAAACCTTCTTCTGTCCACGAGACTCTATGAACCGGACTTTGGTCTTCTTCTGAACTGGGACGGTTACTCCCTCAGACGGTAAACTGACCATATATAATGAACCCCTCTTATGTCCATGAGCTATCACACGATTTCCTTTGACTACCTTCCACTGCCCATTCCTGAACTTAACCTCGTGCTCCTGCTCATCCAACTGCCCAACAGAAATCAACTGTTTCTTCAGTCTTGGAATTACCCGGACATCCTTCAAAGTCCATGGACCGACTGGAGTCTTCAGATCTAAATCACCTATGCTCGTCACATCAAGAACCTCATCATTCGCCAGTCTTACCATACCAAAATTCCCTTCTTTCAGATTCCGCAGTGCTTCACGGCTGTGGGTAGCGTGAAATGAAGCACCCGAATCCATAACCCAGGAATCCACATTGCTCTCCACACTACAGAGTAAAACATCATCATCTGAATGGTCTACTGCAACGTTAACTTCTTTCTTGTCTTTTGGACATTGATTCCTAAAATGTCCAACCTCTTTACAGTTCCAACAAGTCACATCATTTCGAGTCCTCGACTGACTCCTTCTCCTGCTCCTGCTCCCACTACCTCTGTTATTTTTTCTACCTCTGACCGCATTCAATTGTTCACTTGATGATTCCCCGGAATTTCTTCTTCAGACGTCTTCGCCTAGAATTAAATCCCGAATTCCCTCAAAAGTGAGCCCTTTTGATCCTGCGGAACTAGTAACGGCTGTAACTGTTCCGGACCAACTGTCAGGTAATGATGATAACAGTAGTAAAGCTTGAACTTCATCCTCGAACTTTATTCCCACTGACCCAAGTCTGGATAAAATCGAGTTTAAATTGTTGATGTGCAATGTAACTGAACTTCCTTCCCTCATCCTTGTGTTGACTAGCTCCCGAATCAGGAAGACTTTATTTGCTGCCGACGGCTTCTCATACATATTAGACAATGCCTCCATGATTCCTTTTGTCGAGGTCTCCTTCAAAATGTTGAAGGCAACATCCTTTGACAACGATAGTCTAATAAATGCCTTGGCCTTCTTATCCAAAGTCTCCCACTGTGTCTGTGTCATCGCCTCCGGTTTTTCACCTAAGACTGCGTCCAAGTCTTTCTGGACGAGCAAATCTTCAATTTGCATCTTCCACCAACCAAAGTCCTTCCCATCAAACTTCTCAATCTGAATCTTACTGCTTTCTGCCATTTTAACGGACAAACTGCACCCTTTTCAGAAATTAAGGGTAAAAAATGCAAATTTTCTGAAGTTTAGGGACTCAACTGCAATTTTCTGAAAGTTTAGGGGCTAAACTGCACTTTTCTGAAAGTTCAGGGACCTGACTGCAATTTTCTGAAAGTTCAGGGGCTAAACTGCACTTTTCTGAAAGCTCAGGGACCTAACTGCAATTTTCTGAAAGTTCAAGGGCTAAACTGTACTTTTTTGAAACTTCAGGGACCTGTTTTGCAATTTCTGGAACTTCAGGGACCGGTTTTGCAAATTCTGGAACTTCAAGGACCTGTTTTGCAAATTCAGGAACTTCAGGGACCTATTTTGCAAATTCTGGAACTTCAAGGACCTATTTTGCAACTTTTGGAACCTCAGGGACCTATTTTGCAAATTCTGGAACTTCAGGGACCTGTTTTGCAACTTCTGGAACCTTAGGGACCTGTTTTTCAAATTATGGAACTTCAGGGACCTGTTTTGCAACTTCTGGAACCTCAGGGACCTGTTTTGCAAATGCTACAGTACCGCTACAGTGTCGTCTTCTCCGGCGAAACTCTGGTGCTACAGTGTCGTCTTCTCCGGCGAACTGGTTTTTCCGGCCAACTTTCCGGCGAGTTTTGACCAACTTTGACCGGTGATTTGGAGGTCGTCCGTCGCTCAAAAAATTCGAAAAAATATATTTTCGGAATCTGCGGAACGAGACCTTTCCAATGGCGTAAACCAAAATCGTTTTTGAGACAAAAAATTTTCGACCCAAAAACAGAAAATCACTCTCTGGAGCTATACCAAGTCTCTGATACCACTTGTTAGGATCGAGACACTTAGCATACGGACACGGAACTCACACACTCAGCTCACAAATTAAGAACACAATAATTTAACATGGTTCGGTCTAATCTGACCTACGTCCACGGCGGGTAACTAATAGTTTTATTGCTCTGTGTTTTTTGTGTTGTGTGGTACATTTGGTTTGGTGCTATGCTGCCCTTTATATAGGCTTAGAAGACAATGTGAAATCAAAATAAAAATTAGGCTACCTAACAAAATTTGTCAAGGCTTTACCAACCAAAGTTTGAACAAAATATCAACTAATCTTTGAACAAAATCTTCACCTAACAATAGTATACATACATGTCTGTCTCTTTTTCTTTGTCAAGCCTCGACAACAAACAGTACTTTAACAATGTATTTAGATGACATTAAGTGTTTCTTGAAATTGGCTTGAAATTTTCGTATAAAAATGTTTTTTTTTCATAAGTTAAAGGGTATATATATGATATTTTAAACCTAAATGCTATATATGATATTTTAAACCTAAATTTATAATAAGGGTATAATAGCCATTTGATAAAAAATAATGATTAAAGAATGTTAAAAAAGATTAGGGAAAATATGATATTTTTGATATTTATTTAGGGCAAATATGATATTTACATTATAGATAGGGCAAATATGATATTTAACTCTTTAATTAGAGTATATATAAAATTATCCCTTTGTTTTTAGTAGGACTTTGTTTCTGCCACTAAATGACATATTTTTGTAGTAATGTGGCCGACCAAGTATATTAAAAGCTAGTTAAGTAAGAAAGCATACTTTTAATCCAATAAAACAACATTGTTACAATCAAAAAGTATCTATTGAGATTATCCCATATTGGATTTCATGATACTTATTATTTTTTTTTAGAACGGCCGATAATATAAAACAAAAAGACTAGCCAGAAGCTAGCAACCGTACAGAGCGAAACAAAAACAACAATCAAGAGATAGGTTTACAAAGTCACTCATTCCACTCTATTTTATGCTTGTCTCTAAATTTGAACCAATTGAAGACATTGACTTGAATATCATCAAACACCCTATGCACCTTAGGCGTGATTTTTCTGAAAATAGCCTCGTTCCTTGCTTTCCATATATACCAAACGACAGCATACATAATTCCAATCTTTAACTTATTTGAGTTCTTCTCTATGCTTCTGTGTCTAAGAATCTTTCTAAAACTCAATAAATCTGCCGGAACAACACTGATAAACGATCACCACTGCAACACCTTATCCCATAGGTCCTTCACCCATCTGCAATCGAAGAACACGTGCTGCAAACTATCCTTAAATCCACCACAGCAGGCACAAACAGAAGAGACCAATGTCACCCCACGAATTGTGAGATTGTCCGAAACAGCAATACGATTCCTCAGAAACCTCCAAATAAAACAATTGATATTTAAAGGGACCACATGAAACCAGACAAACCTGTCTTCAATTCTATTCCATTTCAGCCTTGCCATCTCGCTCCTCAGGGATTGAACCGAGAAGACATTATTGGAACTGAGAATCCATTTCCAAGAATCCAAAACGTTGTTTAACGATACATCTTTAATTAAGTCGACCAGCTCCTCCATTTCTTTCGATTCCATCCCCTTTCTCGGTCATGATACTTATACATTGGGTTGAAATATCAGTTATAGAAAGTAAAATTTGCACGATCCTCGAGATAAGTTCTTTTTATTATTGAAACAACCCTTTTTAACCCCCTTCCCTTTGCTTCTCAACCCTAAATGGTTTTATTCTAACTAAATTCATGGAAATTTTTAAATACGCTCCTCGCTTTGATTAGCTTTTGAAAATTTTCATAGGATTCAATTTATCAACAATGTAAAAATCATATTGGTTTCTACTATGATGACAAGCATTTTGTTATTTTCTCATAATTGTGTTTTTGCTGTTAATCTATATTTAGCTTGTCATAGTTATTTATACATTTCTTGTAATTGGTTATTTGATAATTACATTATTGCACTCTTAATTTTTATTTTTAAAACCAAGTGGTATATGTTTCTATATTTTATTTACGGTATCTTCAAAAAAATGATCATTTAGAATCTTGAAATAAAAGGAAATAGCCTAACTTTTTTATTATACCAAAATGACCACATGTCTGAATAAGTAGGGGTGTCAAAAAAACCTTTTGACACCTCCCTCAGTCACCTATGTGGGATACTTTTTTAGAACTTTTTTGCATTCGAGGAGAGCGATGTGGCGAGATTAATCCCCATTTAATTTATGGGTTCAGGATCGCATGGGCAGCTCTATCCCAAATCACCCACAAAGGCCTCGATAACATATCTTAGTTTAATAATAAAATTATATTTAATATTTATTTTAGTTTTATTTCCATAAGTTAGGGTTTTAATGAAGGCATGTCGCATCACTTAAAATATCCCCCTCTCACTTGACTCGATCTCTCAAAGTCACCCAGCCTTCTCTTCCACCTCATCCCTCAAAATTCTCCTGGCATCATTCACGATTAGTTAGTCTATCTCCCTCTCTCTTAATAGTTTGATTTGTTTATTGTATTTAAATCTCTTGTTCATGTGATCTTAGATTTATGTTTAAATTGTTTAGAAGCCTTAATTTTTTCCATGTTTAACCGGTTTCTACAACTATATTAATTTTATGGAGTTGTGTTTTGTATCAATTTACTTATTTTATACTCCCTCCGTATAAAAAGAAATGCATAATGGGGGATTACAGCAACTAGGATATGAGGGATTTCAGATTCAGGTTCGGAATTGGGCTTAGGGTAAACAAGGGAATTCAAGGGTGGCTAACCCCGTCCTGTTTGGACATTTCACACTAACTTTATGTCATACCATTTTTTGTTGACAGAAATGTACACTTTGGACTCAAATTTCAAATTTCAAAAACTATTCCGAATTTTAAGAAAAGTTTAAAATCCGATGAAGAAATTTGAAACTTCGAGAAAATGTTTGGCTTTTTTATTGAAATAATGTATAAATGATAAGCATATACGATACAATGGTTTAAAATGTGACATATGATTCAAAAGAAGGTAATATTTGACATATCATAATGACCTTTTCAGAAATAGGTAAAGAGTTTTTGGAAAGTGTTAGATAAAAAATGTATTACTATTTGGCATAATAAAATGGCAATTAGATATTTTTGAAATTCAAAATGCTTTATTCCGGACTGGGTGGTCATTTCGGAAAATTTCAAAAAAAACTAGATCAGATACATTTATTCGAGAATATGATGTGATCAGTTTTGTAGATATTAGATTGTTATTTGATGTGCTTATTGGTTTTTTATGGTGACAAATGTAATAAGGAGTTTTAAGTGTTTGAATATGAAGATTTCATAAATACTTATTGACTTAAATAAAGAGTTTTTAATTACTTACTTCCTCCTTACTTGTTACGTTATTTAAAGAGTTTTTGATAAGTTGTTTTTCTCGTTACACATATAAACACCATTTGTCAAACACCAAATATAACTTATCACATTATTTCATTTTGGTACTAGATAAGCTAAAATCAAACACTTTTTTTAAAACTTCATTTTGATGCCGAATAAACTAATAAACACTTTTTACTAAAAAAATATAAGTTTTTTAAATAAGCAACATCAAACACCCCTAAGTGATACCATCACTAATATCGTCTAATTTTTTCACCACAAGAGCGTACTAGGACAACCTCTATTCCTTTCGAGTGTCTATTGACTATTTGCAATTATCTTTGGGAGGAAAGAACATAACAAAAATTTATCATAAGCAGTAGAAGCTAAAGGAAAGGGTGTACCCATACCCATTAAAAATGTTCCAAAATATTACTATTATTTTCTAAGATCGTATTTGTAAGTATGTATGATGTGTTAAATCAGTCAACAATGTTCCGCTCTAGATGAAGTCAAGAAGCGATACTAATTAATAACCGTGCAAGGGATTCTAAAAGACAAAATCAAATACCTTTAAACGACCTTTCAAACAAGGATCGGAGGAATGCGCCACAAAGGTAGTAATTGTAATTTCTTATAGAAAAAGAATTTAAAATCAAACGGGCTGTTTACCCGAAAAGCCCAAGAAAATAATACATTTATTTATTGGGCTTTCTCTAAGAAAAATAACACCTTTATTTATTGGGCTTTCTCTTTTATACCCATTTTCTTTGTGCACATAGATGGGTTAACTAGCTATAACTTAGGCCCCGTTTGTTAGCTACTTAATTCAAAAATTAAGAGGCAAGTCTTAATTTTTAAGTTTAAGTGTGTTTGATAGGGTCTTATTTTATATCACTTAATTTAAAAATAACCTCTTAACTTTTAAGATATCAGACCATATCTGTATAAAAAAGAGGACGCCTTTTTCCTATTGTGCCCTAAACCCATTTACGATTCTTTCTCAATCTTCACGTGAATCCCGCCTCCTACCTCTCCTCTGATCTGCATCGGCCCTCCTCCTCTCCGGTGGCGACAGTTCCTTCCTCTTCCGCCTCTACTCCTCTTCTCCTCATTCGCTGTTGCTTCTGCTGCTATGGTGCCGGTAAAGCCCACCTCCTCCTCCTCCTTCTTCACTTCCGTTGTTGGCTTTCCATCTGTCTATCCAGCTTCCGTCGCCTGCTCTGTTGCAGCCTCCATCGCACCCACAATCATCGCTTGCTCTAGCCTCTAACGGCCCCCCTGCTCCTCCCTCCATCGGTGTGTTTGATGTATAATTTCTTGATGTTCTTCTTGATGTTTAAGTGTGTTTGATGTACGATTTCTTGATGTTCTTGCTGAAATTTATCGAAATCTGTTCACGTTCTTGAAATCTTGTTGCTGATGTTCATGTGAATCTGTTCATTAATTTTGGAACACGTTTTTTTATGTTCATGTTCATGTTTCAATCTGTTCATTAATTTTGAACTCTTGCTGTTGAAATTGATTTTGCAAATATACCATGTTGTTTTATGATTTGCAGTTGAAATCATTTTGACTGAAATATGGAATCGATTTGTGTTAAATTTTGATGTTATTGAAGAGTATAGTTCAAAGGGTAAAATGGTCATATTTTTCAATAAGTCCAGCAATTAAGAGGTGTAATCAAACAATGTGTTAAAATTCAACTCTTAAAAGTTAAGGGCCTTTTAAACATCAAGACCTCTTAAGAATTCAGATCTTAAAGTTTAAGATCCTGTCAAACAGGACCTTAGGGTGAATGGAATCAACCATATTTTTATTTTCAATCTATATATCTATATTAGCTAGGAATAGGATTCACATTAGCTTTTTTACGTTATTCCTACTCCATCTTCAACCATTCAAAACCATAATCTTTTTATTGGCTTTTATTTTCACATTTTTGATACGATATTTAAAATAAATAAAAATTAAAAAAATACATTAAACTTAAAACGTCAATTAAAATTAAAGAAATACAACAAAATAAAAAACTAGAAAACAATACAACTAAATAAATAACATAAAAATAAGAAAAATACAACTAGTCCAGGTTAAGTATGTAGACATCTGAAACATGTTTCATGAGATCCGATCGAAGGTCGTTGTTTGTTTCTTGACAGCGTAATTTCTAAAGATATCTTACCGAATTGACAGCAAGTTTAAAATGAGTTATTTAAATTTCGGAGACAAAAGCCGAACTTTTCTCTTATTTGCAGCAAACAATTTCATAAATTCTCTCTCGTCTCTTGAGTCCAAAAAGTTTTACCATCACTGAGTTTTCAACTAAATGTCATATTTGTATTCATTTTAACATAATCTACTTCTAATTTGATACATTTGTTTATTCTTTTTGTTATATTTCAATAACTAACGAACTATTACCTTAAAATTTAATATTTGTATTTCGAATTTTAGACATATTATTAAAATTTTGAAATACGTTATACAGGTTTGTCTATAATGTTTAGTCTAAAATCCGCAATTTATTTTTTTTGCCAGAAATTTTTATTGTATAAAGCTAGTTTAAAACCAAAATTAATTGAATCCGAAATTCCCGATCTCAAAAATGTTAGTCAAACTCAAATCAACAAATACTAAAAATCTAAGTCATTTCCTATATTTTCAATAACCGTATAATTTTTAGCCGCGCTTCTTTAACCGGTCCCTAACCTGTGGGAATCTTCTAGTACAGTACCGGGCCACCTCTACCCTCTTACAGTCACTTGGACCACACGGTAGACAGTACACTTGCAGACACAAGTACCATTAAGCATGTACCTTTAAAGTCATTTTTCCCAAATAAATTTAAGCACTAATAATTGGTCAAGCAAGAGCTTTTAATTTTTATAAACAAAAAGAGATGTTGTACTTGATTTCCCATTACTAAAGTAGTTGCTTTTCAACATCGGGTGTACCATGTTTATGCAAGAACACAAAAATGGGTTTCTGTTACATGCCTTACAAAATCAATCTTTATCACAGGCTGCTTTTATGTTGTTCTCGTTATATAAGACCATACTTGCATTCATATAAAAAAGTAATAAACCAATAAGCTGACGAAAACGGTTTTCAGCCTCCATTCACATACAATAATGTACCTGGGAAAGGTTTTATGAATAATCGGAAATATATATAACCACGGCCATAAATCTGCCATATTTATATATCATAAAGAAACTTGCTAAAAACCTTCATGTGTTCAGCTTGCAGCGAAATCGCAATCGACAAGCTTCCATCGTTAATCGGACTTGGTAACACAAAACTCAGCCCTTCATAGGCGATTCCGCCGGGACCCATGAATATCGGCCGGCCCCACCCGAAATCAGCGTCGTGAATTGGAAGTCTGGCCCAGCTCGTTATTCCGAGATTAGGGCATCTGAACGAATGAGCACCGCGAACCAGAGCCTTCAAATCAGGCTGTAATTCCAAGTAATCGAGTGCTGATTTCAGATAATCGTTGTCCATTTTCGCTAAACCGTCGTGAATTTTACCGGCGGCGTACCAGGTAGGATTCGACATTAGCTCACCTGCAACTGCTATCGGAGTTGTGGTGAATATGACGTTCCCGAAGTAACCCGGCGGGAGGGATGGCCGGAGACGGGCGCGGCCGTCGGTGGCGATGTATAGCTTTGTGTCTTGGTCGGCGGGGAGGTTACGAGCTTTACACACGCACCTCCAGACATGGCCGGAGAGCATTTCGTAAGAGCTGTAGTTGATTGTGTTGCCGTTTTCCTTTGATTTGGCTTTGAGGGCGTTGAGTTGGTCTCGTGTGAGTTTAAAAATGGCTACTGCGGTTTCAGGGACGGGTTGTTCGTCGGTGGATTTTGATGTGGTTTTCATTTGTGGAGCCGGTTGGTATTCAACGTGCTCAAAGGCCGGCTGAGGTTGGTCGCGGGCCCGCAGGAGCGTTCGATCGATGAAAGGTGGGATGGTGAGGTCGAGCCCACGAGCCATGTCGGACCAGGTGTTGATGAAGTGTAGCCCAGATGCGCCATCTGCAGCATGATGCTGCATCCCAACTCCTAGTGAAACCCCACCACATTTAAAGTAGGTGACCTACATATAATGATCAAAACCGAAGCGTGTTAACCCCGATAGATAATTTTGATACAGCAATCGTATTATGGATGTTAACAGTTAAACCAGATTCTTAAGAACTAATGTTTTTTTGTCCTATTTGTAGATATATTATTGAGTTAATTACAGGAAATGGATGGAAAAGTTGGTGGTTTACTGTTTCAATGTGATGTTTACGCGTTTTCTAATGTGAAGTGTTGTCAATTAATAAAAGTTGATTGGTTGAGAACCTGTAGGACTAGCAGTGGATAGGATTCAATTCCTTGTGAATAATCAACCGCCGGAATGAGTTTCCGGAGTTCCAACGTCGGTGCAAAGTCGCCGAAATCATCGACCATGCCATCGGACTCCGCCTCCACGAACAACACACCTTGTCCTTGACAATCGATCTCTATCCTACCGTCTTCGTCTCTCTTCAACCGTCCTCCCATCGGATAAAACGGAACCAAAGCCTTGCTCAACGCGTCCTTCATCACCTTCGGATCAAAAAAATTGATGGCGCCGTTAGGCCGGTAGAAATACACACTCGGTGTGTGGAAATTCGGGACAACCAGGTCGACATTTGAGTTCCATAGGTTTATCTTTGGCGTCTCCTCCGCCGGCCTCACCATCGTCGATTCTCTCACCTCGATCTTCATCTCCTTTTTTGCTTAACGTCCTACGTACAGCAAAACGTAAACAATTTCAACAACGTCTACAAAACGACTTAAATGCAATTAAAAATCCTTCAATAATAGAAACTCGGTGTTATCGTGTTCATTAAATCATTAAAACAAGGACAACAGCAACATCAATAAGATCAGTTAGTGTTCATTAAACTCGACTCCATCTCCAAATTGTTACTGAATCGACTAAATCAATCTATTTTACCTTTGAAGAAACGAAAACGAATTATGGACCGTAGGTGTTCGATGAATTGTCAAGAAATTTAGAGAAGGTGGTATGTTGTTTGGTGTTGATTTGGTGGGAAGCGGATTTGTGTTGATGGCTTAAACATGAAAGCCTGCAGGCATTGCGTATATGTACTACTTGTTTTCTAGTGATCTCACCTACCGCGCCTAATGGAGAAGACCTAACTAAAGTTTCAATATGACTTGGAAGCAAATTGTCAATTAGATTAGAATATAAAATTACAATTTGCAAAATGGATATTATGTAAATGAATATATAAAAGAATCAATTCAGTCAAATATTGCGATTCTATCTCTAATAAGTACTTCAAGTATTGTCTTTTAGAGATGATTCATTTTAAGCCTTAAAGTTTAGTGAAGTTTAACTTAATTAAGAGAAAAGCTTAAACCAACCAATGGTAGGTAAGAAATAGAGAGTAAACTTGGGAGAAATGAATTTAGATGTGTACAATAGAGAAGTTATTTAACTTTTTTTATGTGAAAATTGGTTAGTTTTGTTTATTTTATTTCTTTTATTTGGTTCGGGGGTAAATTTTAAAAATAAATAAATTACAAATTCGGCAATTGTGTTATATAACTTTTTGTTACTTTGGTCCTATACTTGTAGTAAACATGTCATTGTAGTTTTCTTTTCTTGAGGTTTAGTACCCAAATCATATAAGATCATTATTTTACATATTATCTAGTTTTATTAGTATTATTATCTACAACAGATCCCATAAGGTCATGAGTCACCTATATTCCCTCCCTTTCGTATAGAGGTGGCAAAACTTGACACGACACGACAACCCGACACGAACTCGACACGAAATAAACGAGTTTGGTTAACAGATTTCAACCCGTTTAATTAAACGGGTTGACACGACACGACACGATAATTAAACGGGTAAGGTCAGAGTCGAAACTTTCAACTCGAAAATGACACGAAAAATTACCCGTTTATTTGTATTCAAGTTTTTCTAATTCTTATATAAATTGGACAGGTCAAAAACCAATACCTTATTTAAAAGAAAAATTTCTGATTGACATGTTTTATAATATGGAAGTCGCTTAGCCACCTAGATCATGAATTCATCTTCACTTTTCTACTTTCTCACTCATATTCCACAGTTTCACTCGGCGTCTCTCTCTTCCTTAACCTCGTCATTCATCTTTCCGACTCCTAATCTTTTAACATTGCTCAATAAACTTAGTGTAAATGCTTCTACTACTGGTTTTTCATGTTTTTCTTTTTGCATAAAACTCATATTCTTTCAACATACTTAGTGTTTCAACTCGAAAAGTGACATGATATATATTACAAGGACTAAACCCCAAACCCGAAACTCGACACGAACTCGACACGAAAATAAACGGGTTGACACGACACGACACGATTATTAAACGGGTTGGGTTAGGGTCGAGCACTTTCAACCCGTTTAATGTTTTGACACGACACGAA
The DNA here is from genome assembly GCA_023525715.1 of Cichorium intybus. Classification (NCBI taxonomy): domain Eukaryota; kingdom Viridiplantae; phylum Streptophyta; class Magnoliopsida; order Asterales; family Asteraceae; genus Cichorium; species Cichorium intybus. The sequence goes on from CM042011.1 coordinate 51,044,083, forward strand.
ATCGACACGACACGACACGTTTGCCAGGTCTACTTTCGTATGGTCTCATCTACTTTCTCTAAAACCCCATTGCCCCTCCCTAACCCTGGGCGGCTCCCCCGCTCCCCTTCACTCCACCATCTCCTTGTTAAACATATATTTCCCCCATGGATTTTCACTAGTCTACTTAACATCATCCACTTCAAAATAGAGTACAGTCATCATGAATAACTTAGGTATAAACCTGCCAATTTGGTATACGACACAATTTTTTCATGTATGAGTTTTGCAAATTCGTGTTTTATGTTTATTCGTGTGGATACGAGTTTCAAATTCTTGTTCCGTGTCTTACACGGGCCAGACACGAATTACACGAGAATTATACAGAAATAAACACGTATAAACACGCATAATTTCCGCATGACACGCGACGAATATACAACACGAATAGACACATATAAAACACAAATTTGTTGGTGAAATATATCATGCTACTTTTTGATTTTAGCTTTTCTTAGCAATGCATTTTCATTATATATATATATATATATATATATATATATATATATATATATATATATATATATATATATATATATATATATATATATATATATATATATATTGTTGGATTAGGTGTTTAAGCCCATAACTATAATTTGTATATACTTGAATTGATAGTAGCACAATCCTTTTGCAGTGGCATCAGTAGTCCAAATAGTATTAATGTTAATAGAGAGTGAGAGAAATAAATAGTTTATTAATTTATTATGTGATGATAATTAATTAGAAACTAGTTTGGAATTTATTAAAATTAATTTGAATTAAATTGATATAATTTGAATTAATTTGGGATTAATTAAAATTGCATGGGCTGAACTGTAATTGTTCAATAGTTGAGCAATGGATAATTCATAATTGTGGGAAGATAATGTTGGACAATTTTAAGGAATTATCCTTATAGAAATCGCCAACATATATGGTGGATAAAATGGCTTGAATTTAAAGATAAAAGGTTTATTCTGTTTAAATTCATAAGGCTTATCTATAAAGTTTATCCTTAATCACCCTTGAGGCTATAAATACCCTTCCTTGACAACTCATTTTCTGCGCAACTCTGTGAGACATTTCTCTAGAGTTTTTCTCTTTTCTCTCAAGCAGAATCTATAATCCTTCTTTAAGGTTTTATAGCGAGCTTTTCTTAATAAGACAATTAAGATAATTAACCTAATTACTTGGCCTTTTGGGTGCGAACCATTAGAGGCATAACAACAAGGTATGTAAATCCTAAACCCTCTTAGTAAATTTCGATTTTTACCTAGGGACAATTGGGGTTTCTTTTGATGTTCTTAGTTATAGGTTCAATAGTGAAAACATAGATCCTTTTTAGGTTACATGTGAACTTAAGAGTTTGAGTTTATTTGTTTACCTAAATCATATATATATATATATATATATATATATATATATATATATATATATATATATATATATATATATATATATATATATATATATATATATATATATATATATATATATATATATATATATATATATATAGGGTCCGGATCCGGTGAGGACTTCAATTTAGGTGAGGACTGCGAGGACAATTCTCGTTCACTCATTTTCTTAAGGGCAATAACGTCAAACGTAATTATTGGATTTGACGTAATCCCATGCGGCGCTCGTCCATGGAACGTAATACGAACTCAATGATATAATCACAACATAATTTAGCCGGGTTTTTTATTTTATTTCGTTTTTTATTGTTTTAAATATTATTTTTCGTTTTTTTTCAGTTTTTTTTTTTCGTTTTTTTCGTTTTTTTTACTTTTTTCGTTTTCTTTCCATTTTTTTACGTTTGTCGTTTAAAAATCGTTTTGCATCATAACTCGTTTTGGATCTTGGATCATAACTAATTTTGAATCTTGGATCATAAAACATATTTTGGTTTTAATATTTTTGGATCATGTATTTTTTTTGTTTTTTTGCTATTTTGATAAGTTTTGATTCATAAAATACTTAGTTTATAACAGTTTGAATCATTAAACATATTTTGGTTCTTAATATTTTTGGATCATGTATGTTTTTTTGCTATTTTGATGGGTTTTTACTTAAAAATATAAAAACGAACACTTAAAAACATTTTTTTTTAAAAAATTCTTTTTGCAAACTTACTAATATAATGTCTACAATGTCCCCTTAAATTTTCATAATTTTTGGAGAATTTTTTTATTTTTTTGATTTTTTATTAAAATAAAAAATAAAAAATATTTTTTTTTTCAAATTTTCATGATGGTGCTTGTTTTGTAGAGAATTAAATTTTAAGAACTTTGGTTTTTTCAGAATTTTTTTTACAAATAAAAAAAAAGTTATGGCCCAAAAATAAGTTGGTGGAATAAAAAAAACCCAGCAAACGAGATTGTGACAAGTGTCGCAATAGGGGGTGGGGTACTCAATCAGATTACTATATTACCCTTCTTAATTTGTATTACCCACCCACTAGTTTTAATTTTTAGAAAACTAGCCCCCCAAGCTTTTAACATGTGTCAATTTTTTCACAATGAATCTTTTTCAAGATTAGAGGTCCAGATTTGTCCTCACAGTCCTCACCAAAATTGGAGTACTCACCCGATCCTGATTATATATATATATATATATATATATATATATATATATATATATATATATATATATATATATATATATATATATATATATATATATATATATATATATATATATATATATGTGTGTGTGTGTGTGTGTGTGTGTGTTATAATAAGACCCACAATTATTTTGTGGTCGTAAGGACCAGTCAAAGACGAGAATCAGCAAATGATATTTTTTTCAATTAATTTATAAATCAATTAATTAAATTTAAATTTAAATCTTACAAATATGGTAAATTAATCTATATTTATGGCTGATTGACCTATAATTAAGGTAACCAACTTTATCCTCTCCTTTTTTATCTATGTTACCCTAGCACCCCTCTATACGCCCCATTTTCGTCTCCACCAATCCGCCACCATTAAAAACCATTTCCTCCACCAAACAACAACCATCGCCACCACAAACCAACCACCATCACAAACCATGTTGTTGCCACCAAGTATGATCTGAGAATAGAATGCACATGCTCACAGAATGTTCATTCGAGAAGTTTGAATGTGCATTCAAGAAGCATGATTCTAGGATTTCAGGAAAGGTTCTGAAACCAAGTATGATTCGAGAACTTCAAGCATGATTCAAGAACCAGATCGTATTCAACTCGTTATCAAGAACAATTTTTTTTCTAGAATTTCAAGCATGAGAAGGTAAATTATAGCAACAACAATCAGTTACCATGTGTTTTATCTCTCACATCCGCCCCTCAAAATGATTTGTAGGTCTATATCATAATGAAAAAATATATGAATATAGCTCTATATTTGTTCGACAATCTCATAACTCCAAGAATGATTCGAGAAGTGTAGATTGATTCAAAATAGCAATTTCTTCAACAGTCAAGATGCTAAGAATGATTCCAAAAATATCGATTAGTTAGACATGTTATCACATGAGTTTTTGGTAGATGTATTTCACATGCAGTAGAAGAATTGAGAGGGTAACAACGTATATTCTGTCAGAATGATCGTATATTCTATCAGATTGATCGTATAATCTGTCAGGAATGAAATGTCACCACATGAGTTTTTGGTGGATACGTGTCATATACAGTAAAAGAATTGAGGGGTAACAACACATTCTTTCAAGAATTAAAACAATATCTTTAATAATTTTAGAAATCATAATGTATTATGTTAAAAAATAAACATAATGTTCTGAGAATCGTTAGAATTTAGTACATTTTTTATTGTTAGAATTAAACAATGTTGTTGTATTTTAGTTCAGAGAATGTTATTCTTTTGATGTATTGTACATAAGATATTTTTTTATGAAATCCTGCCAAGAATGATGTTCCTTCGACGTCATTTGCAAGAATGGACATTTCATTATGTTATAAGAATTTTATTTGTTTGATTTATTTTAGTTCAAGGAATGTTATTATTATAATGTATAGTAGTGAAATAGTATTATATCTTTTTATGTATTTTAGTTCATAAGATGTTTTTTCTATATCAAATTCTGTAAATAATTGTTTTTTGAAAAAAAAAATGATTAGGTCAAGCATGACTAATTTTTTTAATAATAACATAATGATTTTGTTAAGAATATCTTAAGTTTGAAAGTTGAAAATAATAATTTAGTTAATAATTTTATTATTAAATTGATTTGATTATCTTTCCTAAAAATCAGTAAATTTTATTTTTTTTTCTCTGATTAAAATGTCTATTTTACCCTTTTGCAACAGTTTTTTAATCATTAACAATATAATGGATAATAACAATTATGTCATTGTAATCTAGACCATTGATATTGTAAATCCTACGCACCAGATTTGGTGTTACGACCATATAGTAATTGTGGTCCTTAATATATATATATATATATATATATATATATATATATATATATATATATATATATATATATATATATATAGATATATATATATATATATATATATATATATATATATATATATATATATATTCTACTATGTAAATGTAGGACTGGAAAGTCCAATCGAAATAATATACGGTTTTAGATACAGTGACCTAATCGTAAATATATGAAAATAAATTAATTGGATTTTAAAACTAAACCCCTAGAAATGTATTTTAGTCTTTTAATCAAAATTTAAAAAAAATCTCCCATTTATCTCCTAATTTGGGATTTTATAAAATATTTAGTTATCTTATTAATTCGTATTTACAACAATTAAATTGAAAAAACTCAGGTTCATAAAAATACGATGAACACATATTTTTAATCTTTCATTCTATAACATAAAACAAGAATATATACAACACTTTGAAGAATATACACAACCTTTTATACTACATTCTTTAAGAATATATTGTAAAATATAGTACACCCTGTATGACATTCAACATTATTGAAGAATATACAAAAAGTAAAATATTGGACCTACATTCTTCAAGAACATGTTAGTTAAAAGGTCAAACTGAAATACGAAAACCCTGCATTATTCTTTACTGTTCATCATTTTTATCACCTCTGTTCGTCTTCCATCGGCCAAGAATACCTGCAACATTCTTGAAGCATCGGTTCTACTTTTTTCAGCCTTTATTCTTGAAGAATACTCTGATTTCAGTCTTTTATTCTTATAGATTAACCTCATTTCTGTCTATTTTAAGCCTTTATTCTTAAAAATACTCTGGTTTCATTATTTCATTCTTAAAGAATACTCTTATCATACGTTGGTTTCAGGACTTTATTCTTAAAGAATATGAAAACATATGTTCATCATCTACCAAGAAACGTAACCTAAAAATTAGATTTTTAGAAGAATCTAGAAGAACCTGTATAAACATAAAATGGATTACCGACGAATCATCGACGGATTACCGACGAATCGCAGTGATCCGACAGCAATCGGTCAGCGATCTGTCGATAACGCACTCTGTCAGCAGTCGTCGATCATCCATTGATGCGTCATTCATCCACCACTGATCCGTCATTAATCGTATTGGCCGATGAGGAGGACTTAGGTTGTTGATGGTGGTGGTGCTTTGGAGGTTATGATAGTGATCTGTGTTGGTGGTAGTGTTTTGGAGGTTGTGATCGTGATTTGTGGTGACTAATAAACACGAATATTGTGATCGGGAGTAATATTTGGTAACTATCAAACTTATCCCTAAATTAGTGGGATGATTAAATCTCATTAATTATTTTAATAGTTATTAAAATTATTTTATATAAAGTTCCGAAATTATCCCTGGATGATGATTGGTCCAGAATTGGTTTTACATTCACACAATATTTAGAGTTTATATATGATCCTAACTCTATATATATATATATATATATATATATATATATATATATATATATATATATATATATATATATATATATATATATATATATATATATATATATATATATATATATATATTAGTCTCAAATGAAAATAGTAAATAAAATGAGAACATGAGAACACTACTATTTATGCTATTATTATGCAATGAAGTTTGTATATACAACTTTATGTCATTATTCAACAATGAATATACAACTAATCATAGGTTAGTATTCATATTAGAATTACTATATATTTTACCTTTGAATATTCAAATATGAATATGTATTGTATTCTCTGTTCTCACATTCTCATTTTATTTGGTGTAATGACAAATTCCCGAAACAAATTTATCACAACTTTGAGCATCTTTTACAGTATTTTTGGCTTCGTTTGCTCTCATCAAGTTTGTGAATCAAAGTTTTGTTAAGGTTTTTGATCATTTGAAAGAGATTCAGAATGATCTTATAACTTTAGGGTTTGTGTTCGAGGAGGGGCCATCGAGCACAAAAGGGGGAAAGGTACCACGGAAAGAAAATCCCATCATTATAGAAGAAGTGGAGGAAAAGGAGAAAGATGCTTTTATTGGTGATAAACAGGCCTCCCCCAAACCCATCTTCGAATAGATTCCAAAAACTTTAAAGGAACCAAAAGTTGATTTTCGCCCACCATTTCCCAAGATTATAGTTGATATTGATGGCGAGGTATATATGGAAGATATTACATGAAATGAAACTGAAAACACTAATAAGTTGTTCGGTAATGATGAGGAATCCTCACCCAAGTAAGAAAAATGCAAGACAATCATGACCGAGAATGAGCTCATCAAAACCTGATGAAATCGTTTAAAAAGTCTTCGGGGTTATTCATATTAAAGATTATCATCGAGGAGGATCTTGACACAGGAGAAGAGGAGTTCCTCCATCAACAAAGGGAAGAGGAAATACAGATTGAAAGGGCTCAAAGAGAATAGTAGATGAGAGAGGGGGAAAGGAAGATTATGATTGCTACTATAACAACTCTATGTCATCCTGATACGAAGATCATATCTGGAGAGGATTGTGCTCCCAAGATAAACTATGTAATTCCTACACGAGTTCTAACATGCCTAATTACATCATATTGGTACTCCCTCATTATTTTACTATTCTACTTATATGGCATATGAAATATACAAAACATTAATTTTCTAAGTCCAATACAACTGCACGAAAACTATATGTATCAGACTGAGGGGGGAGCTGGGACTTGACCCAATCTGTCACCATCCTTTGATATGGACGAGGCATGCAATCTTTTATGGTCTTGTCCTCTTTTATTGTCACCTCCTTTTTCCTTTATAGTCCTTTACCTCACTTTATCGTCCTTCATGTGGCTCTATACACTAGCACATCCCTCCATCATTTGAAAGGATCTCAGAAATTACGACTTATCCCTTACTATCTTTGACACACACATTTGTATCTACACATAGTGGAGGCTCCTTCCGTGATGAGAGAGCTAACTCTCCTAGTTTACCCGATCTAACTGTTGGATTAGGTGTCTAAGCCATGACTAATAATTTGTATTTACCTAATTAATAGTAGCAAAGTCCATTTGGGTTGCCCTTATAGCTGGAGGTTTGGTAGAAAGTTCGGTAGAGAGAAAGGTTGATTTATTATGTGATTAATAAATCAACAGGAATTAAATATATGGTTTGTTAATATATTAAAGTGATAATATATTAATTAGAAACTATATTAATTAATTATAAATTAATCTGGAATTAATTGGATTTAATTTGGTGATTAATTTAATTAATTAAAGGTGCAGGGACTGAAACTGTAATTATTCAATAGTTGAGTAAGTGACAGTTATAGTAAACCAAGTGGCCACGAAATTATGTATGGGATAATACATAATTTCGATGATAATAAGTTAGGATAAATAGATTTGAATTGTAAGATAAAGGCTTATCTTATTTGAATTCAAAAACATTTATCTCTAAAGACTTATATGGTTATCAGTTGGAACCTATAAATAGGGAGCCCCATACACACCATTTGGCACGACTTTTGACTCTATTTTCTCTCTAAATTTCGTGACCTACCTCCCTAGCTTGGGTGTGATCTCATTTGAGGCAGGACACTTGTGCTGCTTAGCTTGCAAGAAACAACTAAAGGTTAGTTTTCTGATTTATTCTTTTAGTTAATTTTTGTTTAGCCTTTAGGAATTAGTTACATGTTCAAAGTAAGAAAACATAGATCCAATCTAGGTTGCATGTGAACTTAGGGTTTTAGTTCATAGATTTGCAGAAAATCTAACAGTGGTATCAGAGTATTTGGTTGTTTTCTTGTTGAATTGTTGTAATAGTTTTTCCTAAAATTTAGTGTTTTATTGTTTCTAAAACCTTAATGCGGCAAATCGATTTTAGGGTTAGGGTTTTTGAAACCCTAGCACCTCCCCTTGGTAATTTCGAAATTTACATAAGGTTTAGAAGACCTTCGATTTTTGGTAACTTTAATTGTTTAATTAAATGGATAACCTTAAACCCATTATTTGTTTTTCGAAAATTAGGGGTTTGAGATAGGTTTAAATTAATTTGATTAATTTATGAAACCTATCTACATTTGAATTAATTTAATTAATTGTTTAATTAAAAGATAATTCAAGGGATTTAATTTAATTTTAATTTAATGGTTAAATTTTGAAAAATTAAAGGATAAATCCTAAAATATTTTAAAAGGTTTAAAATATCTAGATTTAATTAATTTAATTAATTGTTAATTAAAGGATAATTAAATCGATTTTTAAAGGTTTAATTTAATTTTAAATTTAATAATTAAATTTGGAAAAAATTAAAAGATAAACCTGGAATATTTTAAAAGGTTTAAAATACATCTTATATATATTATTAAAAGTTAATACTATATGTATAAGATAAATTGGTTAGTCAAATCATTAGTAGGCCTCATTCACGAAGCTGATCTATAAAGTGGGTATAAGGAGACTGCCTATAAAATGGCGGTCTAATGGGTGTCCACTCTCACCCACCGCTCGCCTGATCAGTGGAGGGTCGTTAGCCGAACGGGTTTGATAGTACCACTTAATCATTAAAAGTATAACGATCAAAGTACTAGAACCCTTTACAAAATCCCAATCTAGTTAATTTAGGAAAAATGTGAATTTGATGCTAATCCATGAAATTGCACATTGCACTTTATGAAACGTTGGTGGAGCGTGTGTAGTTTACCGGCACACCAATATGGGTTCATAAAGAGTGGCAATGAGTTTCTCGGGTGTTATCATTGCTGATGGAGCGTGTGTGGTTAACCGGCACATCAATTTGAGATGGTAATTGACCCCGAGAGTACCAAGCTAATTTGCATGGTTATTCACACCTGGTTTGTGATCCTCGGCATCCCAGTCACAAACGGTGGGGCATATCCGAGATTAAACATGCCATTGAACAGTTCAATGAAACTCACAGATCTAGGAATTTCATAAGACTGAAATTGATAAATGTTATCTACCTTAATGACCACTGTGTTGTGATTACGGCATCCCTCTTCACAACATAGTTGGGGTATTTTGGATCCTAGCCTTGTTAAATAATGAATTGGGTAATTATTTAAAAGGATTAATTAAACTAATAAATTCAAATGTTATATATGTCTGAAGAAAGTGTCATTCTCCTCCTTCCCCTCCTTTACCCATTTCTGAGAGCTTCAGAAAGCACCTGTTAAATATGGTAAGGTTGACTGGCCTTGACTGTATGATATGGTTTTACAATTAGAGAATAGTTCTTAGTTTTGCTGGCGAACCATATCCGACTGAGTGTCCGCTCCCAAACATGGCATCATACAACAGCTTGTGATAAGCATGACTCCTTGACTATTGAGTCCGAGGAAGTTTATTGCCTTATGCTATTGATCATTGACCCCGAGTTCCGCAGGGATTTAGAATTCTTGGGGTCAGATAAGTTAGCGCAGCTGGTTGAGGAAAGGTTCCAAGAACTGGTTGAATAAAGGGAACGAAGTAGGATCTTCAAAGAGCTTGAAGTTGCAAGCTAGAAGGAAGTAGCACCAATTTGCGTGTTCCCGAGATTGATAGATACACAGGCGAACAGTATAAAACTGGTTTCCCTTTGTGATTGGGAGTTAAGCATTAGCTCGACTCACTGATCTATTCATCTAGATGAACAGAAAGGGTAACCAGATAAGAAAATCGTGGAAATGCATTCAATGTCGACTCTGTATGAGTCGTTCATGGAGAAGCATAGTTCCATTGATTCAGCTGCTTCAGGATTGAGTCCAGTATTAAGGTGCATCAAGAAATGAACCAGATCGTCTGGACCGATTGTTCGATGTTTCAAACTGGGAATCCATAAGGTGGGACACAGTCACAGAAAGATTGGAAAACTGCTCCAAAACCAAACCGTTTGGCAAACTCAGTAATATCTTAAAACTCAGAATACCTGATCCTCATTTCCTTGATACAGGATGTGTTTCTCACATTTGCTCTGTATGCACGAACTCTGTAGGATGCGGGATGTTGTCGCACAGGAGCATATTCAGATTGGATCTGGAGCTCGTGCATTTTTTGGAGTTAGGCTAGATATTTGTTCTTGTTATTAGTTTATAGATACATATGACATGGATTCGCATAGTACATTGTTCTGAGGATAATTCTGGTTTAATAAAATATTTTTCTTTTAAAACATGATTGTTTTAATTGTCCCTGAAATGTTGTGTGAATGTGTTGATGACGTAAATGGTAAGAACTTGAATGTTGATACATCCAATGGGATTGGATTTATGAATTGTGTTCCTTATGATTGTTAAAGTGAATTTTATGAGAATCACTTCAACCAAAGGTCCAGTTGGACAGGACTTTGGAATCATTTGACTTAGAGTCACATGATGAATTGAGTTCTTAATAAAATCAGTTGTTGCAAGAAATGCATCACCCAAAGATCCAATGGATAGGATTTTGGAATCAATTGACTTGGAGTCAGGTGATGATTGCATGTCTTTAACAATATTAACAAAGTCATAAATTTATATAGAGATGTAAAAGACCTTAAGATTTTGAGCAACAGACACATAAGTTACTGTGTATTGCTCGAATCTTCGAACAGAACACGATTAATTATACTTCATGATAATTGCCAAATAGTTTGACAAATATGGCTTCGCTTATCGGAATAAGCGATTGATTGGAACCTTGAAGTGTTCAAGGATTTCAAAGGAAGTATAAGATCAACAGAACCTGAGTGACAACATAAACTGAGAAAATGTTTCTTATCCTCTTCCAATAACATTAATGGTTATAATGTGTCTTAGGGAAGACGATGGAGCATTGATCAAAATAGTTTTGATCCTCGATGTATAAGATACATTTCCGATTAGTATTTCAATGAATTAAATATTCAACCAGTCAGACCGCAGAAACCATATGCCGACCATATCTTAGACTAAGTAGGTTATGCCGACACTGTCTGAAATGTAAAGCTGGGATCGTCCCACTAGTACATAGAAAGTCCAGGGTCATGTAGCATTCGTCTGAATCTCATGACAAGCCTGAAACTGATCAGCGATGTCGTTTCATTGGCCATCCCAGTTATCCTTTGAAAGAAGAGTCCTTTTAGAAAGAACTCATGTTCTAAGGAAACAGTGGGAGTAAGAATAATCTTGAAGGAGTTCAAGGATTAGCCAAGTGAAAGAACCTTTAGTCACCACTGGGCCTTGACCAGGAATCAGATTCCTATTAAACCTGACATACCCTCTCTTCGCTTGACCTGTAGTTTTGGTCACCGTCATAAGGAGTTATGATCTGGGTGACATACCGATTAGTGGTAAAACACTAAAGATGGTACGGATAAGTAATCCGACTACTAGGAAGCATTGGTGAGCCCGGTTGCTGCCAAATAAGAGAACCTTAGCGCGAGACACAGTCTATGTGACAGTTTGATTGATTTTACAACTGGTCTAGGAACCAGTGGGAGTAATTGAATCATCAAAAGAAGGGAACATAGAAATGTACTTACAGAACATCTGGTTGAATGAGTCATCACTTAGGTCAAACAATTGATTCCGGGAGAGGCACTCTCAATAAAAGATGAAATCCTAGAGGATTCTGCGTCGCATAGTGTGAGTCGTTAGTGGAGCGTGTGTGGTTTATCGGCACACTAATAGGGACTCACATAGAGCATACCATTACAAAAGGTACATGGCCCCGGGATTCATCCCATGGGCATCTCCCAATAAAGGATATTCGGATTCTCAAAATAGGCCAAAAGGTTCGGATTTTGTGAATAGCCTGGAAGATTTTCTTTAATATGTGGGAAAGGTTTGGATTTCGGTTTCGTCAAATGTGCCAAAAGTTTTGGATTTTGTGAATAGTCCGAAAAAGTCATATAATCGTATCAAAGCCAGTAGGAGTATCGTTGTTATCTGCTATCACATGTATGTGGGTTACATACTGGTTCTAGGAAACGTCTATTATCATTACAAAGTGTAATGACTTGGTGTTAAGAAACGGTTCGCTATGAAAGACTTTAAGAGATACAACATACTTAGGTGGTCGTGAACATCTATTAGATAGATTGAAATTCTGCCAATATGATCTTGATAAGATTCAAGATGCATAAACCCAGGAAAAGAGTTTCCTATCATTGCAAAGTGTGATGACTTGGCATAAAGAAGGTACAACATACTCACATAGTTCACAGACATCTATCGGATAGATGAAATTGACAGTATAGACTTAGCCATTGAGAATATGGTCTTGATGAAGTTCAAGATGCATGAGAAAGAGTCTCCGAAGGGAAATGGTTTCCGGAAGTCATGACACAAGGATTGTTAGTAATCTTTGGATTCCGAAAGGCTTTGGAATGAGATTACATCAGGTTCCATGAGATTCCTGGACCGATCAGAAGTGTTATGAACATATCCTGATGACTTGATGCTTAGAGCATAGTAAGTTGGATTCAGGATATGACCTGGCTGAGAATACTAAATGGATTCTTGAACACACATGAGAAATCATTGGGTAATGATTAGGATGAATGTTTTGAAAGGAGTTTCAAATCAGTAATTGTTTACACCAGGACGTGGTGCTGTAGGACTTCATGGTTAAAGAGTTTCATTGGTTTCTGATGGAGCGCGTGTGGTTCACCGGCACATCATGATGCCTCGAAATAGTCTTAGGGTGTAGTCATGTAGACTAAAGACCTCGAGAACCATGGGCAGTCACGGTACACATTACCGGAATGGAGTTGTGAGAGAGAAAGACAAAATGACAAATTGAGATATTATCGGAAGAGTATCTGATTGGATTATCTGCAATAAAGTGTATAAGTGTTAGACACTTGGATACATAGAAAGAGTGAAAAGGTCATTGAGTTAAAATAGACATATATATAAAAGGCTTGAATTGAAAGTTTAAAAGAGAATAAGAAACCGATAATAGTTATGATAAATCCGACTTGGTGATTACCTCGTGGAGACTTGGTAATAAGCAGGAGTAGCTGTCAGTCAGATTTTATGTTTCGCTTTCGCATGTTTTACTTCCTGAATAATTGGATTATTCAAATATCCACAGTCGCTCATACTTTTAGGGAGTAAGTATGAAGGAAGACTGTCATGAATTGGTTTGTAGATTGTCGAAGGAGTTAGACATAGCAATAAGATTGCTGCAACGTTCATGAGTACTTGGAAATGAAGATTTGAGTATTGGATAAACCCACGCTCAATAGATTGCTTCATGGATTACATCACGAGCAATGTTGAGACGATAATATCTTATGGTCTTGAAGTGGATAGATATGAGTTATAATTTATGAGGCGGTTGTTCATTGATAGTACGAAAACGCATCGGTAACTCGATGTTATAAAACGTGTTGTTGTGAATGATTTGTCTGGTAAAAGATATAAGCATATGAGTCGAAGCTTATTCGTCCTTTGACCCTGACGGGAAACAGATATCTGTAGGCCTCTCGATAATTTTGAAGTTGACTAAAGTGCTAGCCAGCTAGGACTGAATTGATATGTTCAATTAGAAGTCTTATGTCATATGCAAAATCGGAAATCAAGAAACGATGTGTCAGACAGAGATTGATCTCAATCCATGTCTCATGTCTGAAAATATTTTCTTGGACGGAGGATCATCTAATCACTTATCTATGGACAGAACTGACTGGGTCATTAATTAGAGGTTAAATTGGTAATTATAGTCATAGACTTATCCAAGTTGGAGACTGTTGGATTAGGTGTCTAAGCCATGACTAATAATTTGTATTTATCTAATTAATAGTAGCAAAGTCCATTTGGGTTGCCTTCATAGCTGGAGGTTTGGTAGAAAGTTCGGTAGAGAGAAAGGTTGATTTATTATGTGATTAATAAATCAACAGGAATTAAATATATGGTTTGTTAATATATTAAAGTGATAATATATTAATTAGAAACTATCTTAATTAATTATAAATTAATCTGGAATTAATTGGATTTAATTTGGTGATTAATTTAATTAATTAAAGGTGCAGGGACTGAAACTGTAATTATTCAATAGTTGAGTAAGTGACAGTTATAGTAAACCAAGTGACCACGAAATTATGTATGGGATAATACATAATTTCGATGATAATAAGTTAGGATAAATATATTTGAATTGTAAGATAAAGGCTTATCTTATTTGAATTCAAAAGCATTTATCTCTAAAGACTTATATGGTTATCAGTTGAAACCTATAAATAGGGAGCCCCATGCACACCATTTGGCACGACTTTTGACTCTATTTTCTATCTAAATTTCGTGACCTACCTCCCTAGCTTGGCTGTGATCTCATTTGAGGCAGGACACTTGTGCTGCTTAGCTTGCAAGAAACAACTAAAGGTTAGTTTTTCTGATTTATTCTTTTAGTTAATTTTTGTTTAGCCTTTAGGAATTAGTTACATGTTCAAAGTAAGAAAACATAGATCCAATCTAGGTTGCATGCGAATTTAGGGTTTTAGTTCATAGATTTGCAGAAAATCTAACACTAACTTTATCATTAGAGACTGCACCTAGAACACATGTCCAGTGAATCCCAACAAATTTCTTTGTATGATAATTATAGGTTTCTAATCGGGAAAACACAAACAACTCTTAGGCTCTAGATCCTCAGTCTAGATCGGGATTGAGCAAATCCAATGACCTATCTACACATTATCACTCCCCAATATCAAAATGAATTTCATAGCGAATTGGTAATATTTTCATTGTTATTTACTTTTATAACTCTATAACATAATAAATTACTTAAGTGTTAATGTCAAATAATGTATTTTTCAAATCTTATATATTATAATATATTCATTTATCTAAATACCAAGCTATATTTTTTATTAAATATCTTGAACCAACATCTGAATTGTGTTTAAGAATAAAAAATTAAATCAATATGTTTTATAAAATATTTCGTATAGGTGAATATAGATAATTTACTCTTAGAGAAAAACTAATAAAAAGGTGCATGCATTATGCATTAGAGAAAATCTTGATGATGTTTTCTCGTTATGTAAAATTAATAAAAAAATCTGTGATAATAAAAATCAAATGTTATTAAACATTCAGAATGCTCTAACAAAACAAATTATATATGACTAAATGAACAAAAACATTATTTATGATACATTTTTTTAATTTGTTCGAAAGGAAAAAAGCATGAAAGTGTAGTCGGGAATTTGGGATAAGATTCATAAGAAAAAAGTATCAAGTATTGGTGGGTGAGGGGAAGTTGGTGAGATGGCGACCCAAACATCAACACTTCACCTACTCTCGTTTACACTAAAGTATTCGCAATATTGGAAATAAGAAAATGTGCGTGGGTCCAACCCAACAAACCCATGTAAGTGGTACGTGCTTATGTGGCGCACTCCTGGACTTTGACGTGGCTCCTCATTCCACTTTAGGCTGGAGGGTGTGCCACACGCTGAGGATCTGCGTTTTTCACGTCAGCAAGGAAGACGCGGCAAACACCGCGCCACCCCCCCCCCCCTCCCCGCGTCCCCGATGTCCGGCGTCCAAGGGTAGCCATCCTGCGAACGCGTGAAGACCTCCCCATTTCAAATATCCGACCGTTGCTGTGACCGTCGCTATTTAAAAAAAAATCACTTTTTTTTTTTATAATTTTAACACTATATATATACATTTCAAACACACATATTCACATACAACTACACTTTCTCTCAATGCATATATACATATAAATTCATATGGATTTCCATTCGGATTCAGACGACTCGGGTATGATTTGGTATTCGCGGCAATGATGGAAGTCGTAAATATTCTCGTCAACCAAGCAGAAACTCCGGAAAAAGGCGGCGATTAGCAACGAAAAATAGAAACCGCTAAAAAGGACACGAAAAATTTGTTCGCGACTATTTTTCCGAAGATTGCGTGTATGACGACAAGGATTTCAAAAGCCGGTTTCGTTTGACCCGAGCAATGTTTCTACGGATCGCGCACGATTTGGAAGCCAACTACAAACTTTTCCAATTGCGATACGACGGACGAGGCAAACGGGTTTTACGCTATACCAAAAATGTGGAGCGGCTCTTCGTCTTTTGGGTTATGGATACTCTTTTGACGCCGTGGACAAATACTTGCGGATGTCGGCAAAAACTGCTCGGGAAAGTATGTATGCTTTTTGTGAATATATGTATGAGTTTTACGGTCCTATTTATTTGCGAAAACCCACACGAAACGATGTTGAAGAACTATATGCGATACATCACCAGTCACATGGGTATTTACTACCGACGATATTCAATGATATCCTACTAGGCAAATCGGCCGACGTTCCGTTTAAAGTGAACGACTCCGAATACCCACGTGGGTATTTACTCACCGACGGTATATATCCAAATTATTCCACATTTGTAAAGGCGTACCAACACCCGATTGACGAGAAACGGGTACTATTCACGCAAGTTCAAGAGTTAGCACGGAAAGATGTGGAATGTGCATTCGGTGTCCTAAAAAAGAGATGGACTATAGTGCAAAACCCGTCACGAGCATGGCACCTCGACAACATACGCAAAGTAATGTACGGTGTTATCATATTACACAATATGATAATTGAAGAAAAAGGTCGGAATATTTGCATCTATCAACCTCATCATATGACACAGATGCCGACACAATTTGTTCCCGGTAGCGAGCAATACTTTTCTCGCGTACTTGAAATACATAATGCGGAAATGAATGCCAATCTCCAAACGATTTGACGGAGTACGTGTACGCTAATCGCAACGACGAAACCGACGACGACGACGATAATTAGGAAATGTTTTTTATTTTAAATTAATTTAGGACATCTTTAATTTTTTTTATGTCTTTTTTAATTTAATATAGTGTTTTTTTTATTTTAATATTATGGTTTTTAATTAATATAATGTTTTGTTAAAATTTAATTTAATGTTTGGTTTTAATTAAAAAAACATAAAATAAAAATATGACGTGGAAAATAAAACGGAAGTCATGAAAGTCTTGCACATCCCTAGTGGAAGTTTTGAGAGTCCTGGTGACATGACGCTGACGTGGCGGGTGTCTTGGGTGGTCATGAGTGTCTTGTACACCCTTCAGCCTTAGTGTTTTAGTTGCAATCATGGTTTGAGCTAATGTTGTCCTAATTTTGACATATTAAAACACTTTGTAATAATGGGAGGTTGTTAGTTTATTTTTATAAAATCAGGAATACACCTTAATTAAAAGGTCGTTTCATTTTAAATATCATTGTCTATGTTTTCGATTCTAACCAACATTCAAATAAACACACCAACAATGTTTTAAAACCCGGGTTTTTAGTTGACCCGGGGCGCTGACCGGGTCACGGGTCAACCGGTCCAACCGGTTCAACCGGTTTTTACATTTTCCATATATTTTATATTTTTCAGCATAATTATATATTTATAAAACATAAACAATGTAATTTAATCTTTTTGATTCCAAAAAAAAAAATTGTCCAGTTTGTATAATAAAAATTTACCAAATTTGATGAACTAATGGTGAACTAATATTAAAAGTTTGAGTATTAATCTCTTTAACCAAGTTTTTAAAGTCCAAATTCTATTTTTTTTTTCCAACCACTGGGTCAACCCGGTTCCGGATCACCGGTTCAACCGGTTTTTTGAGAAAACCGGCCGGTTCAATCCGAGTCGAAAATTAACAAAAAACCGGTCATAATTGACCCGCTCTCTTCACCGGTTCACGGTCCAACCGGTTCAACCGGCCGGGTCAACCCGGTTTTTAAAACATTGCACACCAATGTCATTGAATTGGTTCGAAAAATGTTATATTTAATTGGACACGTTTCTTAAGAAAGGATTAGTTTAACTATATTTAAAAAAGTTTACCATAAAGTCAATGTTACAATTCACGCAAGAGCTTAACTAAGATTACGAAATTTCAAGACATAGTTTAGCAACCTTTTATCTTACTGAATGTACTTCTTGAAAAATAATTGATTTAACTAATTAACATGTTTATCAAAGATAAATATCACAAAGTAACAATTTCGATTCAAGCAACACTAAAATGCATCTGAGAAAGTTGACAAAGGAATATAATAAGTTTTTATACAATCTGTTGGTTTTATTATAAAGGAATTAATGTGATATTTGGCTTGTTTATTAATAAAGTTACGATTCAAGCAACAACAAAATACTTGATGTAAATCAAAGCATTGCTTCTAATACACGACTTGTAATAAGATACATTTGTTTACACTGTTTGGGCCTTTTCTAGATAATCAGGAGACTATAAATTCAAATTGGACTATGTTAATGTTGTTTATTGAATAATAAATGCATTAACAAGTAAACAACATATATTGAAACCAAATCAATTGGCTCAAGATATGTGGAAGCAACTCAATTGCTAGTTTATTATTATTATTTTTTTTGGCCTCCTATGGAGCCGAGGTTCCGGCACGCTTTCGCGAACCGACTAATCCCCGGGCGACTACCCGCTTCGTGAGTAGCTCAGAGTCATCACGGGTGAACCTCTGTGGCCACTAGGGGGTTTTTGTTCCTCCTTGGATTAGAACTTGGCACCTCCTGATCATTTTGACCTTTGGAGACCAAGCTCTAACCAACTAGGCACCACCCTTGTGGTTATTGCTAGTTTATTTATACGAGCATTTAGGGTTTAACCCTTTATTTTCATGTTTGAAATTGAACTTAGGCTGGTTAGCACTAGAATCGAGTATGTAAGGACATTTCCATACTCGAATGGACAATGCATAGAAAGAAGGGATGAGCATGGGTCGGTTTTGACCCTAAACCAAACCCAAACCAATAATAATCAGTTTTTAACTATTCAAAACCGAACCACACCCAAACCCATCGGTTCAGTCTTACTGTTTTCAGTTTTTTTCGGTTCGCTTTCAGTTTTAAACCGAATCCAAACCCAAGCATTTGATTTTGCAAACTTTGTGAGCTACAAGTATATATATATATATATATATATATATATATATATATATATATATATATATATATATATATATATATATATATATATATATATATATATATATATATAGGGTCGAGATCATGAGAGAACCTAAAAAAACCTACGAACCTACGAACTTTTTTTCTACACAATATTTTAAAAAAAAAATTGCATCCAATTTTTTTATTTAAAGCGTCTAAGAGATTTCTAAACCCTAAACCCTAAACCCTAAACCCTAAACCTAAACCCTAAACCCTAAACCTAAACCCTAAACCCTAAACCCATATGAAAAAAAATAAAAAAATGATTTTTTTGCATCCAATTTTTTATTTAAAGTGTCTAAGAGATTTCTAAACCCTAAACCTAAACCCTAAACCCTAAAACTAAACCCTAAACCCTAAACCCTAAACCCTATACCTAAACTCTAAACCCATATGAAAAAAAATTAAAAAAAAATGATTTTTTTTGAAATTTTTTTTTTTTGATATCTTCTAGATGCATCATAACAAAAATTTTGGTATATTTTTTTTTGAAAAATATTGTGTAGAAAAAAAGTTCATAAAATGGGTTCTTAGGTTCCTAGGCTTTTTTAGGTTCTCAATTGAACTTTACCCTATATATATATATATATATATATATATATATATATATATATATATATATATATATATATATATATATATATATATATATATATATATATATATATATATATATATATATATATTCACGGAAAATGGGTTCTTAGGTTCCTAGGCATATGTTTGATGTTAGGGGCGACGTGGGATGCTGAAAGATTGCTTTTAAAAGATGAAATCATAAATTCACGGAAAATTTAACAGGGATCGAACTAAAGATCTTCCAGCAATAGAATAAACGCCTTAACCACCTAATCTATCTAGAACTTATGACAAAAACACGCAAAAACTAATTATAATACATACGTAAAATATATAAATAGTATATATATTTTATAGAAATCGGTTCGGTTCGGTTTTTTTTTTTCAGTTTTCACATTCCGAAAACCGAACCCAAACCGAAATTTTCTGTTTTTGAAAAAATAAAAACAAAATCATCGGTTTTATGTTCGGTTTTTCGGTTTTTGGGTTTACGTTTCGGTTTTTTGCTCATCCCTACATCAATGTATGTTGCATAAACCACTATTTCATACCCAACATATCTTTACGATGATGTCTGGTTTTAATCTTCATAAAATTTTAACTATATGAACTATGGTATTGAAATTCGAATTGTAACCGAACTATAATATTGAAAATGGAATTGGAACAGATTAATGAAATCTTGCTTAAGTCAATTAACCATTTATCTTATTCCACTTTGAACAAGTCAAAGAGTTGACTAAATTTTAGGCAAAATGCCATGACTCTTGAAGTTATTCTTATTCTAGTCATGCTGCAAACTCAATGAACTTAGCTATCACGCTAAGCTCTTACCAAACCTAATTGTGGAATCTTACAAACGCATGCCAAGTTGAATCTGAATTGAAATAGTCTCTTATTTACCAACATTTGTGGAACATATCGGCAATATCACATGGTCGCTAAAGGGACTCAACTTTGTAGTATTTGATGCTCACAAAATTGAATAGTCAACAATATTACAAGAACAAAATGTATCTTAGGAACGATTAAGAGGAATGAGTATGTTAGGACCACGATTAAATATAGTTAGGATTGATAGTCTTGAGATAATCTGGATTCCAACTCCTTGTAACGTTGTAGAACCACGTGTCCACGTTTGACCGTAGTAAGCAAAGGGATGGGTGTGACCAATGAGCATAAAGCCCTCATGTAGTTCCTGAAACTCGATCGTTGTATGCATGTCTATGCCATGAAAATAAGATTCGTATTATAGATGTTTCCAATAAATCAAATTTAACACGAAATTCCAATTATTTGGCTGGATTTTCTTGAATTAACCACGTAGTTAACTATAAATGTGTGCGTTTCAAAATTTAAGCTCTCAAGATAAAGTTTTTTTTTTTTTTTTTTTATAAAAAGAAAGTCTCAAAATACAGTTTGACATAAAATACATATAATTTAATGCTCTTTGTAATCCTATTTTAATAAGTCCACCATGAGCCTCTAGGTTCTATTGCCAAGTACATTTAAGATTATCACAAATGGAGTTATATGGACCCACGATGTAACGTAAGGAGGGAAAGATATGAGTTGTCACAAATGAAAATTCAATTCAAGTCAAAGTTGTGAGAACTAGTTTTTCTTTTAAATAAACATGTATTATATTTTTTCTTTTCTATCGGGAAGATGCTCTTCACTGCCGCTCCATTAACTTTGCATTGACCTTGGATCATTGATAACCTTTTCAGGATTTTTTTTTGGGGGTGGGGCAGGGAGGAGGGGGGGGGGGGGGGGGGTGGGAGGAGGGAATAGGAGGTTGTATCTTGTGGTTTCAATATCGAAGTAGCAGTTGCGGACACACAGTGGCTTCAGGGATGCATCCAAGAATCCATAAATGTGGACAAGTAGTTTGTAGCACAATTGTGGGGCTAGAAAAAGGCAAACCTGCATACGAGATCAGAAATGTGACCAGGAAGTAGAGCTTTTGGTGATGTTAAGAAGCGGACCTAACACTAGAGCCAAACATTGAAGCAAAGTCTAAAGTTTGGCACTCGCCAAACACCGAGGCCCAACTGCGGGATGCATGGCTCAACACTTGAGCTTTGAATAAGGTATACATTATGCTTCGTCCTTTGGTGATTAGGAGCAGCTCCGAACTTCGAGCTATGGTTTGACCTAGTAACTTAGGTACCAACATTGTCATGTTCGATAATTGGTCAGATTATGTCGGTAATGTCATAGGCTCAGGGCTCCTATCTAGAAAAATTAGGCCAAATCGATGTTATAAATAGATTTCAATGATCATAACCTTAGATATGAGTGATTGTACATAGAACACATAAAATGCAGTTTAGCGCGCTCTTCAACATTATCATTAATAAATCTCTAGTTTAGTCGTTGACATAGCTTGATTAATCTGATTAAATGAAACATGTTAAATCATTGTATTCTTTATTAATTTTTGCATCTTTTTTATCGTGTTTGTTTTTGTCGAAGTTTTCTTAATCCTAATAATTGATATCAAAGCTATAATTAAGAGGGGAAGACTAAGATTAATAAATTCAAAGGTCGTGATTTTGGATTTTATAAGATGCGGATAGAATATTATCTCACTACAAGAAAAAGTCTAAGTCTGAATAGCTATGAAAAGTTTCTACAGAATCAAAATTCGTAGCTATTTGGCTACAGAATATGCTACGAAATGGTTGGGTATAGCAAATTTTCTACAAAATTTGCTATGAAAATGTATTCCGTAGTTAAATCGTGAATACCTACGAAAAGTTTCTACAGAATCAAAATCCGTAGCTATTTGACTACAAAATATGCTACAAAATGACTAAACTTGCTACAAAAATTGCTATGAAATTGTATTCCATAGCTCAAATATGGACGGCTACGAAAATTTGCTAAAGAAACAAAGTTTGTAGCTAGTTTGCTATAAAATTTGCTACACAATCACAACGCGCAGCTATTTTGCAATGCAATTTACTACAAACCAATATTTGTAGCAATTATGCTACGAAATTTGCTTTGGAATCAACGTTCATAGCTATTTTGCTACACAATTTGCTACATTATCATAATTTGTAGCTCTTTTGCTACAAAATTTGTTAAGGATCAACGTTTGCAGCTACTTTGCTACAAAATTTGCTATAGAACTGAAACTCATATGTAATTTGCTAGAAGATTTGCTACAATATCCAAATCTATAATTATTTTTTCTACAAACAATTGCTACAACATATAAAATCCATAGCTATTTTGCTACAAAATTTTCTACGAAATCGAAATACGTAGCTATATTTCCACAGAAATTTCTGATAAGAAATTAAGTGTTTTGGCTTTCCAAGAAACATTTAAACCTGTTAAACGATCACGATACACCGACAAAACCATTTCCAACTAAGGGAGAACTAAGAAACTCAGTCCCACTTTCAGAACTAGAACACCCTTGGAAATTATGTTGGTTCAAGAACCAAAACTAATGTAAGTGTGTGGTTCCAGTTCCTAAAGTTTGGAATAGATTGTAAGCGTTTATGGTCTAGATTCTCAAAATTTGGAAATGCTACCGTTACCCGTTAGTTTTGGTCCCCAACTTAATTAGAGTGCCCGGAACCAACGAATAATTGGAACCAACATTGTGGTCTCAATTTAAGGTACCTATAATCGATAGATAATTGGAACATGTCGTCAATTCTTGTCTCCAACCAAGGTACCTGGAATCGAAAGATAAAATTGGATCTGGTACATACCTTGAACCGACGAATATCAACTATTTTTAGTAACATAGTTTTTTTTATTAGAATTTTATAACTGGTCTGTGTGCTCTCCAAAATATAGGCACCTCAAATCGGCGAGTATCAACTGTTTTGTTTGATTAGAATAAAAATACTTTTTAAATATAACACATAATCCAAAAGTCTTGTCGTATAGCGGTATCGAGACTAAAATATATGGAATCATCTAACTATAAATAGGACTAAATAAAAATACTTTTTAAATATATCATATAATCCATGTAAAGTTTAGACCAGTTAAACGATCGTTCCCAAAACATCAGCAAAAACCATTTCCCACAAAGGGTGAACTAAGAAACTGAAAACTAGAACCACCTTGGAAATTATGTTGATTCAGAAACCAAACTAATGTAAGTGTGTGGGCGAAACGGAACACGAATGTAGAACCAGACTCCTACATACATACATTTTAAGGGGATTTGGGTATTGATACATTACTTGGATTTAGATTCAGGTATTGATACATTACATATTGTTCATACATACTTGGCTACATAACCAGACTCCTACATACATATATTTTTAAAGGGAAAGGGCGACCCTACTAAACCGGTTTGAAAATTGGATCGTACAAAACGTGATTCAAAACTTGTTTACAAACCGGAATCAACAAACCGGTTTCTCAAACCTATGAACCGAATTAACCCAAACCAATTTCAAACTGGATTATGCCTCAGAATACCCAACCGGTGGTTTAAGTTTGAAACCAAACCGGTTTCGGATCATCTACTAGTTTTTTTTTGTTCACCTCTACTATATAGTGGCGTTGTGGTCAATGTGCCCAGCCCATTATTGCTCCATTACATGAACCGGGCATGCACAAGTATTTGACCCATATTCTATGGTATGTGCTAAGTATTACGTTTAAGATTTGAATGGAAAATATTGACTTTTACATAATCCATAAACCGATAAACAATATAACTAAGTTTTAATGGAAAATATTGACTTTCACATAATCCATAAAAAGTATTACGTTTAAGATTTAAAATAAAAAACAAATTACAAACAAGATAAATTTTATTATGTTTACGATTTCACATAATCCATAAAAAGTGTTACGTTTAAGATTTGAAATAAAAAACAAATTACAAACACAAGATAGATATTATTATGTTTAAGATTTACTATATTGATTTTATTTATATACATAGATATATAACCATACAGTATATTAAAAATTGTTACCTTATCTATCCAAAATCAAATCCGTATGAAAACGGATATGTCGTAATCTACTCCTTCAATTTAGTTTATCTCTATAATTAATATAAGCTTTCCCCGCCACAACCATAATTCTCCTGCATTACGCCTTCGTCTTTCACAAAATTCTGTGCCTTCTCCAAGGCTTCTTCGTGCATCAAGTCTTGAAGAGGTATGTTCTCTCAGTAAACTAAGTCATTAGTGTTTGTGTTTATTCGCTAGCATCAATTAAAATATATTATAATATATGTCATTTAATCAATGTAGTTTAATATGGATTTTTATCATGTACACATTAATTTGAACTTACTAGATAAAACAGATCGGAGTGGACATCGGTGAGCACCCTTCCAAAATTTACAAAAACGATCCTAAAACTGAAACCAAAGGTTCATGGAATGTTGCAACTGATTCGTAATTGTTAGTTTTGAAAATTAAAAAAGAAAAGTATGATAAACGGAGGATATTGCAACATGACACATTTTTTAGATAATCCAGACACAAAAACCAATTTCTTATCTTTTACTTTTACATTGTGAGTTTTTTTTTTTTTTTTTTTTTTTTTTTTTTTGTATGCACCACGAAGTTCCATGTAGGTTTGTTCATAGATAAATTGATGACTTTTGTATAACCAACCTCTCGGTATAATGATAATTTTTCAGCTCTTCTATTAGACACAATGATCAATCTTTGAAGTCCAGTTCGTAAGTACCATTAACCGGTCTATCCAACAAATAAGGTGGCCAGTCAGTAAAAATATTGCAATAATATCTTCTCTTATTTATGTTTAATTACAGAAAAGAAAATTATAAAGATAAAATATGTGGTGAAAAGAAAATTACAGAAAAGAAAACGTATGTCTTCCGAGTGGGGTTTTGGTGGTTAAATGGTGTTCTCTTGCTCCGATTAAGCTGAATGTGCTAGCTTGGAAGATAGCGGTTAATGGGCTTCCTATTAGATGGAATTTGGCGAGAAGAGGGTTTGATATCCAGTCCATTGCTTGTGTTGTGTGTGAGAAAGGTGGTGAATCGAATGACCATCTCTTCTTTGGATGTTCTTTTGTGAAAGATCTTGTTACGGGTGTTGCTAAGTGGTGGGGGATAAATATTCCTTTGGCTGCGAATTACGCAGATTGGTCCTTTTGGTTTGACAATCTTTGCATGCTGAAACATAGGAAAAATTGTCTTCAAGTGGTTTTTATGACAGGTTGGTGGTGTGTGTGGAACTTCAGGAATGCTTCTATATTTTCTTCTGAAAAGTCTAAGAAGTGCATGTGCTGGGATAATGTTGTTTCTTACTCGTTCTTGTGGATTAGGAGTCGTTGCAAAAAGTTGTGTCTTAGATGGGATGCTTGGCTTGTAGATCCCAATTTAGCTATTTCTTTTATGTAATTGTTTCGATGTACTTTTGTCTAGCTTCTTGTTAGCTGCGTTTTTTGAATTTTATATATTGGCTGCTGTTCTAAAAAAAATATGTGGTGAAGAAGTTCAACTCAAACTCAAACCACTAACCATCCAACTGTATTAAAGGCCACTTAATGCCATGATCGTGGAGCCCATAATCAAATAATATATTTTGTTTCATTTATGCTGACCAGTCACCGTCTACGTCATAATGTTTAATTAGATTTGACTCTATTTGACATGTGTGTTTTCCAATATCCACGAAAAATCAAATTTTAATAAATAAAAAAAAATCCATCATCAGTTATTGAATTCGAGCGGATTTTATTCCAATAAATGTATAATAGAGATCATTCAAATAAATATGGTTTAACATATGTCTCATTCTTGTACCATATTTATTTGATACTTCCATCTTTTCAACTTATTCTAATTAATTGTTTAGTTAATAAAATATCTTTCCATATATAAGAACATTATTTTCATGTTTTGTTGTATTTATTTTTTTCTCATATTTTTGTTATTGTTATCTAAATTGTATGAAGATAAAAAAGAATATGCAAGAGATCTATAGTCATCTAATATCTAAAAGAAAAGAATTTTTTATTGAGAAGACCTAAAAGCGGGTATGACAATCAAGATTTTAAAATGCTATAAGTTATTTTAGTTATTTTTGTTGTTCAATTTGTATTCACTTCTTTTTTCCTTCTACTTTCTTTAAATTTCAATAAAATATTTATGTTATATATTTAGATCCAAGAGAAAAAAATGATTCTATTTCAATTTATTTGTT
The DNA here is from genome assembly GCA_023525715.1 of Cichorium intybus. NCBI lineage: Eukaryota > Viridiplantae > Streptophyta > Magnoliopsida > Asterales > Asteraceae > Cichorium > Cichorium intybus. The sequence goes on from CM042011.1 coordinate 51,071,270, forward strand.
ACAATATGTTGAAGATGTATGTTTTTATGTTGTAATATCCTATATAATTTTTTGATTATGTTTCGTCGTCGGGTGTATAAGTAATATAATTAGAAAGTGTAATTATTTTATTGATGAATATATTTCAATAAAATCTTTATGTTATACATTTAGATCCAAGAGAAAAAAATGATTGTATTTCAATTTATTTGTTACAATATGTTGAAGATGTATGTTCTTATTTTATAGTATTATATATAATTGTTTGATTGGATTTTGTCGTCGGGTGTGTAACAAATATAATTAGAAAAATATAATTATTTTATTGATGAATATTTTACACACACACACACACACACACACACACACATATATATATATATATATATATATATATATATATATATATATGTATATAAATAATTGTAATAATATGACAACATGAAAAGATGTCCAATTTTAATATAATATAAAAATATAAAAAAATGAAAATATATTATAATTATTAAATCATAATTATTAGTTTGAATTTTTTATTATAGATTATTTTTGTATAATTGTTTCAAAGTAAGGTTTCAGAACATGTGTTCTAGAATATGATTATCAAATGAATGTGTGAGAAGTTATTTGACAATAAGGAATTTGTAGGTTTTTAATGTATTTCATTGTAGAAAATATGTTTATATTTTATTCATTAGTATATAATTAATCAACAACTTAAAAAATATCATATCAATTTTAAAAAACATTGGAACTAATTGATTATATAAAAACCTACAAACTCATTATTATAAACTTAATTATAATATTTATAAGTATGTATGCATTTGTTTATTGATTTATATTAATGTACTCATTAAGACTTTTCATTTTTATGAATTAAAATATTTGAGAAACACAAAGAAGTTATTATCGAGTTATTACCACTTTACGATTGTACGTTATTATACATATACATTCATTGTTTTATATAGTTGCATGCTATTTTTATGCTTAAGCTCACGTAACATATATACATATGAGATTTATTCATTATCAACAAATGATTAGAATGTAATAGAAAAAAACACAAACTAATAATTATGATTTAATAATTACAATATGTTTTCATTTTCTATATTTTTTATATTATATTGAATCGGACATCTTTTCATGTTGTCATATTATTACAATTATATATATATATATATATATATATATATATATATATATATATATATATATATATATATATATATATATATATATGTGTGTGTGTGTGTGTGTGTGTGAGTAAAATATTCTTCAATAAAATAATTATATTTTTCTAATTATATTTGTTACACACCCGACGACGAAATCCAATCAAACAATTATATAGGTACTACAAAATAAGAACATACATCTTCAACATATTGTAACAAATAAATTGAAATACAATCATTTTTTTCTCTTGGATCTAAATGTATAAAATAAACATTTTATTGAAATATATTCATCAATAAAATAATTACACTTTTCTAGTTATATTAGTTACACACTCGACGACGAAATCCAATCAAACAATTATATAGGATATTACAACATAAAATTATACATCTTCAACATATTGTAACAAATAAATTGAAATAGAATCATTTTTTTTCTCTTGGTTCTAAATATATAACATTGAAATTTAAAGAAAGTAGAAGAAAAAAAGAAGTGAATACAAATTGAACAACAAAATAACTAAAATAACTTATAGCATTTTAAAAATCTTGATTGTCATACCCGCTTTTAGTTATTCTCAATACACAACTGTTTTCTTTTATATATTAGATGACTATAGATCTCTTGCATATTCTTTTCCATTATCATACACTTTAGATAACAATAACAAAAATATGAGAAGAAAATAAATGCAACAAAATATGAAAATAATTTTCTTATATAGGAAAAATATTTTATTAACTAACCAATTAATTAGAAGAAGTTGAACATGTGGAAGTTTCAAATGAATATGGTGCAAGAATGAGACCTATTTTGAACCATATTCATTTGGATGACCTCTATTATAAGAGTTATATAGATATAGATACGACCTACACGTTTTATATATTTACTGGAGTAAGAGACGTTCGAATTCAATAATTAATGACGGATTATTTTTTATTTGTATTAAAATTTTATTTTTCGTGGATATTGGAAAACACACATGTCAAATAGAGTCAATTCTAATTAAACATTAACACCTAGAAGGTGAGCATAAATGTAAACCAAATATACTATTTGATTATGGAAGAATTATTGTTTCATAAATAATGTTAATAACAAAGTTTTTCTTAGATAACTTTAACCTGTGCAACGTATGGGATTTCGTCTACTAACGCTTATAATAGAGGTCATTCAAATGAATGTGAATCAAGATATTTCATATACTTGCATCATATTCATTTGAAACTATTACACCCTTTCATGTTTCTAACATTAATGAAATTTACTAAAGGCATTTTACTTTCCTCTCATTTATAAATGTCATAGCTATATTAGTAGTACATATATGTAAGATGACACCAAAATCATTCATGTGTTTTAAGGGTTTGTAACTTAAATATGAAGAGTTAGAGAAATGGATTGCTTCCCATCAATGGTTATTACAATGTAAAGTTTTCTTGGAAGAATAGTGTTTTAGATGAAAGGTAAAAGAGTAAATTTTCTCAAAGAATATACAAACCAAACTATGAGTTACTTTTTGATTTTTACTACAAATGTTATAATAGATGTTTTAGTGTTTCTATGTTATTTAAAGTAATAATATTTACATTTTATAATATTTGTTGTTCATTCTCTCTCTCTCTATATATATATATATATATATATATATATATATATATATATATATATATATATATATATATATATATATATATATATATATATATATATATATATATATATATATGTGACAACCAAAAATTTAATATAAGATAATGAATGAATTATATAAGTATATTGACATTTAAAAGCTTAAAGTTGCATTTATAGTTTATGAATATAAAGAAAAAATGGTTAAAGAATGTAAAAATATCGAAGCTTATGTTTTAAGTCTTCTATTAGGTCATAATGAAGTGTCACTCCTTCTGGGAATTTTATTTAAAGACCCGATGGCAAAAATTGGAATTTTGCGACTAAAAATGAAGAAATTTTTTGTAAAAATTTAAAAAATTAATATCTAAAAATCTATGAGGATTTGAGAAAAAGGCATCAAGGAGACTTTTGTACATTTTGACATAATAAGAACTTAGGAAAAAGATTCGGATTGTTTGGAATTATAACGAAGAAGTTATGAAGGTGTACAGATGGTCAAAAAGTGACATAAATGACCAAAGGGTCATGTTTGTAGGTCAGTATTGTAAAATCTATAGAGATTCAGACTTAAGTCAGTAGAATAAAGTTGTAAAGTTCATTTTCACCTTTTTAAAGGTGTAAATTTTGTGAAATTCTGATGTCGTACGAGGAAGTTATAATATCCTAAAGTTCAAGAAAAATATATTACCAAATGTTGAAAATTTGTCCAAGGCATGTTCAGGGGTATTTTTAGAATTTTCATATCTGACCCAAATAGAAGAGTTAAACCCGGTTTGTGTGTCTGTTTGCGTAAATCAGAAAGCGAGAGAGATAAATTGAGGGGATGGAGTTCGTGTTCGTAAAATAAGAAAAATCACAAACACGCACCCACTGTGCAAATCAAGAGGATCGAGAGAGAGATCAATCGGGAAAGAAGAGACAGCAAGGGAGAGTCTGAGATAGTGAGATTGAAGTAGTGAAAAAGAGACAATCGAGGTCGGAACAACAGCAACCCCGCTGTTGTGACGCGTTTTCCAGCGAACCGCCGCTGCATGCGGCGATAAGAGATGGTTTACGGCGGCTTTGGCCGGCAGAGGTCGAGGGTGGTCCTTGGTGGTCCGATTTCAAGCTAAATGCAGCCCTAAATGTTTATAATTTTCTGATTTGGACAGATTGCAAAGGTATTTCACAAACCTTAGAAAAACTCGTTTTTGACACATGAAATTCTTGGAGATTTCCTAAATGCATGATGGATTGGTACTTGTTTCTTACTGCATGTCATATTCTAAGCTCAAAAATACCTAGAAACTTGATTGGTATGAATTTTAATGGGGGATTGAGGAATGCTTATTCACTAGTCTTTTTGGTGAAGAAGATGATGAATAGTAACCATTGCTTTTTCTGATTTGGTCAAATTAGACAGTAAAAAGATGGAACTATACCTTGATTTTTATTATTGGAATATGTTATCATGTATACACACGAAAGAAACTTGGAAGTTGTCATTTAGAATATCCTTATGCCACTTTGTGTGTCTAGGGATGACTGGATTCCAAATAATTGTAAAAAGGAATTATATCAAATCTATCATTAGAACGCAATATGGTAATTATACAAGTTATTAGGGTTTATAAACATGGTTTAGAAGTGTATTTCATATGTTGGTTGTAATAGAATTCGGCATTCCAACCCTTTTGGGACAATATTTGGTATCTTACAAAACATGACACAAATAGATCATATAATTGAATTGAAATGACTCTTATGAAATATTGGTAATATATTAGAGTCAAGTATATGAGAAATAACATGTTTTTCCAAGAACTTCTATTTAATGAAACTTTGATGATAGAGATTTTCTAAAATGATATAAAAGAGGAAAACAGAGGATGTTTTGATATCTAGTCATCCAAGTGAACTTATCAAGAGATAAAAAACAAGAAAGTTGTTAAATAACTTGGTAAAAACATAAAAATATCACATTTGACTAAAAGTGGGACAAAAAGAGGAAAATTAGCGATTTTTGGTATTAAGCTTTTATAAAGCAAGTGTAGTTCATGAAATGGGAATATATTATTCCTTTGAAGTGTTAAGAATGTAATTAAATTGTATGGATGGAAAATAAAATGTTTTTCAACAGTTTCCATTTATAGAAACTTTATTGGTTTAGAATTGTCAAATTTTGCATAAAAGAATAAAATGATAGATGTTTTGACATCTAAGCAATTAGTAGTGTTTTATAAGTATGTTAGACTTATAAAGTTATTTAAATAACAAGTTAAACTCAAGAAAATACATAATTAGTCCAAGTGGGAAGAAAAGGGGTAAAAGTGTCCAATATGAGTATTATGTCTTATGAATCATACTTAAAGGTTGAGATGAAATTAGATGATAATTAGAAAGAGTTCATGTATGATTTGGTAACATTATGTGTTTAGTTGAATAGTATGTACTAACATCTTATTAAATTAATAGAGTTTAAAAAGGTGTTGGAAGCAAGTAGATTCGAGAACTAGTGGATCTTTGTAGCTAGACATACCTAGTTACCGAGGTGAGTACATGAGGAAACTTTTTACTGGGTACATAGCAACAAGTTTTAAATATTGAATGTTTTATATTAAATGTTATGCTAAATGTTTTATGAGTAATGATCTTCCAAATGGTTTTTAAAGCTTGAATTAGCAAGTATTTACAAAGTTTTATATGACTATTTAATGTGAGTCTATATACAAGTTTTACCATCAATGAAATGTTTATGAAAATATGTTTTGGCATCAAGCCTACTATGATATGAAAATACGATTTGGCACTACGTCTACTATGTTTGAAAAGTATGATTTGGCATTAAGCCTACGATGTTTTGAAAGTATGATTTGACATTTAGCTGAATATGATTTGAAAATAATTTTTTGGCATTAGCATTAATGTGATTTCAATGAGTAAATTGATATCAATTCATGTTATGTTTTATATGACTGGTAATCAAGATATGAACGAATGCAGCAATAAAAATCAGTAAGAACAAAGAACATGGTTCTTTATGCCCGGGCGATGAGATTCCCGTAACGAAATCCCGTACCGACCCCTTCGCGAAGTAGATGTCCTAAAAGCATACGATGCTAGGGTGGACTGATTTTGTTATTTCTACCCTAGTACAAACTTGGGGTATTACCTAAGGTGATTAAGGCCCTAAGTATAAAAATCCAGACACGAATGAATATCAATCAAGCAATGTAATGAAATTTTATGTTGACAATGTTTCATGTAAAGTTTTTGATGAAAAGGCTTTTCAAGAAAAAATGATGATATGATTCAATGGTAAAGATTTTTACAATAAATATTATGACATGATTTGTTTATGAACTATGTGACAGTAACTGTCAATACATGATTTGATTACAAAGGATTTTGAAAATAATTTTTGTTATTTACGAATACTTTGAGTCTAAAACCCATGTATCTCACGAGACATATTTGTCTTACGTATGTTTGCTTTAAATGCTATGTACTCAGGAAACAGGATAACTGACATCAAAGGATAGAAAGAAAAGACTTAGAAGCTCTCATGGTGATATATATATATATATATATATATATATATATATATATATATATATATATATATATATATATATATATATATATATATATATATATATATATATATATATATATATATATATATAGAAAAGAGGATCAAAAGATTGAGTTACTTTCGATACGGTATAGTTATATAATGTAATCGAGTGATGTCATGTTTATGGTTAGAATAACCCTTGTAGTTATATTGTAAAGTATGCTATGTCCCGTAATGCTTTTGGGCTATTTTGATTTTGAGTCGAGTCAGTATGGATTTTTATCCGTTTAGCCCAAAGGTCATGCCGAATTTTAGGTAGAATTGTTGTGTTATTACGAGATATTAGCTTGAGATATCATATTGCTTTACTATGGTTGTTTTGATATGAGTTTTGTAACCCCCAATGTTCTTTAAATACTTTTAAACTTAATTGTTTTTGTTGGGACCAAATTTTTAAGACATGACACGAGGTCATGAGAAAAGCTTTTAAAACTTGACAATTTGTTCTGTAACGAAACACGGTTTTCGAAATATGAGATTTTTCAATACTGAGTTTTATAAAATACTACACTAGCTATTGTGCTTTGACGTTAATGCGTTTTTGGAGTTAATGCGCTTTAAAAAAAAAGGACAAATTTTGTGGCGTTACACTATATATATATATATATATATATATATATATATATATATATATATATATATATATATATATATATATATATATATATATATATATATATATATATATATATATATATAAACCCTTTTTTTCTCGTTCCTCCATTCGTCTCTATATACGCATCTCAGAATGCCATGTACACACCTTTGAACGACACCATCTCCGTTCGAGTTGGGGCACACCGCTTCAACTTCATTATCATGAATCTGCTTATTTTCAGTTCTATGGATACCTATATGAAATCAATTGGGCTTCTTTGTCGCACAATTGTTTACAATCCGTGAAGGGGAGACCTGTCTTTACACCACCGCAACCCTTTCTCTCGGTTCAAATCAACTCTCATCTTAATTTCTGAATTTTCCATCGTCTTCTCTCAACCGCAACTAATTCATACTTCCTTCTTCGATTGATTCCTCTGTTTAGGGTAATTCTTTTTTCTTGTTTTTTTTCAAGGCAAAATTTCATTCATGTCCTTGTAAACATGATATATTACTTCAATATCCTTATAACATTAAAAATTACATATATATCATTCTAAAACGATAAAACTCACATATATATCCATATTCTTATTTTAATTAGGAATAATCTTTTTTAATATTTAAAAACTATCTAAAATACAAAAAAATCATATTAATTTACTTAAATAACCTTTCTAAATTAAAGATTAAAACTAAACTAATTCAATTAGATTAAACGTGAATTTGGAATCTACGATTAAACATGAAGTGGTGATACCGAACCAAAAAATGCCCTACATCGCAGCCTATCCTTCAATCACGCAAATTCAATCTCAAATCAACTAAATCGAAGACCTCTTGCTTATCAGATTACCCTCCATCGCATCCATTAGGTGATTTTTTCTTGTCGTCTTTTTCATCACAAACGAACTCATCTTTTATGCTATCCTCTATGCGTTATTTTTTTTTTCTGAAATCTTGATCAAAGGAATATAAATGCTGCATTTAGATGAAGTTATCCTCTTTGGCTTTTGTTTTCTAAAATCTTGATCACAGGAATATAAATGCTGCATTTAGATGATGAGTTAGAAATTAGAATTGTAGATACACAAAGGTTCATAAGTTGTGGATAGGGGTGCAAATGAGCCGAGCCGGCTCGTGAGCTACCCGGGACCGGCTCGATAAAAGCTCGGCTCGAGACCGATTTTAAACGAGCCCGAGCCGAGCCCGAGCTTAAATATAAGGCTCGTTTATTAAACGAGCCCGAGCCGAGCCTGTGTCACCAAGCTCGATTAGGCTCGCGAGCCTTAAACGAGCCTATATATATATTATATATGTATATATATATATGTATATATATATATATATATATATATATATATATATATATATATATATGTATATATATATATATATTAAAATGTATTTAATCATTAGAGTAAACGAGCTTCTTAACGAGCTCGAGCAGAGCTTAAGCTCGTTTAGTCTTGTTAAGAATTAAACGAGCCGAGCCCGAGCCCGAGCCCGAGCCGAGCCTGTATATTTCTTAACGAGCCCGAGCCGAGCTTGGGTCCATAAAGCTCGTAACGAGCCGAGCCCGAGCCGAGCCCTGTATATTTCTTAACGAGCCCGAGCCGAGCTTGGCCAGGCTCGGGCTCGGCTCGGCTCGTTTGCACCCCTAGTTGTGGACTTGGTTTGACCACATGAATATACATGTTGTAAAGACTTGGTAGATGTTCCAAATGGTAAAAAAAATTCTATCATCAATTCTACCATAATTGATTAATGAAGCAATACAAAGTTAAGGTAGAAGAGTGTAAAAGTTACCGATTAATATAGAATTGGTAGAAGAGTATATACTCGATTAAACTATAACAAATAATAAAAGAATTATAGATACACTCACGGCACTCGTTTAATCTTAGTATTGGTCCTATTGGAACAGGTATTGTAGTGTTGCAGCATTCAATTCATTTGATGGATGCTGAGGTTGATTCACCGAGATGGGAGATGAGTGTTCACTCTCCGATAATTGAGTAAGTTTCTACGATAATTGTATGAATGATCAGCTATGTCTTACCAACAAGATAGATGATAGTTTATGTTTTCCTTTAATTTCATTAATTGTTTTTTTTTTCATTGTGGTTATCAGGCAAGTAATATCAAAATACAAGTTTAAAGTGAAATATGGAGGCTTCTTTCGGTTAGCCAGAAACTCACGTAGACAAATATATTGTTTTGGCTTTAGAAAATCACTCTATATTGATACATGGTCATACAACCTCAATCAACTGGTTGAAGAGGTAAAAACACATTATCCAACACAACGCGATATTGTGTTAGTGTTTGTTGACAAGCATGCAAAAGAGCAATGCTTTATTGAACTTGATTCTGATGAGAACTTCATGGTGATGCTTAGCATGTATGAAGAGGAGAAAGAAGTAACTATTTATGTGACCACCGAAAAAATTACACAAGAAAGGTATAAACCGTTTAGTGGTCAAGATCAAGATACTAATGAATCTGATGATGAAAATGAGTCGGACTCGATTTGTCCTAGTGAAGAAAGCTATCATAGTCGTCATAGTTCCGATAATGAATACGAGCTTCTAAATTATGGTTGTGAAACTTATGCATATAGTAACAAAAGTTCACTTATGAAAGTGCATTCTAAGTTTCCAAGTGTGATTGCTTTTTGAAGAGCTTTGAACCGTTATGCACTAACAAATGAATTTCATTATGCCATTGAAAAAAGTGATTTGAAACGACTGACAGCATGTTGTGAAGATAAAAACTGTGAGTGGAGAATTCATGCTTCTCTTACACAAGATGGAGTTACTTTTGAAGTAAGTATGCAATTTACGTAATACTAGATTTGTTTACATGCATTTTTGTTAACATAAGTATATGTTTTTATGCAATTTTGTAGGTTAAGAAATTTATAGACACTCATTCTTGTACTCAAAGCAACAAGTGTGGAAATAAACATGCAACTCAAGGATGGATTGCTGAAGTTGTATCTGACAAGTTGAAATCTGATGGTGATGTCTCTCCTACAAACCTAAAAAAGTGGCTTATTCAAAACTACAATGTTGACGTACCATACATGAGAGTTTTTAGAGGAAAGGAACAAGCTTATACAGATATGTATGGCAAGCGGGATGACTCTTATGCAAATATATATGACTTCAAACAAGAACTTGAAAACGGAAACCCAGGAAGTGTTGTGGAGATAGATTTGCAGACAGAGGGTGACAAGAAACATTTCTTACGCATCTTTATATCACTAACAACATGTTTTAAGGGGTTTCTTGCCGGTTATCGTCCTTACATTGGGCTTGATGCTTGCCATTTGAAAGGGAAATTTAATGGTGTGTTAGCCGCAGCCACAAGTATCGATGGTAACCATGGCATGTTTCCTGTAGCCTATGGTGTGCTTGAGTAAGAGAATACAAAATCTTGGACTTGGTTTTTCCGGTTACTAGAAAAAGCAATCGGTACACCAAACGGTCTTGTTATCTCCTCTGACATGCAAAAAGGTTTGGAAGTGGCTATTACACAGGTTTATCCTAATGTTGAGCATCGAGAATGCATGAGACATTTTTATGGCAACTTCAAGAAACATTTTAAGGGTGACTATTTTATGGTTAATCTATAGGGTGCTGCAAAGACATGCTCTATTAGTAAGCATGACAGATTGTTAAACAAAATTGCTAGTGTACGTGAAGATGCAATTTCATATTTGAATGATAATCATAAGAAGATTTGGAGTAGAAGCAAATTTGGCACCCTTGTCAAGTGTGATTACATTACCAATAATATTTCAGAGACTTTTAACTCTTGGGTAGGTGACATACGCTATAAACCTGTGCTTGATCTCCTTGATGCAATCAGGGAAAAACTTATGAAACGATTCGACAAGAAAATGAGGGTTGTAAAGAAATGGACAGGAACATTAGTTCCAAAAGCAAGAAACTATCTTAATAGAATCTCTAAGGCAAGTTCAAGACTTTCACTAATATTTTTTTTCCTTGTATTAAACAGAAAAACTTTTCCTGATATTATTTTACTTGTTCTATTTTCCCATGTAGAACTTGGGTGATTTTCAGGTTTGTCGAAGCAGTGACAATCGAGCAATCGAGCAGAAGTGAAATACAAGGGAAAACGTTGGGAGGTTATATTAGATGAGAAAAAGTGTAGTTCTCGAGTTTGGCAAGTTAAAGGCCTTCCGTGTGTGCATGCGGCTGCTTTTATTGCATTCACAAGGGAGGGTAATTGGGAAAAATATGCTGATACATATTTCACGGTCGATAAATTTAGAGAAGCATATGCTTTAGAAATTGCTCCAATGCCCGGAAAGGATCAATGGGTGCGTATAGACACAATTGAGAAGATATACCCACCTATCATAAAACGCCCCCTGGCCAACCCAAAAAGAATAAAATTGTACCACATGATGAGACCAAGAAAAGGCATCGATGTGCGTGTTGTGGTATGTATGGACACCATCAAAGGACTTGCAAAAATCCTGCATCTCAAGGCTCTGATGAAGCATCCACCAGAAAGAGGAAATAACAAAAAATCATGATTTTTTGTGTTCGAGTTGATAAGCTTTTATGGTCCGTTTGGATGTGCTTATAAAACTGCTTATTGGCTTATTTGGTTTTTTGGAAAAGCTATAAGTCATAAGTAAGAGCTCATTACTTATTAAAAACTGCTTATAAGCCATAAGAAATGGAAAATAAGCAGTTTTTAATAAGTAAGGGTCTCCTTACTTATGGCTTATGACTTTTCCAAAAAATCAATAAGCCAATAAGGAGTTTTATAAGCACATCAATGTTTGATGTATGGATTATTTGAGATTTTAATTTTGTTTTAAGGATTGTTTAATTTTTGAATTTGATAAACTGAATTTGTGAAGTATTTCAGCCCAAAAACAAGTGAGAATAATACATTGAATTTGTGAGTTGTTAGCTTTACCCAAATGCAAGAAAGAATAAGTTTATTAACATTGAATTTGTGAACTCTTCTTTGTTACAACATCTTCCAAAAGTCATGGAAAATGGTCATGACTTCTTTGTTTATGTGGCAGCAAATGTAATACTAAATGATTGTGAAGTACATTGTCTATATGATTAAAAAGATCAAAATGCGTTGCTATTTCCATATACTTTACAGTTTATTTGAAGGTATAAAGCATTCATAACGAACAACTAGAAGACCCAAATGCAAGAAAGAATAAATTTCAGTATAACACAACTGGTGCAATTAAGTTTTGCTAAGTTTTTATATGTTTCATTTTTGTCCACAGGGGCAAAATGGGAAAAGTGACAAGAATCTCACTTGAAAAACCCCCTGATGATGCTCATGAATATTAGACACGCCAAATCCAACAAGCTTGAACATCTAAACAATAATAGATGATATATTTACAATAAGAACAAAGAAAGAAATGGAAACAAACAAGGTGGACTGATTTACCCTTATGTTTTGAAATCAGCAGCTTCATCTTCACGAATTACTGGTGCAACCTGTGGAAGCTTCATCTTGATTTTCTGTGCAACAGGTATACAATTTGGAAAAAGAAATGAGGCTTGAGAGAAACCAAAAGAAGTAAAAAACGAGGGTCAGAGAGAAACCAAAAGTCGACAAAATTTCAGATAAGTTCTTTTTCATCATCGGTGGTGTAGCAATCGCATTGCAGGTAATCAAGCTCCCGATCAGACCTGAGACTTCTAAAGCTCTGATCAGACCTGATTTCATCATCCGTGGTGTGGCAATCAGACCCAATTTCAGGTTGTGACTAGCTCGATCAGACCTAATTTCAAGATCGTTCAAAAAGAAAATCTTACCTGCAACTTCTATAGCGTGCTTACCAATCTCGTGCTTACCAATCTCGAGCCCTAAGCTATGCTTGCTTCGAATACTCCCATCTCAAGCTGCGACTATCTCTGATTCTCCCATCTTAGCTGCAATAATCTAGAACTCAAGATCCCGATTAAAAAGCTCAAAGTACAGATGTGTGTAAAAGGAGAAGAAGAAAGCACGATAAGGGTACGAAAGAAGAAATCGACTGTATGTGTAAATATGAGGAGACAATTTCCAATTTGGGGAAGGGTAATTTAGTCCATTAGGCTGAAGGGTGTGCAAGACACCCATGACAACCCATGACTCCCGTCACGTCATCGCCACGTCACAAAGACTTCCAAGACTTCCAGTAGGGGTGTGCAAGACTCCCATGACTACCATTTTAATTTCCACATCACATTTTTATTTTCCATTTTTTTAATTAAGACCAAACATTAAATTAAATTTAAATAAAAACATTATATTAATTAAAACCATAATATTAAAATAAAAAAACATTACATTAAATTAAAAAAGACATAAAAAAAATTAAACATCTCCTAAATTATTTTAAAATAAAAAGCATTTCCTAGTCGTCGTCGTCGTCGGTTGCGTCGTTGCGAGTCGCGTACACGTACTCCATCAAATCGTGTCGGAGATTGGCATTCATTTCCGCATTGTGTATTTCTAGTACACGAGTAAAGTATGCCTCGCTACCTGGAACAAATTGTGTCGGCTCCTGTGTCATATGATGAGGTTGATAGATGCAAAATATAAGATGTGTGTGTAAAATATAAGATGTGTGGGTATGTATTTATAATATGTAAAAAAATTTAATTTTTTTTTTTAAATCTCAACGGTCGACCACCAACGGATTTATTTTTCAAATTGGTCCGTCTTCATGCGTTCAAATCATCACGATCTGGGGACGCAGCACATTGAGGACGCGGGGGGGGGGGGGTGCGGTGTTTGCCGCGTCTTTCCTGCTGAAGTGGAGGACGCGTGGGGGGCCGCGTGCGACATACCCCACAGTCTTACAATGTATTTTGTAATTTATATAACTTTTTTAATATAAATTTTGATTAATTTAAGTTAAAAATACTAATTTGGATATATCTATAATATTCTAATTTTATAAGGATATGAAATTGTAATTTTGTAATTTATATAACTTTTTTAATATAAATTTTGATTAATTTAAGATAAAAATACTAATTTGGATATATCTGTAATATTCTAATTTTATAAGGATATGAATGTAATTATAAATTTGATGAGGATATTAAAGCTTGGTTTTCTAAGGAGATGAATGAAATTTTGCCTTTTTTTCAATAGGTTAATTCTATCTTCATCGTTTCCCATTTTAACGATCTTCTAATTTTAGTGAAATCCAATTAATTGCTACCCGAAGTTGTTGCTCACCGTACAGGGTTTCCTCCACAACCTCCTAAATGCCACCACCACTCATCGTCACCACCATTTTCGGTGCTCCGCCACTAACATCTATCGTTTACGGCGTGAAAATATGTGAAAGAGTTTTAATTTAATATACTGCACCCTTCGTCGGTTGATTTTGAATGACCAAGGTATACGACTTTGTGTTTTTTTTTTTAATTTATTTTGTTATATCGGTTCCTCTCCCTTTTTCAGGTTACGTGTTTGATTTATATATATGTGTCTCCTTGATTTTGTTTTTGTACCTTTATTGAATTAGGGCAAACAAAGCTCTTCTCATTTATACCAGCAACACCGCCAAAAGTTTCTTGTTTAAGGAGCATTGACGGTGAATGATGATGCCATCGAATTAATGCTGTCAAGATTGTGTGTTTCTTTTTTCTTGATATGCCGTTAAATGGTTCAGATTTTCTATTCAACCCAAATAATGGAGCTGATAGGGTGAGAAAACCACCGCAGACCGTTGTCGGCTCCCCCATCATATCCCTCCCATACACTAACCATCAAAACTGTAAACATCCATTAAAATATCTTCTTAATATTTTCTGTTTTTTATTCACAATTTGCTTAAGTTCTCTGGTTTGTATCTTTTCTGTTATAGGATGACAGAAGAATTTTGGGAGTCTTGGATTAAGGCTTCTGATTTCTAAGGTTTGATTTATTTATTATTATTATTTTTTTTTTTTGCTATCTCGAGTTTGTTTTTCATTTAATTTTAATTACATTCATCGATCTTATGTATTCTGATATTTTATTACTTTCTATTTCTAAACAAACACCGGGAAAACTAAAGAATCAAAATGACTAAAAAGTTGCTAGTTCTAAATGGCTCCGAGAATGTAGTAGTAATTAGATGAGGATTCAACCAAAAGATTTTGAGGCTCCAGTACAAGGTTTGATTTTAATAGCCATATTATTGTGATATTGTTTAGAATTTTAGAAGATTGTTTGTGACAGCCAATTACCGTTTATTGGTGTATCCGAGAATGTAGTGCAGGAGGTCTATGTTTCATATAATTTTCAAATTAGATAAATACAAAAAATATATGGCCCATGTTTGTAAAATGAACTATTAAACTAATTGATAAAAGAGGTAAAATAAAAGAAACCCTATTGACAAATTTGTATTTACTGATTTAAATTCAGAAGTAGCATAATAAATAATAGATGTAGGGTTATAGGAGAATAAGAGATTTAGAAATGAGACCCTTGTTTTTTAAGGGGTGTATTTTGGTAATGTGACACGTACTTTGATGCATGTTTTATGGTGAAAAAGTTTCTAGAAGAGTATTTGAAGATTTCAGTTGTATTCTAATGGCCATTTTTATGGTAAAAAAGTTCCCAAGGGGTATCTTGGTAAATTTACCACCATTCCTCTCTCTTGTTCTAGGCTCCATAATCCTTGTTGATCTACGACTGCACCAGGTATCATCTATTTTACAAACTTTGTTTGAAGATCGTTTATGACGGCATAAATTTGCTGTGATAGCAACATAATTTCATTTTTATGATTTAGTTTTGTATGATTATGATTTAATATCTGCTTATAGTCTCAAGAGCTTCTTCTCAAGTCTTTATGCTCATCTAATGGCCATAATTATGTCTTTACAACCGCTATTACTCATTCGGTCACTTCACTCATAAATGGCTGAATAAGCCAAAAAAAAAAAAAAAAAAAAAAAAAAAAGAAAAAGAAACAACCCCATTGGCCTATTTTTTTTCTCCCGTAAGTGTTGTATGTATAAAGTATTGAATGGATAAACGGACTTCCCAAATAAAATGTCGTTGTTGATGGTGCTAGAAGGTAAATTATTCATATTTTGATCACTAGATTGCCAGTTGGTTTTCAAAAAACTAAAGAAATTTTTCTAAAAAAAAAACAATGATTGGATGCAGAATGTATTTACGCTAAATCCAAGAAAATTCAATGTCTTAGGCTGTCGGTATGACAATGGCATTCTCATGCAGGCACAACAGCATAACTCTCCTTTACACCATGCGGGGTGGTGTACACGAATACCCAAATTACCTTCAACAATATATCAGTATTCCGGTCGACACATGACACTTTGAATATCCCGAAAATTATAACATTCAACCTTCAATTTCATACAAACAACTAACATATCATGGGCCGTATAAAATATACCTAGTATATATATATATATATATATATATATATATATATATATATATATATATATATATATATATATATATATATATATATCCATTTTAGACTAAAGTTTGGAACATGCAATAACCATTTATCATCCTCTACATGTTATTGATGCAATTGAATAACTCTCCATCTCAGATACCGAGCTGTGACAAGTGCATATTACCGATGAGCAGTTGGTGCCATGTTACTATATAAAGAAACCCGTTTTTTTCTGGTTCTTCTATTTGGCTCAACATAGGGTTTTTGCGTGCCACGAATTCATCTCTGAATGTTGCCTCTCAATATCAACCGTTTCCACACCCTTCCAAGTTTAATTTTTCCTGAATCGCTCTTTTTTTTTGCCGGACAAACGCCATCTCCTTTTCAATTGACCTACACCGCTTTAATTCCAACTCTTGCCGTCGTCTACCTATCCACCGAACGACGTCTCCCTTAAGAAGGCTTTTTTTATCGTTTGCGTATTCTGTTTGTTATAGGGATTTCCATGAGCCACGTCTTCATTTTTTGAATGGGGCGATGCCCTTTCCGATCAGTCGTGTCTCTTCAAATTAGTTTCCTTTTTACCCTCTTCCTCCCGATACACGCCCCTTGCAAAAACCTAGGGTTCAAGAATCACGCACAGACGTCACACGCTAAAAGGGAACAGAGGAGGAGTTATTTCAAGATTATGTTCGCGTACATCCATCGTTTTGCAAGGTACGATTCTGAGTGGCATAAAATGCTATATACAATTAGTTGAGTCATTTTTTAATTATAATCATTAATCTATATATATATATATATATATATATATATATATATATATATATATATATATATATATATATATATATATATATTAAAAAAGCTGTAAGAACAATACATAGTTGAGTCATTTTTGCATTATAATCATTATAATAAAAAATATAAAAGTAGAATGCTATGATAGATAATTCATCGAAAATAAGCTGCCCTTTAATCTATTTAGAGCTATTTAATTTGGGATTTCAGATCGAGTCTATAATCACTTTGAAAAACCGTTTAGGGCCCCGCACAAGCCGTTGCTCATTCACCCCCATCTCGCTCGCCCTTTCTATCAAAACAAAGAAAGAATTGCCATGCCCATACACCCCTTTCCTTGACAAACCCTAACCCTGAAACACATTCCTAACACCTAATTCTTCACATTCCCTGGAATCATTTTATCACATTGCCTTATTGTTATCATATCTGCATCAAAAATCAGAAAAATCCAAAATATTTTCACATGATTCATTGAAGAAAAAGGATTCGAACTCTATTTGATTTTGTTAGGGGGTGTATCGAGGTCTAGGAATTGGTTGAAAATGTTATCGTATTTGGCAGGGTTTGAGGATGTCGAATACGTATGGAGATTTCAATTCAAAGATCGATTACGTATTCAAAGTAGTACTGATCGGAGACTCGGCTGTTGGAAAATCTCAGCTCCTTTCACGTTTTGCCAAGAATGAATTTAGCATGGATTCAAAAGCTACGCTTGGGGTTGAATTTCAGACAAAAACTTTGGTAATTGATCAGAAGACGGTGAAGGCCCAGATTTGGGATACTGCTGGTCAAGAAAGGTTTGTGCCCCCTTTTTCATTCTTCACACAAGACTTAATAATTTGATACGGAAAAGGCTAGGTTTTGATTTTCATATGCCAAACCTTTTCTTATCAAAAATTTTAATGTTGGTATAAAGTTTAACGTAATTATACTCCATTTGCACAGAAAAGAATGGTTTTTTTTTAAATCGCACCTACCTCAAATTACAAATCTTCATTTCCTAGAACTTGTAATGATCCTGAACATATTTATCCATTTTAGACTAAAGTTTGAAACATACAATAACCATTTATCATCCTCTACATGTTAATTGATGCAATTGAATAACTCTCCATCTCAGATACCGAGCTGTGACAAGTGCATATTACCGAGGAGCAGTTGGTGCCATGTTAGTATATGACATGACAAAACGCCAGACGTTTGACCATATGACCAGGTGGCTAGAAGAACTAAGGGGGCATGCTGATAAAAATATAGTCATCATGTTGATTGGAAATAAATGTGACTTAGAAGGTCTTAGAGCAGTACCAGTTGAAGATGCTCAAGAGTTTGCAGAAAGAGAAAATCTATGTTTCATGGAAACATCAGCACTTGAGGCAACAAATGTTGAAACCGCGTTTCTAACAGCTTTGACAGATATATATGGGATTATAAGCAAGAAATCCCTAAGTGCTGATGGCGATGATGGGAAATCAGCATCTCTGAAAGGAACCACGATACTTGTTCCTAACCAGGAAGCAAACTCTGGTGCAAAGGGTGGATGTTGTGGATAATTGATCTATATAATCTACACCCGAAATTGGCCTTTTAGGGTTTGTTCTTTGATATTATCATTCATCTATAGGTCAATTTTCCCATGCATGCTGAAAATTTTGTACAAAGAGAGTATAGAACTTGTCTAGGACGATGTGTGTAACCAACCACCATGTGCTCCATGATGTATGACGTTAGTATTCTTTGAGATTGGTTTTTAGTAGTAACATTAATAACAGTCTTTTATTATTTCCACTGACAACTTTATTGTATGGCTGCTGTGAAAAGAATTAGAAGGGCCTAATGGTTCTCTATAGAAAAATACATGAAGTTGACGTAAATCTCATTGACCGAATTGCTCGACTGAGGTACTATATATATTTTCTCCTAAGTAAATATATAGTACCTCAGTCGGTAATATGCACTTGTCACAGCTCGGTATCTGGTATTTGAGATGGAGAGTTATTCAATTGCATCAATAACATGTAGAGGATTTTATTTCTATGGTTTCAGTTTTGAAATGCAAGTCGTTTTGTTACCTTTGGAATTTTTTGTGTAAGTAGATATTTATGCATTTCCATGTCTAATGGATTATTTTAAACTAATTTCCTGTTTGATCTCTGATTTAGTACAGTCTTGCACACCACAAATCTCTCGATATTCATCCTTCATAACTCAAATTCTCATGCAAGTTATTAATTTTGTTGTTTTTGGATCCCTAACATACGAAGATACAGATCGTTGTGATGGAAAGAGATAAAGAAGGGTGTAGGATCACTGATTTAGTCCGGTAGATTGGGGTTTTGAGTCTCGTTGCTGGCCTTCATAATAAGAGATTTCTTGTTGATGCATAAATAGCATATTTCTCTTAAATTTATATCCGTCTGTTATAATATCATATATTTTTATTACAAAGTAAACATAACGGTATGTTTTCTCCAATATACTACTATGTTGCATGAATCATAACAAATCTTCTGTAAGACATGAATTTTGAAGGATTAATGAAGTCTAATTTTTTACTTATTAACGTTAAACGCACGTGGGATTAATTTATTTTGTAGCTGCTGTATTTATTTTCTTTTGATAACTATCTTTTTAATCATGTAATGTAAGATTAATATTTTGATAACTGGATTTGTTGTATTGTTTGCTATATGCATATGTATTAAGAAGAGCAGGACTTTACAACTGTTACTTCACTAATAGAATTTTAAGTAGAGATTTCTAGATTTTGTTCATTTCTTGAGGGGTGATGTTTGCAGTCTTTTATTTTAATTGAAATGATTTGCTTGGTTATTTGAAATGAATGGTAAAATATAGGAAGAGGTGAAACCTCATTGGCTTTGCGTGGCCGTGGGGGCTTGTTTTAAAGTCGCAGCCATGGTTTTGCATGGTATGTTTCATGGACTTCTACCTTATTATACTTCTAGTTTTTTCCTTTTTAAGGTATGATACTTTGAAATTTTA
The DNA here is from genome assembly GCA_023525715.1 of Cichorium intybus. Classification (NCBI taxonomy): domain Eukaryota; kingdom Viridiplantae; phylum Streptophyta; class Magnoliopsida; order Asterales; family Asteraceae; genus Cichorium; species Cichorium intybus. The sequence goes on from CM042011.1 coordinate 51,091,540, forward strand.
CTCGGTTATAGCCTTGCACCCATTTTTCACAATTTGACTCGGTTATGTTTTTTTACAGGAGGAACTGAAATTACATTGTAAACATTGGTAAAACAAAAGTACATTGTCTATGAGTCGTAAAAAAAAGAAAAAGGAAAGTTCATTGCTATTTCCAGCATCTCCTAAACTGTACCAACTTCTACAAGCTCCGCATTCTAGAATTGATGCAATTCACACCCTCCTGATTCAATATACTCTGCCAACAACACAAAATTAAGATACAAACACCGACAATGATCGAGTGAGTAAAATTAATTCAAAATAGAGATCAACACAAATACATCCAATTACCTCAATGGAATATAATCTAGATATCTATCACAAGAAGCCTGGTTAATTTATTGACTTTCACTTAAAAAATATATCCTCGATTGATGTTTGATGTTGCACCTGGCAATACATCTAGCAATGCACTATTCAGTTATCTTCAATATTTTAAACACCAATGTCTCAAATTGTTCTTCTCTACAAAAAAAATATACGTAAAGATTTCAGTAAATGATTATCTTTGGAATGCTTTATCTCAAAATTGAGTGCCACTCTACTCTAGATTTGTAAGGGTGGAGCTCCTCTATTAGTCATTGGATTGTGGAATTGGAATCTACCTCAAAAACTAATTGTTGCCATCTTAAAACAAATTAGTATTTGTTGGGTTGTTCTGGTAGTGATATTTCAAGAGAGTTACTTGGTATACTTAATTCAATTTCATTCTCTAAGAAGAAACTGCAAATAAATTATATGATTTGAATGAAAACAAAGAAGTAAAACCTAAAATGAAATGAAATACCTTTAGCATCTGAATACGATATTTGAATTCGCTTGCCTCTGGTAATCTTGAAACTCTATTTCCCGTTTTCCATGCTTTATGGAAGTGTTTCTCGATGTTTGTAATTGTTAAAAAAAATCTTTAACTCCCTTAGCCATGAAATTTGAAGGATCCCCCCATATCTTCCTTAGTCAAACAACCATCTTTCAAATCACATTATTCCTTCTGATTAGTTAAAGATAAAGTCAGGAACCTAGGGGTATAAGTGGATTTTTTACAGACCTACAAAATGAAGTTCGTTGTTTACCATGCTTTCATTTATCATGTGTGTTTGCAGAGCATTAACATGCTCATAATATAAAAACTACATGAATTGAGCAATCAATCTATATAACTCTTATAATAGAGGCCGTTCATGAATGTGGATCAAGATAACTCAAATACTTGCAACATATTGATTTGAAACCCCCAAGACTTTTCAACTTATACTATTTAATGTCTTTGATGTTTTGGCTATATAAGAACATCATTTTCCATGCTTGGTTACTCTTAAGAACATCATTTCTCATGCTTGGTTTCTCTTGATTCTTTTTCCTCTTTCCAATTTATTTTTGTAGAATGTGTGGAAGTTTAGTACAATATTGTAGTCATCTTATTTGTAAAACGAAAAGTTCAATGATGATCTTCTTTGGGTATATCAAATATTTGAATGTTTCAATTTTTCCAATGGTTTTAAACATGGTTATGCGCCTCTACGAATGTCCCAGAACAACTTTTGAGGAATTTGCGTTGATGAAAGAAAGCAAGTTAGTATGCTTAGAGAATTTGAGTATTTTAAACATGAATAAGAATCTTATTTTCCATGATTAGTTAGTATCATTTGTTTTTCTTATGTTTCCAAATCTATATCTATATACCTTTTATGTAGATTGGGTCACAATGTTGGAGTTTATAGTCATATATGATGTGTAAGAGAAAAAGTTATCATAAAATACGTAATGGGATACGATCTTCAATTCTATCAAACATTTAAAGGACATAATTATACGTTTGGTGTAAACTACGGTGATTTTTTGTATTAAAAGTTAGTTGATATTGTGTTTTTATAAATACACGATAAACTAAGAAATTTTCTTCGTAGTGTTTGCGATTGAAATTTAAGTATTTCACATGTTATTGTAGAAGAATCAACCATTTGAAAATTTGTGGTATCTATTCCACTTTTCAAGTTACTTTTTAGTTTAAAGTCAATAATTAGGTTGGAGTTTTTTTTATAGATTTTATTGTCATACTAAATACTAAAAGGATTATGTAATTTTCTACTAAAACCATCCAAATGTTAATATATTTGAGGAAAAAATATGTTATTATGAAAAAAGTAAACCAAATCTAAATATTGGACCGTCTAGGCGTTTGTGCATCCGACATGGTTATCATGAGATTACTACTGAGAATTCCTATTTTAAATTCAACCAAAGAAGATTAAATGAAACTAAATGTAAGAGAAAATTAGTTAATTATTCTTAACATTCAATGTGTTTGTCACACTTTGTTAATTTTTCACACAAATTTGAACTTTAGAATAACATTAAAAAAATAACGAAGTAAATATATTTACTCTTTTTATTGAATTTTGTTTTTTTGCATGATTTATATAATAATATAGTTTAATGATATCAAATTAAAAATACTTAAATAAATTGTTCAAACGCAACTATATGTATGAGTTTTTATTTTCAATGGCATTTCATATAATTTTAGAAAGTTAGAATGTGTACATCTTTATTAAATTTATTTTGTAATGCTAACCTATAAAATAAATGGTTTAAAAAGGAAAGAGCGTCACAATTTAGATATTGCAATTAAAAGAAATTACTTAAATATAAAACTATTGCATGGAATTTGGAGAGTTATAGTATTTAAATTAAACTTTAATGCAATTAACTAATTTTTATTACATTGAAGCTTTTCATGTCAATCATGTTTAATGATTCTAATCAATATGAATTATGTATCATAACTAAAAAGACTTTTGGGTTGTAGTTGTTTAATGTTATATAACTATCACTAGGAATTTTAAGAGTTGCAATATTAATAGAAATCTTAAATACAATTAATCAATTTTCATTACATTACATTAAAGTAGTTTAAGGTATATATATGTTGAGTCACATGATAACATATCATTTTTACTAACGATTTGGCAACTCTACTATTGGGATAGCTCTACTATTGAGATGATGTATGCTAAGATAAGTGAACTTACTCCTTCGAAGGAGGATTGGGTAGTGCAACTCCGATTGTGTAGAATGTGAGAAGCAGTCAACTTTAAGAATAACGATGATGTAATGGGATTAGAGATGATATTTGTTGATGACAAGGTAGATTATTTTGTTCCTTTCAAATAGATGCATGATTACCATGTCAAAAAATTTGATATTTTAATTATGTCCAAATATTGTTAGGGTGAATCAATACAAGTTTTCATTCAGAGGAATCATATTAAGAAATACAACGCCATCCTTGAAGAAGGTGAGGTCTATGCTATTAACAATTTCAAAGTCATGAAATCAAGTGAGGAATATAAGGTTGTGCCAAACGAATATTGTATCTACTTCAATATGATGACTATGGTACGTAAGCTCGCAAATGAATCTCATAACATCCCTTCAAATGTCTTCTTCTTTACACCTAATGAGACTTATGAAGAAAGGGTTAACAACAATTCGATTCTCATGGGTAACCTTTGTTTTATGAATATTTTATTTTATTTAAGAAGTTTATATGCATCACATATTATTTTATTCAATTATCACGGGTAACCTTTGTTTTATGAATATTTTAACAACAATTCGATTCTCGCAGATACCTTGGATCTAAATGTATAACATAAACATTTTATCTTGGTTGTATTTTGATAATGATTGCTATTTTTTTATTAACATGAGATAATTATTTAAATTTCCAACTTATGATGATTAATTTGTATTTATGGTACAATTCCAACCATTTGACTTCCAAACTATTTATGTATTAACTAATAAAATTTTTAAATAATGATACATTTAAATGTGAATAACTTTAGCAAATAAGCATAACATCACTAAAAACCAATGGCAACATGTTCAAAATGTATCCAAAATCTACTGTCAATCTAAGTTTGGTTCTTTAAAGACAATATCATGGTTGGTTAACACATGATTCTATCGATGTTTTATGTTTGATGCTTTCATTTAAATAAATAAACAAATATTGGAAAGGGAAATCAAAAGAGGAGCTAATCATGATAATATTGTTGATTATGTTCTTTCCTTTTAAATTAGCGTTGTACATTAATACATATAAATATTATTTATGATGGATACGTATTTGTTGAAATAAAAGAAATTCAACAAAGATTAGTAACAATATACGTTACAGAATGTTCTGCCTTCAATGACAAATAAATATAATCAAAACAAGTCTACCGATTTTTTAAATCTTTCATTTAGCATATGATTATCTTCTTTAATGATTAAAAAGAATCTCAAATGAACAATTTTAATTCCTATTTATATATTAATACCATATGATTGTTAGTAAATAGATCATGATACATATCTACTACCTTGATATTTTCGTAAGCAATATAGTTTTTCAAAATGAAGAACCATATGAAGAAATACAATGTTCTTTTTAAGAATAAGTTTTATGTCATTATGAATTTCAATATAGTTAAACAAGTGTGAAAATAATAATTTCAATATGACGTTCTTTGAGAATGTCGATCATTGTGAGGAAACGTTGATACAATATACTCAAATAAGCATTGCCAAAATTATACATCAATATTGGAAAGATTTTATATTAATTTTTCAAATTTTTATAAAAAATATTATTTTATAATTTATGACACTTACTAATTTATCTTCAAAACTTTATATTTGTCAATGTTGATTTACTATACAATTTGATTCCTGCGCAACGCGCGGGTATACGCCTAGTATTTAATAAAGAACAGAGCAATAAACAGAATATTCTAGAGCCTAAAAAATAGTATTAGTCCACATTGACATCTATGAATGAAATAACTTCCAGATATTTTATAAAGTTGCATGCAATGCTTCGATAATTTTATGGCAAATAATCAGCTACAAAAGATACCAAAATGTATAATTAGCTTTGAGTTTTCTTATAGCAACTTCTTAATCAAGAAATTGTAACCATGATCACTTTTACCCAAAAAGGCAAACAAAACGTACGAAATATTAGAAGCAAATAGAGAAAACACACTTAGTGTCAAGCATTTTATGGGCTTTCTAAAAACCTATTGGAGTGAAGTTGAGGAATCCACGCAAATGGGACCAAAACATTAATTGATTATGTATAAAGGAACTATTTTCGTATATAATTTTCAATCACGGTGAAAAATAGTTTCTAGTTTTGACATCAGGTCCAACATCAATATGGGTCGTAAAGCAGAAATTCCATCTTGTATGGTCAATCCCAACAGTATAGAATTATTTTGTAGCATGCTGCCATATTTAAACAATATAAGTCTATTTGATTCTGAAAATCAATCAACTTTTGACTGTGGGTAGTCAACCTTGTGATTATTTCAAATACAAGAAAACAATAAAAGTTATCTAAAATGTTGAATTAATTACCTATATTGCAGTGATGGATGAAACCAGAAGTGTAACCAAAGAATGAGTATTTAGTAAGCATGACTTCAGACTTTCTCTTTCTTTTGTTATTTTGACTCCAGTAGATAACATTATTTGAACCGAGTTCATCCATGGTCACCCATGACACAGTCATTGATTTTCCCACATTATCCCCTTGTGTTATACAAACCTTACAACTTTATTACAAAAGCATGAAAATACAAATATGACCAAAGGTTTTCTGGTCTTCAAGGCTTTGGTTCAAACGGTTCACAGGCTTCTTGCCTGTCAAATTGGCTTCTGATAAATTTGTTAGTGTATGGGTTAGGGCTTCGGCCCAATGTGTTAGTGTTTGGGTTAGGGTTTCGGCCCAATATCGTTTAGGGTTTTGCTATATATATTCTTAAGTAACCTCTCTTATGAATCAATGAAGAATATAAACCAATTCTATATTCCAACATGGTATCAGAGCCAGTGTCCCGCACCCTGTAACCTCATCGAGCCTACGTCTCTGAAGGGGAGTGTTAGTGTATCCAACATTGGTGTGACACGGTCTTATGAGTTTGTATATATCTTGGAGTCTCCCCTCTCTCCACAAGGGCTCTTTTGGAGAGATACTATTGGGCCCAATAGTGTCTCTCCAAAAGAGCCCATGTGGAGAGAGGGGAGACTCCAACATATATACAAACTCATAAGACCGTGTCGCACCAATGTGGGATACACTAACACTCCCCCTCAGAGACGTAGGCTCGATGAGGTTACAGGGTGCGGGACACTGGCTCTTATACCATGTTGGAATATAGAATTGGTTTATATTCTTCATTGATTCATAAGAGAGGTTACATAAGAATATATATAGCAAAACCCTAAACGACATTGGGCCAAAAACCTAACCCAAACACTAACACATTGGGCCGAAGACCTAACCCATACACTAACACATAAGAGAAATCAGTCTTTCAAATCTGAATGTGGGAAAGATATCTTAAAAGAAAAATTCAAGAATAAAGTAGATGTTGATCAAGGGTTATGACTCCTTACACTTATTACCAATTGTATACTTCTAATTTGATCTTCTTCTCTCTCTCTCATATATATATATATATATATATATATATATATATATATATATATATATATATATATATATATATATATATATACATATACATATACATATACATATACATATACATATACATATACATATACATATACTATATATATATATATATATATATATATATATATATATATATATATATATATATATATATATATATATATAATACACAAACAAGTGGAATCAAATGAAAATTAAAGTTTTGGTATGAAGGGTAATACTTGATTTATTTGCAAATTTTTTGACGAACCAACAAAATAAATCATTAAATGATGAAAAGAACATGTTTCGAGAAAAAAAAAACCTTGAAAAAATGGCTCGATGATTCATTTTTTACTGAAGCAGTTTTTATTGCATTTTTCGGACAATTTTAATGAGAAATCGCAAAAAATGGATCGTCAATGTGTTTTTCCGGCAACTGTTTTTTTAATAATTTTTGGATCATGTAATGATTCATTTTTTTCATTCGTCAAAAAAACATGCAAATTAATCACTTCTCACCCGTCTTACGAAAAGTTTCCTTCTCATCCGATCCATATATATATATATATATATATATATATATATATATATATATATATATATATATATATATATATATATATATATATATATATATATATATATATATATATATATATATATATATATATATATATATATATATATATATATATATATATAATGAGTTTAAATTTAGAACACTGAAAAGGTTGAAAACGTGAGAACAGTTGTGAGCCAATCATATAAGATTGATTAACAACTAGCATACACTAATCTATATATCTTATAAAAGAAGCATTTTTTCTATCACCACATTCATTTGAAACCCCCAACCTTTCAACTTCCTTTTTAGTTTGAGGTATTTTCCTTTATCCGACATTGCTTCACATACATATATGACCATTTATCTTTCTCTTATATAATATAATGCATTTGCTTTCATTCTCTATCAAACTTTCAAGTCTATTATTAGTTAGTGATCATTTTATCATAAAACATGCTTTTATCGCAAGTTTTAAAATATTTTTACTATGTAGTTTCAACTATAAAAAGTATTGAAACTCAAAAATTAAAATTAAAATTACTAAAACTTTTAAAATTTTGACTGGGTTGGAAGTTATAGTATGTCGTTTCTAAAAAGTCACACCGGTGTAAACATTTTTCGATTCACCAAGATGTACATACGTAGAGATTTTAAAATTACTTAAAACTTTTAAAAACTTAACTAGGTTGGAAGTTTATAGTACGTCGTTTGTAAAAAGTGACACCGGTGTAAACATTTTTCGATTCACCAATATGTATATACGTACGAATTTCCAATTGTTAACGTTTTAACCATCTATTATAAAGGAGATTATTCAAAACAATGTGGTTTAACATTAATTTTGATCATAATATGACTTTCAAAGTCTAACATTAATTAAATATCATATTATCGTACAAACATGTTTTTTCAAAGTGATAAAGGCTTCTATTTATAGGTTTTAGTTTCCAAAAATATTAAAACTCAAAATGAATATGAATATCGCAAAAAAAACTTTTGAAAACTGGCTAGGTTACAAGTTTAAAGTATGTCGTAAAAAAGTGACAAGGATGTTGCGTTGCACATATATAACCTTTAATTTTCTCTTATATGTACCACTTTTTAGGTTCTCTTATCAATCTTTAGCGTACCATTGTTTTCAAAGTCTATTGTTAATTAGTCTTTTTATCTCAAAGTTTCAACAATTATCATATTTTGTTTTAACTTCAAAATCATTTAAACTAAAAGATGAATATTTAAAAGAGTTAAAAACTATTAAAAAATCAATTGAGTTGCAAGTTCATAGTAAGTCGTGTGCCATAGTTCAATGTGTGATGATACTGTTTTAAACATTTTATTTTGATTTCATAAGATTTATGCACATGAAACTTCCAAAAAGTAATCCTTTAAAGTTCAAAAAAATTTGTTTATATAAATATTATAATAGATGTCATTTAATCAATACAGTTCACTAATCAATACAGTTCAAGATAAAATTTTATCATGTACCACATTAATTTGAATTTATTATAAAAAAATCATATCATTGTAGACATCGGTGATCGAAATGTTAAGAAAATGGTCTTAAAATAGAAACCAAAGGTTCCTGAAATGTTGCAACTGATTCCTAATTTGGTTATAATAAAAAACACAAAAGAACAAAGATATTAGATAAATGATTGTAGCCACTCTACTTATAGATGTTTTTTTCTCTTGAAATTCGTATCTTAAACTATGTGGGATAAGAAATATATTAGTCTCTTTACTTATAGACTTTTGATTTCTCCTCATTTGTGTTCTTAAGCGATGTGGGATAAGAAAATGACACAAAATAACACACTATAAAGGAAATTTTGATCCCACATCGTCATGATAAACCAACTCAAGAAGCATTTTTATTCTATAAATAAAGGTCTCTCTTAAATTAAAATAATTATATAGATCATTATATATATATTTTTATTGTTGAAAACATTTCCAAATAGTAAAGTTCAAGGAAATATATAGTTAAAATTTTATTACTTTTTAATGAAGTTGAGCTTTAAATATTTAGCAAGTCGATCCGAGATGAGCTATGGATTCGTTCATCAAGTTGCACAAAATCGCATGCATTGTGTTGAATAGTGCAATTTGAAGTTTTTTTTCTTTATCTCACATTGCTTCACATACACATATGATATTTTGTCTTTCTCTTATATAATACAATTAATTTACTTTCACTATTTAGCAAAGAGCATACTATTAATTTAAATTAAATATTTGAAATTAAAACATGACCAAATACACAATCTTTAAATTGATTTTAAAATAGATAAAAGTAAAATTAAATTTGAAATTTTACAAAAATTTTATTCAAGCACAAACTGTTGGTAGACTACCAAACTTATGTGGTTTGATATAACTCTTTATCTTAAACCATATTAACTTTATTTTTATTTGATACATTTATTTATTCATTAAATTTTGCTGTCTTCCAAATTTATGACACATGTATGTATTATCATATAGTTAAAAATAATGAAAATATTTGTCTATATATTTTTTTTTAATTTGGGATAAAATAACATGTATTTGTTTATATTCTAACTAATTTTTTCCTGCGCAACGCGCGGGCATTCGTCTAGTTACTTATATTGATTAATGATTACCTTTTTGCTTCTTGTACTCACACATACATAGAAAAAAACAAAAATTTTATTACCTTTAATCATATATGATTAAATAATATCAAATAGATACAAATAACCTTTAATCATATGTGATTAAAAATGAATATAAATTAAGAATCAATTCATATAATACGTATAAAGAGATAGAGAAGAAAGGTGGGAGGAGAGAGTGTGAAAGATTATAGGAGTTGATAAATATAGATAAATAATCAATTCATATAATACCCTTATGTTAACTTTAATTTGAATTAATGAAATTTATATATGTTAATATTTTAGAATTATCAAGTAATCATAGCCCTAGATCTAAAATAATAAAAGGATGAGATATATTCCCGCGTTTTCAACCCTTTTTGTATTCTCAATTTATTGTACCTCTACACACACATACACACACACACACACACACATATATATATATATATATATATATATATATATATATATATATATATATATATATATATATATATGTATGTGTGTGTGTGTGTGTGTGTGTCTGTGTGTGTGGTTGTGTGTGTGTGTGAGAGATTAAATGTGAATCACTAGTATTGTGTGAATGTGTGACCAAATTGTGGGTACTAGTTTAAAAGAATGGAAGTTAGTGATCTTATGGTCCACGTTATTATCATGGATAGCATTTACTATATAATTTGACCATGATATTTTATTAAGAGAAGGAAATTAAATATTACCTATATTTTAGGTAACTAAGTCAAATTTTTAATAAAAATCAAATCTTATATTTAATTCAATATATTCAACTTAAATCAGAATTTTTTAGAAAACGACTTTCATCCAACAACTTCAAATCTTTTTTCCACTTTGTTCTCACATATTTTTCTTTCATTATTAAAGAATATGACTATATCCAATATAGTTTTTAGAATTGACATTCTTAAATAATATGAATGCATATTTTCAAGTAAAACAATTTGCATCAAAATAATAATAATTCTTATTATAAATTATAAATGCAAGAATAAGCATTCTTAAAAAATAATTTTGAATTTCATTTGTTGTTTACTAAATTATTCCTTTCTGGATCGTCTTTAGAACTGAAGAATTCTTAATGAGTGTAAGCATTTCTGAAAAATTCGAGCAAGTGTTCTTCCACAATTGATTACTAGTCTTTTTCCATTCTGGATCGTCTTTATAACAAAATAATTCGTGAAAAGTGCAAGTATTCTAGAAAAATTTAAACATTTTGGAAAAAAAGCAGCAAGAAGAGTACAATTCTTAAAGAATGATGGCCTGAATAACGTCAGAATGAACAAAAGTAGTGCTCTTCCCAATTGTTTACAATTTCGGTCTTCCTTTTCTTTGGATTATCTTTGACGTTACTATGGTATACTTTCACTTTTAAATAATACCATTACCATACATTGGTTTGTATCTTTCATTCTTAAAGAATACAAAAACCTTTGTTCATCATCTACCAACGAACATAACAAGCAAATCAGATTTCATGAAGGAAGATGAAGGACCTGCAAAAAAATCTAAATCGCTGAATAGGCACCTTTGAGGCTGAATATTTGATGACCAAATCACCAACGTATCACATTCCATTATTCAATCATCATCTTATCTGTGTTTCTCATTGTAGCAAACACATACCTAACACCCAATTTCTTCTTCTTTTTTCCTCTTTGCATATTTATTACAAGTGGTATTCTTGGTTGTTTTTCGGTATGGAGCATATGATAATGGTGGCGGTGGCGAGGTATAGTGGTTGTGGTCGTGGCATGGTACAGGGGGTATGAAGAAGATGAAGGTTGAATAGGGTTGTGGTAGGTCCTATTCCATAAATATAGATTTTTAACTAGGGTAATCTAATTCATTAATGAATGAAAATTATAATTATAGCATACAAGTTGACTAATATGCCCCTAAAAGGTGATTGGTCTATATATATATATATATATATATATATATATATATATATATATATATATATATATATATATATATATATATATATATATAAATGAGAACCATTAACAGAGCAGAACTAAAAGAAACTAATCTAGATTAAATATTGCTTTATAAGGGTTTGATCCAAGGGTCATGATATTTGATCGTCTACAATGCGTTCATATTAGTTAACCCTCATATATATATATATATATATATATATATATATATATATATATATATATATATATATATATATATATATATATATATATATATATATATATATATATATATATATATATATATATATATATATATATATATATATATATATATATATATATATATATATATATATATATATAAGAATGATTAAATAAGAAGTGAAATTATGGTAAGAAGGATCAATTCTATATATATATATATATATATATATATATATATATATATATATATATATATATATATATATATATATATATATATATATATATATATATATATATATATATATATATATATCTTCCTATTCTAATAAAACAAAGCTAACATGCCACATGGCACTATTCTAAGATGCCGTTTTTACACGTGTCTATGTATAATTCTTTGCCGAGTTATTTTCCCGCCTAATGACGTCTAATGAAGAATTCTAACAGTTACCCGATTTTGAAGCACATTCAGTAAATTAGATAAATCTTATCCTTTTCTGAATTCGCAATATTCCTATCTTCATTCCAAAATCGGATCTCAATTCTTCTTCATAGTCCCGCTCATAGCTGTATTCCATATATTTCAACGTGATATCAGCCGAGATTTTGGGCTTGACTACCATTAAAATCACCCGTAAAATTATATATCTCCATCTTTATCTTTATGGAATACGCTACCTATTTCTGCCCTAATTCTCAGTTTTAGAAACCAAATCGCAATTGTTATTCACAGAATCTTGATAACCAGAGGTGAGGTGTTCTTCTAGGTGATCGATCGCGATTTTTTCCCATAATTTTTTCTTCGATCTCAAATTCATATACGTCGCTATTACGTCTTTAAATTTGAGGTAGGCTTTGTATAATTTGCTGAAAATCCAGGATTTCCTTATGGTGTTGAGAGATGGCTTCGAAGCGGATCTTGAAGGAGATCAAGGATCTTCTGAAAGATCCTCCTACCTCTTGCAGCAAAAGGTATATCATCGACTTCGATCTGTTAGATCCAATTTCCGATTTTTTTGTAAACTTTTCGTTTCGATCTCTTATCTTTTGTGCTAATTATCGATCTCTTAAGATGAATTGCCTCATTTGCATCGTTTATATTTTTTTCACTTATATTTTTGTTCTAACCCTCACTTTTTGTTCATGTTTAGTTCAGTAGCCTTAATAAGGTTTTGATGCAAGTAATATGATAAATTCAGATGTTATCGAGTAAAATTACCAGGTTTGACTTATTATTTCGTTGGTCTTCCATTGTTTTCTATTTTCCTACTTTTTTATCCCTGATTTTTATCTTTTTGTATCTGGTTCAATTGCATCATTTAAGCAAAATCAAAGATGGAATAAGTAAAATTACCAGGTTTGAATATATATCCTGACAAAATATTGAAGGAATATTTAAAATCAAAGATGGTTATAACCCTGCAACATGGATGTTGGAAGTTAGTTCATCAACACAAGAAACGGCTCTTGGAATTGATTTTACCCAACTCTACAGAAACTCTAAACTTTACAGGTAAGTCAACCGGTCAATACCTTTACTAATTATATAGTACACCGCGTCCTGGATCAAAAGATCTTTATTTCCCGACTCGCTACTCAGTTTTTTTTTTCTAATTTGCTATTTCTTGCATTTAATTTAGGTAGAATGCAAGAAATAGAAACTCTGTTTGATACTTTTATCTATTTGTTCAATTTTAGCATCGTACTCTCATTTCTTTTTATGTCTTCTATTTGTGAGCTATAGTATTGGAAGTTGGATGCTATATAGGTAAAATAACTAAAAGTAAGTTGATATAATAATCATTAACTCTGTTTTAGGTTATAGGGGAAGTGGGGAGATTTTTCCAAAATATAAACATGTTGATATGAAAATAATTGAAAGTTTAATGATTTAATAAGAAAAAAACTAAGCACAATGCAGGGGATCTACTGGACATCAAAAGCTTTATAGTAGATATTTTTATTGATTATGTTACAATGATATGTACTGTTAGGTAAAAATGTCTACACTTTTGCATCTTCTAATTCACTATTAATTATTTTTTTCATTTGAATCTTGGTATACAGAAGTCCCGTAATCACCCGCTGTGATCGTAGTGTGGCTTGGTACCCACTTCACAATATGGTTTGGATCAGCCCGCATAGGTGAATGAATTTTAATAAGCTTTTAATTTAGAAAATAAAACATTAAATTAGTGTGAAAATGACCGTTTTACCCTTTTCTTTAACTATTCTGTGTTAACTTTTTAGGTTCAACCAAATGATGAAACTGGTACTATTGCAAAATTTCTATTAGGCTTTGTATTTTGAAAAGTAGTTGCATGAGTACTATCTAGAAATTTGTTTTGGGCTAAATTTGGTTTCATTATGCAGGTCTTGGGAGCAAGAGGTTTCAGATTTACACATTTGGCGGGCTGTTTTGAAACTGGTACTTTGTTGCAATTTTTTTATCTTTGTACAAGATGAAATCATTAATCTTTTAGTGGTTCAATAAAACCAAGAACCGGTAGCGGTTTAGTAACAAGGTGCAAATTATAACACATGCAAACTACTGTTGGATGGAATGAATGACACTGGAGAGAAAATGGTTACATTGACCTTAATTTACATTTCAAGAACTGTAGTTTGAAAAATCTATCCTATCATATCAGTAACAATTGCTTTTTATTGAGATAACATTGCTATATTTGAGAGTTAACAATTTAGATCGAGTCCTAAAACAATGAAATATCAATGTACTTTCTATTGGGACGATTTTGTGAAGTTAGTTTGTGCAAAGATGAAACTGCATTGCTGTCTTCTTGCATTTAACTGTTTGTATTATTCTTTGGTATGTCACATTGTAAATGAAACCATTATTTGTTGTTGGTAATGCAACTGTAGATTTTTTGGGTTGCCCCTGACTGTAAATGAAAATATGTTGTTAATTTAAAATGTTTTGGGTTGATAATATTGCTAATGTAAATTTTTTTGGTTTATGATAGACGGGTACCTGACCAAATTACTTGGAACTGGAAATCAAGCCGAAACCAATGGTTCCTCGATTGTTGAAAACAGAACTGAAAGTGCTTATAATGGCTCTTTAGAGTGTGGAACCGGCAGGAGCAGTCTGAGTATTGTGTACCCAAATTTTAATTATTAAAGGTTTTATTGCCAAAAGGTACATTAATTACTTATAACAGAGTATGAAACATGCAATGTGAATTGCAGGAGAAAAATATATAATCTTTATTGTCATCAATAAATGTTTTGTGTGTATGTATAAGCGTAATAAATAAGATGCATTTGTTTTTGAAAAAAAGTTGACATCACAATCAACATTAGTGCTTGCATGATTATATTCTCATGTTAATCAACTTTTATGAACAAAATGTTCTAATAATTGGTTAGATTAATTGATTAGAATCGTTTTCGGTGGGTATCAGCTCCACAACGATCAGAACCAGAACTGAAATTCAGCCTATCAGTTCCAACTTTAGGAACCGGAACAATTCTCATTCTGGTTTTGATTAATTAATTGCCGGTTTGCCGGTTTCCAACCGCTTTATTCCAGAAGTGGGTATTAGGTTCCGATTCTCATCCCTTAATGAATTAACGATAAATAATAGCATCGTACTTTGAATAAATGACTTTTTTCGAAATCTTTTAGATGATCTGGAGAAGTTTTATTTCTTTTATATTAGAGTTCGTTCGTAGGACATTATTTTGGAAAAATTAGCATTGAACTTTGCAAAAAAAATTATTAATAGCATCGTACTTTGCAAAAATGACTTTTTCAGAATCTTTTTGGATGATACGAAAAAGTTCTATTTCTTTTATATTGAAGTCCATTTATAGGTTACTTTTCTGCAAAAAAAATATCAGTTTTAGCGTTGAACTTTCCAAAAAAGTTCATTAATAGCATCATACTTTGAAAAAAATGATTTTTTTCGAAATTTTTTCGCTGATCTGGAAATCATTTCTTTTACATTAATAGCATCGTTTAAAGTTCGTTTAACCAAAACCTACAACATACTATTCTTTTAAATCGAAAAAGACGTTTAACCAAAACCTACAACATACTATTCTTTTAAATCGAAAAAGACAATAACCACACCATAAGTTACTGCTAAAGGTAGGTGTTCCGTTTATGTTACTAAGAAACATTGACCAGAAAAATGGCTTATGCAATGGAACTAGGCTCCAGGTGCTTTCATTAGGTAATCGTGTCATTGAAGTAGTTGTCATAACTGGAAATAATATTCGCCATTGGACTTTTATTTCTAGATTGTCTTTGACGCCTTCTGATAAGAAAATTCCCTTCAAATTCAAAAGAAGACAATTTCCAATGGCCGTTTGTTTTGCTATGACGATAAACAAAAGTCAAGAACAATCATTGTCAAAGGTTGGGTTATTTCTTAAAGAACCGGTTTTCACGCATGGCCAATTGTATGTCGCGTTATCTAGAGTGAAGAGTCGAGAAGGATTAAAGTTATTAATCTTAGATAAATATGGTCGCCTAACAAACAAAACTTCAAATGTTGTATATAGAGAAGTCTTTTAAAATTTATGTTGAATTTTGTTTGTTTTTTATATCAATATTTTATAAATTAAAAGAGAAACCCATTGAACAATTCTGGAATTTGTTTATCTTTTTCAGTTTTGAATATGTACATCTTCATATTAATTGCCATTATCGTTTATGTCATATTTCAATACATATCAAAGTTTATTATTCAATAAAATATTTTTTTCTTACTAATTATATAAAATAAATAGATTTTTTTACTATAAAATTTTATTTAATTCCCAACCGTGTAACACACGGGTCTATAGACTAGTATATATATATATATATATATATATATATATATATATATATATATATATATATATATATATATATATATATATATATATATATATATATATATATATATATATACACTAGTGTAAAACCCATGTGTTACACGGTTGAGGATTAAAATTGAAATAGTTTGAAATGCAATATGCAAAAAATAGCAATGTACTTTCAATTTTATATCTATAATAGCATCGTACTTCACTTAAAAAAGAATATTGAAATAGTTTGAAATACAAAATGCAAAATAGCAATGATCTTTCAATTATATATCTATAACAGCATTGTACTACTCTGCAATGGGCATTTCTTTCTCTTTCAAACCTAAAAATAACAACTTCCATGTAAGAATTAGAAGTCGTGTTTGGTTATTCGTGTCTCAAATACATATGCAAAGTGCGTTTAAAACCAAATTAGAAAACTAAAAAAGAAAGTCATATAATCTTTCTAAACTCACCATTGTATCAATTATATATCTATACACAAAATAGCAATGTACTTTGAACGTATTTAGGAATTGAGTCGTGTAAATAATGAGTAGGTCGAGAAAGTCACTACGTCAGTGTCGGCCGGATGTTGGTGGAGGGATAGGCGGTATTGCCACCTCCGATGAGGGGTTGCCGGAGATTGCAGTAGTCACGAAGCTTAGGTCAAAGCCCCATCACTATTATAGCTGAATATTACCCAGAAAGTCAGAAGGAATGCCTATTTCCCCTGTTAAAATGTTGGCAGGTCGAGAAGGTAATTACTCCGAAAGAAGTAAATTCACATCTGCAGATCGTTGTCACATCTCGAGCAGATATCTGCCCGTTAATGGCCCTTCTGTGATCGATAGGATGACAAGTTGTGCTTATGTCTTGCAATTTTCAGCAGATAGCACTCTTTTTGTTGCAGGATTTCAGGTACGATGTGCAATTTGTAGTTTTATCATCTGTTGTTTCTTCTTTTGATCTTAAAGTAATACTTGTTATCTTCTACACAGGATAGTGATATTAAGATATACAATGTTGATAATGCTTAGAAAGTTCAAAAAAACATCCACACAAGAAGCTTTCGGTGGACAATAACAGATACATCTCTTTCACCTGACCACCGTTTCCTTGTAAGTCAGTGAATTTGATGTTTTTTCCCACTGAAACTTGAAATTAAACTCAAACTACATCTTTTTGGGAGTTATAATTGACCGGAATTGACCACTTCAGATGAAGGGTAACTTATAGTATCTCGTTTAATTGTGATTTTCAAGTATTCTTGTTTTTTACGTTTATCTAATAGCAGAAACTTTGAATGACGGAAAGACAAACCTAGCAAACCAAAGTGGAAGTAGTGCTGACAGAGGAGTCGTTTGATGTTGTCGCCCCTGACAAAATCATCCATGCAGACTGTGCAAGTTGTGGGTCTTGATCGGAGAAAGGAGCCTGCACCAGCGCATATTGGTAGCTTCTTATAAAGCCATCCATAGGACCAGGAGGCTTACGAATACCCAAGAATTTGTTATTTATATATAAGAAATTAGAAGTGAAAAATCATAATTAAAGATAACTATTTAAATATTTCAGAAACGAATTTTATATTATTCAAATTGGATAACTTGGCATGGTTTTAGATTAGGCGTCGTAATCTATAACTTATAATAAACAAAACATAGAATAATGAGCCGGAAAATAGGATTTGAAGCTTTAGAATAATAACACGTGGAATAAAGGCTTTTAAAGGATGACACGTGGCATCTAAAGCCCTTGTTTATTATAAGTTATAGATTTTATATATATATATATATATATATATATATATATATATATATATATATATATATATATATATATATATATATATATATATATATATATATATATATATATATATATAGCGTTTTTGTGATATTCTAATAAATTATTACACTATATGTGTAATACTCTATTAGAATGTGTAACATTCCAGTGAAATATTTTTTGTATTTTTTGTATTTTTTTATTGTGGGTTTTTTTCTATTTTTCCCTTTATTAATATTTTTATATATTTAATTAAATGTTACCTTATTTATTTTTCTCTTTTTATTTTTATATTTTTAGAAAGGTTAATAGTTTCTAATCAATTTTTGGTGTTTCTTTTTTTTTTTTTAGATAATAACATTCTCTTTTGTTACTTTTTGAGACATAACTTTTTTTTATCTCTTAGGTCGTAACCTTTTCTTAATCATATAACTTTGAATTAGAAGGGTATGATTGGATATTATATCATTTTTGTATTTATATTTATTTTTAAACATTGAAAACTTTTTAAATCATGATATTATTTTTAAACACTTGCAAATCATCAAAAATCAGATAAACATAGTCGATGTATTAATTATCTACCCTGAAAAAGTTTAAAAAAATAATATTATTCGTAATTAAGCCACAAAACATAAACTCAACATAGCATGTGATCTTTGATATTAAAAGATGTCAAAATACGTTAATATCATTGAACATTTAGTTAACAAACAACAGGCCCGGTAGTTATCAAGTAAAATAAATTTTGAGGTAGCTATAAATAAAATATAACTTTATTAAATATCTTAAATTAGTTCATGTATATTTCTATAATGATAGAATTTAAGGTTGCGTAAACGGAAATTATGAGAAGAATAATCGAATAGATAAATTAAGAAAAAACCATCATAGTACATTATGTCGATAGCCACAAAAAATAATCAAACGCTAGAGTCTTGTTAAAGTTAATAATTAAAATGTCAACAAACTTAGCCGGAAAATAGGATTTGAGGCTTTAGAATAATAACACGTGGAATAAAGGCTTTTAAAGGATGACACGTGTCATCTAAAGCCCTTGTTTATTATAAGGCTAAAGGGAGTGGTGGTCAATGGCCAACGGATGGCCAAGGAGTTTTTGTGAGCCAGACTATGGTTGGCAGGTTTTGGCCATTTTGTAGGCAGTGGTGGCCAATAACCAACGAATGACCAAGGAGAATTTTTTTTAATTAAATTTTTTGTAATCTTCAATTAATAAACTAATAATTAACTTAATTAAAATTAAATTAAAATTAAATTAAAATTAATCATAAATATTTTATTTAAATAGAAACGTTACTAGACACGACAAATAAACTAATAATTAACTTAATTAAAACTTAAAAAAACTAAAACAAACCACTTAAAATAAATAAAAATTACTAAAAACACCAAATAATATAACTAGAAATGATCCTCATCAGAAAATTCATCGTCGTCTAAGACGGGCGGTGGCACATTCAGATCAAGATGATGCGTCCAAAGATGATCGATTAAATGGCGACGAAGATCCCCATGAATTGTGGAATCGTGCACTATTTGAACCCTTTGACGGTATCCTGGAGTCCCAGGTGCATGTGCTTGTCTCGGGGGTATGATCTCGTTTTCATTGTATTGGCATATCGCGCGTCCTTCGTGTTCAATTATCATATTATGCAAGATTATACATGTATACATCACGTTCTGCATACTTGATTTATGACGCAAGAATGCTGGTTTTGAAATTATATGGAAACGTTTCTTCAATACACCAAATGCTCGCTCGATATCCTTCCGTGCTCTTTCTTGAGCTCTTTTAAACCTTTGCCTTTGAGGGTCATTCGGATAAGTCAACGTCTTAACGAGAACATAATGCTCAGGATAGATCTCGTCCACAAGATAATAGCCATATCGATATTCTGTTCCTCGAAGCATAAATGAAGAGTCCGGAGCAGTTCCGTTATATAAATTATCGTAAAGATCAGAACTATTGAGAACATTGATGTCGTTATTCG
Source organism: Cichorium intybus (assembly GCA_023525715.1). Lineage (NCBI taxonomy): Eukaryota > Viridiplantae > Streptophyta > Magnoliopsida > Asterales > Asteraceae > Cichorium > Cichorium intybus. Next base: position 51,112,059 of record CM042011.1, read on the forward strand.
ACCCGGGCTCACCAAAAAAATGAATGTCAAAACCACAGATCATGTGAGGCTGCAGCCTGAAGCACGACAGTTGGGTATCCGTAATTACCCTTTGTGTATTGTCTGTGCCACCCATTTGGACACATATCACATCTCCACTACATGCAATCTACACTTCCCAACATACCAGGAAAGCCATGCACTTGTCCATGATGGGCATACAACTGTCGGATGTCATTGGGAGTAGGTGCACGCATATAGCGTCCTTGGTACAAATGAATGACAGTCTCGCAAAAATGCTGAAGGGTTTCACGACTAGTACATTCGGCCATCCTAATACTTTCGTCTAGTGCATCAGCGGTGGTGCCATATGCTAACATACGAAGTGCAGCAATACATTTTTTAATAGGATGAAAGCCTAAGGTACCTGCTGCGTTCGGACGTTGCTTGAAATAAACGTTCGCTGCTTCAATGTCTCCAACAATCTTCAAAAACAACGATTTGTGCATTCGAAAACGACGACGAAATTGATGATCGCCATATGTTGAATTATCGATAAAATAATCTTTGAAGAGCCGTTGTTGTGCTGCATCCCGTTCTCGTTCAATAAATCTCCTCGTATGACCACTGGTATTACTTGATTCCCCGCTATCAAGTTCTTCAATTCTCCGCTTCCTGATGGCGATGGTTAAATCTATCGCTTCCTCGAGACCGTCATCGGATGACGACATTTTCGTATAAAATTTAAGTGTATTAAGAATATGTGAGAGAGATTAATTTGAAAGGTTGAAGATATTGTGTGAAATAAATGTGAATATGTTGGTTTATATAAGTAAAGAAATAAAATATTTTTGAATTTAAAAAAAAAAAGGAAAATGGTCGTTGGCATCTCGCCAACGGCTTGGCGAGTATGATGGCGAGGATGGCCGGAGTAGGCATGGCGAGTGGAGGTGGCTCGCCAAGAGGGTTGGCGACCTCTTTGGCGGTCATTACTCCCTCCAGCCTAAGTTATAGATATATATGGAAGAGTTCAAATGAGAACCATTAAAAAGTTGAGAACCAATCTCGGCCCTTGACGCAAATTCATTGGAGAGTCGTGTATATATATATATATATATATATATATATATATATATATATATATATATATATATATATATATATATATATATATATATATATATATATATATATATATATATATATATATATATATATATTCTTACCATAATTTCACTTCTTATTTGATCCTTCTTTATATAGAATTGGGATCCGGTAAATAAAAAAACTTCTTACATTCTTACCATAATTTCACTTCTTATTTGATCCTTCTTTTATATATATATATATATATATATATATATATATATATATATATATATATATATATATATATATATATATATATATATATATATTCTATGAGGAATGCTCTTTTTTCATTTCTTCGATCAACAAAACATGATTTTTTAATCCTGTTATAATGTTCAATTTCATTCCCTTGTCTATCTATGCATACCAAATGCTACATATTAGTCTAACACCTTTTTCTTGATTTAAATGTTACTTGGTTAAGCTTATAGAAAAGACACCAGTCTGTCATTAATCATAATTAACGATCTACCCATACAGCATTTGGGTTCCATAATCGAAATATTAATTGTAACTATATAAATAAGCATTAATGCGAGTACAATATCATTTTAAACCCAACCTAATATACGTAATGTATACAGTTATTACATGATCCATTGTCTCTTCAATCCCAGTGAAAATGATCTAACATCCATCATTAGTTTCAAACTCACGAGAACGGAGAACTATAAAGTGTGGGGTGATTTATTCTTAGGGCTCTTAAAGCAAGGAACAAAGTAGGGTTTATAAATGGGACTTTGATAGGCCGAAGAACGAATTCAAAGGCTAAGCAATAGGATAGGGTGGATGTTGTTGTCTTAAATTGGCTATTAGGTTCGAATTCAATGTCCAAAGATCTATATCTTACCCAAGCCCATTTGAAAGTTCTGCCAGACTGCCACTCTCGGAAAGAACTAAAATAGATATATGAAAAAATAGATGGGTCGATTGTTTTCAAATTGTGTAAAAAATAAACTCGTAGGCCCAAATTGGCCCAACTGTTTCAGATTACTATAATCAATATGGAAAGATTTTGATGCCTTGATCAAATCTTAGCAGTTAGCACATGTGTCTGTGATGCATCAAAGACTTCTAAGGAACATAGTCAACAAAGTAAGCTGATACGGTGTCTAGTATTTTAAAATTGTAGATATAATTGTTGATAGAAAGATTTATATACTCAGATAAAACCTATTTTGACCTAATACAAACAGTTGATAAAGTACACAAATACAATTACATCATTGTCTGTTTAAGGGTATATTTATTTGTATTGCGCATAATTTCTTTGTTGTTCCCTCATAGTTGAGTAATGTTAAATAAATGGGACTAAATACTTATTATTAGTTATTTTAATATATATTTAATATTTAAATTATGAATAGCTTCATTCGTGTCAATATTTTATTGAATAATTATTAACTATTATTAATTAAAACTAGTGGGGTCCCGTGTGATGCACGGGTTTCGTCAGTTTAGTAGGCGGCCCAGCTCGTTGAGTCGTTCGGGTGTGTCGGGCTTAATAGGGAAATAAAAGTATGATGCTATTATAGAAAGAAATGAAAATGAAAGTAAGTCCCTAAGTTTGTTTTCCAAGTCTTCATCTTCATCTTCGTCTTCTTTGTTTTCATCATCTTGACCCTAAAATAGCAACGTACTTTCATTTCTATTTGTTACAGCATTTTCCTTTAACTTTTTTTTTTATAATTAATCCGTTGTACCTTTATCAATCTACATGCTTATAGTTTTGTACTTTCAAAATTTTGTTATTAAGAGATTATACTTTGAAAAAATTACATAATTATAGAAATGAAACTACATTGCTATTTCTTGAACTTAAGTATTTTAAAAATAATAAAAAGAAAATTACCTGGCCAGCCTGGTCCAGCTTCTCAAATATATCCAATTTTAGTAAGTCTGCCCAAAAGAATATATTTTATTAAAATAAATCAAATTTATTCAGGAATAATGAAAAGAAAGAAATGGAAGTCGGATGCTATAATACACAAATAAATGAAAGTATGTTGTTTTTTTTATTATATATTTAGCCCTCCTTTTATTGATAAGATGATTAATACTAACACTAACAGGCCGTATAATAGAATTAAATTTATCAGATTATAGATATTTTAAGAGGCAAAATAAATTGAAAAAAATTATAAATGCTGAACAAACCTGACTGTAGATCCTATTGGGTCTTTTTTCTCTTGATATGCCTCGAATTCTTTCCAACTGTTTGAAAAAATCAATGAAGTATGTTGGTGGCATTAAATAGATTAATGTATAAAATTTAAAATAGTATGTTTTTAAACTTTAATCATTGTATTTAATGAATAACGGAATAAATTACTAATAGCATTTTTGTTTGGTTGAATGGAAGAAAATGACAAAGGAATGGAATGGACACAGTAATGGAATGAATTCTCATATGAATGTCTTGAATTATTTAATTATAATAAATGAATTTTTTTATTTACAAAAATCAAAGAATTGAGAATAATATTAAACCAAAATAAGATTATAATAAAAATATATTTTATGGTAAAGTTACCAATGTAACATCCCAGTTTGATTAAAATCATGATCTTTTTAAAAAAAGATTAATCTCATAAAAAATTACATGGATAACAATGTGTAATTATATCATTTTCATTTAAAAAACACACCCTCGAAAAAAAACTAAAAAACTAACAAAATGGAAGGAAGGAACACATTCCATCAAGAATGCTTGATTCCATTCCATCAGACAACTTGTCTCATTCCAACGGAGTCACCCATTCCAGTCCTTTCATGATTCCATCATACCAAACACCACCTTATAATTTTACCTAGTTCTGAAGGAAGTAAGTCAGAACTCAAAATCATATAATCTGAAACTGGCGGCCTTTTTGTTGTATTTTCATTTTCTGCCACAACAATTCCCATGAAAAAAAAACATCACAACCAAATAGCATCATCATATCATATAATGATATAAAAGAAGACAATTTTTTCTTTAATTTAATAGAAAAATGCAATTTGAAACACCTCCATAATAAAACACGAGTCTATTGTAGAAAAAATAGTTAAAAAAACGGAATGCTTACTTTTACTATCTTTACTCGGGTCCTCCAAATAGTGAGGAGATGAATTCCAGTACGTAGTCAAATTATGTGACCATTCTACTAAAGTCTTGAATTCTTTGTCTTTTCGTTGACTTCAGGGAGTTCATTGATTTCCTACAACTCAAAAAAAATTAGTTTTTAATATAGTTATGGCAAATCAAGACATAGAAGATCATAAAATGTCTTCAATGTTTATACGAATATTTCATATATTACCAGAAGGAAAAGTATTACTTACAGGAAATACTTCGTTTGCATCATGACTTCTATGATGCTTTTCTAGTCCGACCAAAACATGAGCACTCTTGGCTTTAATTTTACTTTCTTTAATTCGACTCACGTGTACCTGTAAGAAAAGAAATTACATTACTAAAATTTGATCTAAACAACAATAGCATTAAAGGGTAGTTTGGTTGAACATTTTATGAGATTATAAGAAAAGTGCTTAATAGTCGATAATACATAAAGGATTGTAGCAAATGATAAAGGATAGTTACTATCAGCAAGATCTGTACTTGGTAAATCTGGGTTTCCGGCATTCACTATCCCACCAAAGATCTACACACCATAAGGAAAAAATAAGTTGCAATCATTATAGGTATATTTTGGAAGTTCCGGATATATTAGTAAAAAAGAAAAAGGAAAGGAGCTTCTTTGAAACATTCCAAATTAAAAGTACCTGTATACCGATTGAACAGTAAATGCACAGGACAGAAAAGATACCCATGTATGGCATCAAACTTGTATCAAGGTTAAAAATGTAGCAACAAAGGCTCGGTACCTTTGTACATGCATCAACAACCTAATCAATCTGAACATCCTTGCAATTAGAAGATAACGAACCCTAGAAATAAATATAATGAAAACATATATATAAGTTCGGTACCAAAAACAAACTATTAATTAATGAAAATGTATTACAGGCTTACCGGTTCCCATTTGAAATAAATATTAGCTCCTTTGGAGGTACGATTGTTGCTGTTTCTCCAATAACTGCAAAGCCCCAAAAAATATATATACAAGTAAATACTTATTTTGTATTTTTTCCCTTTGAAAGAGGAATAATGTGTATATTGGTGTGGAATTTGATATGTACCTATGACCCATGTGGAAATGAAGTCAAATCGGTTTTGACCATCCTTCCAGTAATGTGTATATTGGTGTGGAATTTGATATGTACCTTTGTACATGTTTCAATAATAACTGTTAGTTCTATATGCCCAAGGATGATCGTAAAATGATATTACTAATAATACATGATCATATAGGGTCACACCAACAACAAGTTTGACACCAATTGATCATTTAGAACGTTAAATTTGATTTAACATCAAATGATACTAAACTTGCAATTTAATCTTGTAGGTTATTATTATTTGAGGTAAATAATAATAACTACAAAAATTAAAGGTTGATTAATAATTCATATGTGATGAATTAATTAAGTGTATCAATTAAATTGTTTAAATTGTTAAACGATTTAATTGATTTATAAATAAGCCTTTTATTTAATTTAATTGGTAAATTAAATAAAATAGATATTGTAATAATACATATATATATATATATATATATATATATATATATATATATATATATATATATATATATATATATATATATATATATATGTGTAAGTATGTATATATTTATACATTTAAGATTACATGTTCTAATGGTTTATTTATACAAACTCATGGGTTAAATGTTATCCCATTAAAGAAAATAAAGATGTATTATTTATAAGCTTTTATTGTATAAGCTTTATAAATAATAAAAACCCAAATATAATTTCTTTTTGGCTTGCACAAATTCAGCCATTATAGAGGGGACAAGGCATGGTTGGATGACTTAAAAGTAAAGCAATATTCTTCATGTCTTCTAGGTGTGACCATGGATGATATGAGTGCTCTTTCTTTAAGCACATGACCATTGTTTCTTTCTCCTTTTGGTTGATATATGGCCGGCCATCTTGAGGGGTTTTTACCATTCTTTTATGCTTAAAATCAGCCAAAGAAACTCTCTTTAAGTGCTTAGCAAAATTGTTTTTTGGTTTCAAAAGAAAAGGAGTTCTAACTTGCAAGTTGTGGAACTAGCATTCAAGGGTGTTCAAGATTGTGGTGGATCAACTATAGAGGGATTCTAATTTGATTCCTAGCTATCAAAATCAACCAAACCAAACCCAAGAACAAAGGTTATGATCTTGAACTTAATCTATGTTTGTTCTTCATCTTATCTCTACATGCATGTAGCATGATCCTCTTGAAAATGGAATTTGTGTTCATGATTTTATGCTTCCGTTGCAAACTCATGTTTTGAAACTAATTACATGAACCTTGATTTCCAACAATTGGTATCAGAGCCATGGCTATATTGCATGTTTAGATAATAAGTTTATTTGGATAAACTTGGTTTTTGGAAGCCATGAATGTTCATCTTCTTGATTAAAAGTTTCATGCATGGCTTCTTTGGCAACATGCAAATATATAATCTATGATTTTATGTAACCAACTATATTTTATGTATGCATGCATTTGGTTACATAGATGTTGCCTTAGAAAAACAAAGTGTTGATTTTCTTATGATTTTATGTGATAAAATGGTGCATAAACAAGCCAAGGACCATATGATGCATGTTTTGTGTTTGTATTCGATATGGTTGTAATCTATTCATTTATTGAAGAGCTGCTGTCCAGATTTAAAAAATGTTTTGGAATTGTTTTAAAAATTCATATCTTGGTTATTTGGTGATATACTTGTTGGTAACTTTAATATCTAGTATATACATTAAGTTTCAACAAGTATTAGCATCAATATGGCCAAGAATGAATTGAAAAATGCAACAAAAATCACAAAATCTTCTTCCTGCTGCCCCTGGATTTCGCAAATAATGAGGAGGGGAAAGAAAAATCACAAGCTTTTTCATGGTGTCAAGAAATAGTGGTTCAAGTGTCATTTGGTGATATAAGAAGCTTGGCAAAATTGTAGCCAAATCGAAGATCATTTGGTTGAGTTTTTGTCACCTTTTTGTCCCTAGGTTTGGACTTGATATTTCATGTGTGGCTCACATGAAATATCAAACTAGTTGGCTTGTGTTTATGCACCCATGCATGCTTGTGATGATTGAATGTTTTATTATGTTATGTTGTGGATGAAAATAAGATTTTGCATGCTAGACAACCTAGATAATTAAACATAATCATCAAGGAGTTTGTATTTTCAAAAGTTGACAATTAAAACATAAGATGTGATAAAAATGGGTTTTATTAAAATGGGTTTTGTTTAAAACCTATTAAGTCAAGTTTTGAAAATGATTGAAACAAGAAATAAAATAGAGATTTTATAAACTCTTACAAACTCCAACCCTAAGTAATAATGGTAATTATTTAGGATTATAAATTGGTTCTAATATATGTGATCAAACTCAAACTTAATATTGGATATTAATTGTAATCTTGACCACAAACAAAGAATCAATAAAATGGAGATTTTATGATTTAGGAACCAATTAACAAAATAAGATTTAATGGTACCATGTTCATTGGATGCATGCAATCTACATGATACCATATGTTTTTCAAAATTAGAATTGTAAAACATTCAAATCCCTTATGAAATACGAATCTATGCCGTCCTTCTTAAAGACACTCATGTATCACTTGTATTTCCTTGTGGGATAAAGGATACCTAACCACTTGGAGTCTTCTTGCGATACAAGAAGTAGTTTTGCAATATTGATGGGATAAAGGACACCTAACCATTAATAGTTGTCAAAACTACACGTCCGTTTAAGTAGGATGATTCGTTTGGAAAATCTCTTGTGATAAAGGTCACCTAAGCATTAGAAATCCAAGGCATAGATGGGATCAAACATGCCAAACTTATAAATGTTATAATGGGATCCCATAACTCTAGAAATTATATTTGGATATAATTGGTAAACCGTTACCTACCTTGTTGATTCGAATAGGCGGGATAAAGGATACCTAACCACTTATTCATGATGCAACTTGGATTCTAGACCTTAATTAATTAAAGTTTATGAAACAAGAAAGGGTATTAATTATTAAGGACTTAATATCATAATTTACTAAATAGAACCTTGTTAAAATTTTGTAGATGGCACCAAACAACACACACTCGGCTCCTAACAAAACCTCACTACGGTCTCTCCTTGAAGGAGAAAAACTTAACCATACCAACTTCTTGGATTGGCACCGTAGTGTGAGAATTGTTCTCAAACAAGAAAAGAAAGAATATGTTCTCAATGAACCACTTCCAGAAGAGCCCCCTGCCATTCCTAAGCCCGCACACGATGCATGGCTTAAAAAGATGGATGATTCCATCGATGCATCATGCCTCATGTTGGCAACCATGATTCCTGACCTTCAGAAGGATTTGGAGAATCATTCAGCCTATGACATGATTCATCAACTAAAGGAAATGTTCCAACAACTTGCAAGAACGGAAAGGTTCGAAACTGTTCGGGCTTTCCATGCTTGCAAGATGGAGGATGGGCAGTCGGTAAGCTCTTATGTGCTCAAAATGAAGAGTCACATTGATCATTTGGCACGTCTTGGAGTTGTGATGCCCGAAGAGCTAGCAACGGATATGATCCTTAACTCCTTGACAAAGTCCTTTGATCCTTTCGTCATGAATTATAACATGAATGGTTTGAACAAGACTATCCCGGAATTACATGGGATGCTAATTACCGGGGAAAAGAGTCTGCCTAAGAAAACCACTCAAGTTCTCATGATCAAGGAAGGTGGCACAAAGAGAACAAGAACCGAACACCCCACCAACTCCAAGGGCAAAGGGAAAGCAAAAGCTTTCAAAGGTAAGGGCAAGAAAGTTGTCCAACCATCCCATCCGCCCAAGAAGAAGGCAAAGGTTGCCAAAGAAGACACATGCTTTGAATGTGGCAAAGCTGGGCATTGGAAGAGAAATTGCCCTACGTATCTTGCGGAGTTGAAGAAGAAGAAGGCCGGTGAAGGCACTTCAGGTATCTATGTGATAGATCTAGAACTTTATAATTTATCTCCTAACACATGGGTATTTGATACTGGTTGTGGAACTCACATATATAATATGTTGCAGGGGTTCAAAAGGAGTAGGCGACTGAAGGCAAATGAGGTAGTACTTCGGGTTGGAAACAATGCAAGGGTTGCGGTGGATTCAATTGGAAGTTTTAATTTATTACTACCTAATGGCTTGTGTGTGACATTGTTGAATGTTTACTATGTTCCTAGCTTGACTAGGAATATTATTTCGGTTGCTAAATTAAGACAATGTGGATTTGATCTTTCCTTTAATAATGATGATATTTGTGTTTACAAAAATAATGTATTCTATTTTGAGGCTAGGCCTTTAAATGGAATTTATGAAGTAAACCTTGATGAAAAGACTAACAATGGCTCTTTATACCACACTTTCACCAAGAAACCCAAATTTGATTTGAGTCAAACCTATCTATGGCATTGTCGCCTTGGGCATATAAACAAGAATCGCATATCCCAACTTCAAAAGAGTGGACTTTTGAAGGCAAATGAGAATGACTCATTTGATATATATGAATCTTGTTTACATGGAAAGATGACTAAAGCTCTTTTCTCCGGAACCAATGAGAGAGCAAAGGACTTGTTAGGAATCATACATACGGATGTATGTGGTCCTTTCAAGCCAATGACTAGATATGGTGAAAGATATTTCATCACCTTCACTAACGACTTTAGTCGTTTTGGATATGTTTATTTGATTAAACATAAACATGAGGCGTTTGAAATGTTCAAAACGTTTCAAAGTGAAGTGGAAAATCAACTCAACAAAACAATTAAAGTTCTTCGTTCTGATAGAGGAGGTGAGTACTTAAGTACAAACTTTATGGATCATTGTAAGACTTGTGGAATTGTTTCACAACTTACTCCACCTGGAACACCACAACATAATGGTGTGTCTGAGAGGCGGAACCGAACACTATTGGATATGGTTCGATCCATGATGAGTAGAAGTACTCTACCTTTATCTTTTTGGGGTTATGCTTTACAAACAGCTGCTCGTCTCCTAAACATGGCACCTACTAAAAAGGTAGATAAAACGCCTTATGAGATATGGCATGGAAGGGTTCCGTCTTTATCCTATCTCAAGGTATGGGGTTGTGAAGCTTATGTTAGACAAGAAGCTTCAAACAAATTAGAACCCCGTTCAACTAAATGTATCTTTGTAGGATATCCGAAAGATTGTCTTGGATACTATTTCTACAGTCCCATCGAGAATAAGATATTTATTTCTCGAAAAGTTGAATTCCTAGAAAACAAGTTTCTGACGGAAGAGGCTAGTGGGAGGTTTGTGGAACTTGAGGAACTTCAGGAACCACAACCTGATACACAAGAAGTTGAATCTAGCATTCAACAAGAAATTGTTGAACCTGAACAAACGGTTGATCAGGAACAAATTGTAACACAAGGTGTTCGCAAATCTGGTAGGGTTCGAATTGAACCAGAAAGGTATGGTTACCTTTTGATGGAAGAGGAATGTTATACGATAGATTCTGATGAACCAGTCAACTATCAGAGTGCAATATCAGATCCTGAATCTGATAAATGGCTTGAGGCCATGAACACTGAGATGCAATCCATGCACGATAATCAAGTTTGGAACTTGGTTAATCTTCCCACCAATTGTAAGACTGTTGGGAACAAATGGGTTTTCAAGAAGAAAATCGACGTGGATGGAAATGTTCACACTTTTAAGGCTAGACTTGTCGCTAAAGGATACTCACAGACTCATGGTATTGACTATGATGAGACCTTTTCTCCAGTGGCAATGATCAAGTCGATTAGGATACTTTTTGCCATAGCCGCATACTATGATTATGAGATATGGCAAATGGATGTCAAGACCGCTTTCCTTAATGGATACTTATTGGAAGATGTCTATATGAATCAACCTGAAGGTTTTGTCGATCCCAAGCATCCAAACAAAGTGTGCAAGCTTAAAAGATCTATCTATGGATTAAAGCAAGCGTCTCGAACATGGAACATCCGTTTTGATGAAAAGATTACGAGTTTTGGATTCATCAAAAATGAGGATGACTCCTGTGTTTACAAGAAAGCTAGTGGGAGCATTGTCATAATCCTAGTATTGTATGTAGATGACATACTTTTATTTGGAAATGACATCCCAACCTTAAAAGGTGGCAAAGCGTTCCTTGAGAGTTGTTTCTCAATGAAGGATCTAGGGGAAGCTGCTTATGTATTAGGCATAAACATCTATAGAGATAGATCTAAGAGACTTATTGGTCTTAGCCAAAGTGTATATATTGATAAAATCTTGAAAAGGTTCAAGATGCAAGACTCCAAAAGAGGATTCTTGCCAATGCCTCATGGCACCATCCTAAGCAAGTCTCAGTGCCCAAACTCTAGGACTGAACTTGAAAGGATGAAACATGTCCCATATGCTTCGGCAATTGGGTCCATCATGTATGCCATGTTATGCACTAGGCCCGACGTCTCATGTGCCTTAAGTATGACTAGTAGGTAGACCTGGCAAACGTGTCGTGTCGTGTCGATTTCGTGTCGTGTCAAAACATTAAACGGGTTGAAAGTGCTCGACCCTAACCCAACCCGTTTAATAATCGTGTCGTGTCGTGTTAACCCGTTTATTTTCGTGTCGAGTTCGTGTCGAGTTTCGGGTTTGGGGTTTAGACCTTGTAAATATATCATGTCACTTTTTGAGTTGAAACACTAAGTAGGTTGAAAGAATAGGAGTTTGAGGCGAAAAGGAAAACATTAAAAATTAGTAATAGAAACATTCACAATAAGTTTATAGAGCAACGTTAAAAGATTAGGAGTCGGGGAGATGAATGACGAGGTTGCGAGGAGGAGAGAGAGGCCGAGTCAAATGAATTCATGACCTAGGTGGCTAAAAGACTTCCACATTATAAAACACGTCAATCAGAAGTTTTTCTTTTAAATATGGTATTGGTGTTTTGACCTGTCCAATTTACATAAGAATTAGAAAAACATGAATATAAATAAACGGGTCATTTTCGAGTCATATTCGAGTTGAAAGTTTCAACCCTGACCTTACCCGTTTAATTATCGTGTCGTGTCGTGTCAACCCGTTTAATTAAACGGGTTGAAATCTCTTACCCAAACCCGTTTATTTCGTGTCGAGTTCGTGTCGGGTTATCGTGTCGTGTCAGGTTTTGCCACCTCTACTAGTAGGTATCAACAGAACCCAGGTGAAGCCCACTGGACTGCTGTAAAGAACATTCTGAAGTACTTGAGAAGAACTAAAGATATGTTCTTAGTTTACGGCGGTTTGGAAGAAAGCTTAAAGGTAAAGGGTTACACTGACGCAAGCTGCCAAACAGATAGGGATGATTCGAAATCTCAATCTGGGTATGTCTTTATTTTAAATGGAGGAGCCGTGTCTTGGAAGAGTTCCAAACAAGAAGTGATTGCACAATCCACTACAGAATCAGAATATGTTGCTGCTTCAGAAGCTGCTCAAGAAGCTGTCTGGATGAGAAAGTTCATAGAAGATCTAGGGGTTGTTCCTTCCATTCGGGACCCTATAGAAATCTTCTGTGACAATCTAGGTGCTATAGCTCAAGCAAAGGAACCTAGATTGCATCAAAAAACCAAACACATTCACCGAAGGTATAACTACATTAGACATGATGTTAAGAATGGTGAAATAAGTATTCACAAGGTTCATACAGATCAAAATTTGGCAGACCCATTCACGAAACCTTTACCCCAAACTAAGCATGAAAGTCATGCTAAGGGTATAGGACTCCGTTTTTCTAATGAATGGATTTGATTTGTGTTTAATGTTTTATGAATATGAACTTATGTAAACGACAAGAATTATGTAATATTTATGACGTGATGTTTCATTCATAATTATTGTGTTTTATTAGCATGTTTAATCCTTGAATAATTTAGTTATTCTAAACATCCATAGTCGATCATAGTTGTGGGAGCAATTATGAAGTAAGACTAATATGAATTGGATTGGTTGACTTTTATGGGTAAAAGTAGCAAAAGGTTGCAACCAAATTCATAGGTACTTGTCAGTGAACAAGTATTGGACTTGACCCGTTTCAAGATCACTCCATGGATCATCATCATAAGTGATTCTTGAATAAAGGTATTATCATTGTATCCTTTGACCTGAGATACATATTTGGGACTCAAGTGTAGAGTGTACTATGCTTTGATATGGTTTACTGTTGTTCTTGAAATACAGACAACCATAAAGGCCATACTCATGCATAGTACTAACTATATGAGGGGCGTATGTAGTCAAGACGGGATTTGTTCCTCTTATGTGTTGAGAGTTAGACATCTAAGGCGCCTGTTTGAAAGTTGAACATAAAATGAGAATGATTAAGATCCATGTCTCATGTTCAACATGATGTCTGTGACAAAGGGATAATTGATAGATAACCTTATACATCAATTAGAGCCTCGTGTTTTCTGAAGAATTGAATGTTGTTGAATGGCACAATGTCATGTGTTATTGGGGGCAGTGAAATGTTGCTAGACGTTTACCACTGTCGATATCATTCTATGATGCAACCTTGTGCAAGTGGGAGATTGTTAGTTCTATATGCCCAAGGATGATCGTAAAATGATATTACTAATAATACATGATCCTATAGGGTCACACCAACAACAAGTTTGACACCAATTGATCATTTAGAACGTTAAATTTGATTTAACATCAAATGATACTAAACTTGCAATTAAATCTTGTAGGTTATTATTATTTGAGGTAAATAATAATAACTACAAAAATTAAAGGTTGATTAATAATTCATATGTGATGAATTAATTAAGTGTATCAATTAAATTGTTTAAATTGTTAAACGATTTAATTGATTTATAAATAAGCCTTTTATTTAATTTAATTGGTAAATTAAATAAAATAGATATTGTAATAATACATATATACATATATATATGTAAGTATGTATATATTTATACATTTAAGATTACATGTTCTAATGGTTTATTTATACAAACTCATGGGTTAAATGTTATCCCATTAAAGAAAATGAAGATGTATTATTTATAAGCTTTTATTGTATAAGCTTTATAAATAATAAAAACCCAAATATAACTTCTTTTTGGCTTGCACAAATTCAGCCATTATAGAGGGGACAAGGCATGGTTGGATGACTTAAAAGTAAAGCAATATTCTTCATGTCTTCTAGGTGTGACCATGGATGATATGAGTGCTCTTTCTTTAAGCACATGACCATTGTTTCTTTCTCCTTTTGGTTGATATATGGCCGGCCATCTTGAGGGGTTTTTACCATTCTTTTATGCTTAAAATCAGCCAAAGAAACTCTCTTTAAGTGCTTAGCAAAATTGTTTTTTGGTTTCAAAAGAAAAGGAGTTCTAACTTGCAAGTTGTGGAACTAGCATTCAAGGGTGTTCAAGCTTGTGGTGGATCAACTATAGAGGGATTCTAATTTGATTCCTAGCTATCAAAATCAACCAAACCAAACCCAAGAACAAAGGTTATGATCTTGAACTTAATCTATGTTTGTTCTTCATCTTATCTCTACATGCATGTAGCATGATCCTCTTGAAAATGGAATTTGTGTTCATGATTTTATGCTTCCGTTGCAAACTCATGTTTTGAAACTAATTACATGAACCTTGATTTCCAACAATAACAACAGCTACATTCAAGAGGAGGACAAAAGAAATCACATATCCATAACTACATGCACTCTGTTTTGTTAGAGTCTGTAAACACTTAATACATGGATATGACTGTTCAGGTAAGCCCCACTAGACAAAGGTGACAATTAAAAACAACAGATGTTGACGAATCTCACCAGCAAAGATACATTCATCATCCAGCTCATATATTTCCAGATAAATCCTTATCTATAAGAGGTGTGTACATAAATGTACACATTAGATGAATCGGAAAAAGTGTATATGTCCTTACTTGCATACATATAGTCCTCTATATACCGTATAATTCACACTATTGAGATTATATATGTTTATAATGCACTGTAAAAGCCATTAATGCAATATCGATTAAAGGAAATCAAAAAATCCAAAAGAAAAAAAAAAGACCGGAAGATTCATACATGTTTAAAAATTGACAGTTGTGTTGCTATTCCTAAATGATTGTGTGAAAGAGGGTCAGCAATTGAATGTCGTACATACCAGACAGATGCGTAATTCATGGAGATAGGGTTTTGGTAGCCAGCGCACACCAAGCAAGGAGACGCGGTCGTTATTTCTCCCTGTAAACGATCGAGTATATAAGCGATTAGAACTAAGAAGCACGGGTGGGTCGGCGGTGGGCGGTGTCACAGCACCATACGGCAGACGCCAGTGGGAAAGGTGAAAGCGGGGTAAGAATTCGACTAAGAAGCAAAAGATATAAAGGAATTAGGGATGGATAACTTTAAATTGGAACGCGTGAATCGTAAATTACAGTTTTGCTCACCTCTAAAGAATCGCAACTTGAGGTGGAAGACGGCGGAGGAATTCACGATTTTGGTTTCACCGGCTGTTGAAGACGATGAAGAGCGATGGAGCGGTGGGGATGATGGGTTAGTGCGATGCAATCCGCCGCCGTAGATCTGCAACACTCTGAAACTGAAGTCGGGTGAAGGTTTGGCGGTGCTGTGATAAGGAGAGGATGAAGCGGTGAGGGCGGGAGAAGCATCTGGAAAGGAAAAGACGGAAAATCACCACAGTACCCATGGAGAAATCGAGAAGGATCGCAACCAAAAAAAAAAACCCGAAATCCAACCTTCAGACAGCGAAACGAACTGGCCAACATGCAAAGAAGAAGAAGAAGCTGCGCAGATGAGAAAACCCCCGACCGACGGAATTTCACCAGAGAGATGCGGGAAGAGAAGAAACAACAAAGAAAAGAAAACGAATCGGCAAAGATGAAAGCTCCTTAGAAAACACGTGTCAAGAGAAAAGAAGTGAAAATGGATAAAACCCGAAAACCCGCGCCTAGACCAGAATTGGAAAACCACAAAAAAAAGTGACAAAATTGATATAAGTAAAGCCGGTAACATTATCTAATATGGGCAAAAGTGACGGATTTTAAGTTAAAGAATAATATTTGCTAAAAACATATAAATTACTTGTTGATATGTCACTAAAGAACTTTTCTTTAAAAGTGTTGATATTACACTTATGTCAGGATGATTAAAAAGGTTAAAGTGACACAATTCATGCAAATATTTTTCTTATTAGTAGTGTAATCTATAACAGTATCCATTGGAGTAGAGAGGGACATTGCGACCAGATCATTATGGGGTTGAACGATGGTATTAATATTTAGAGCTTTTATTTTTATATATTCATCTGTTACATATTCGATCAATATGGTTTATAAAATAAAGATAACATATGAAAAGATAAGAGATATATTGGTTATTTTATTTAGACCCTGTTTGGTAAGATCTTAAACTTTAAGATCTGAATTTTTAAGAGGTCTGAATTTCTAAGAGGATCTGAAATTTTCAGATCTGAACGTTTAACATGCTGTTTGATTGGAATCTCTGAATTGTTGTAGTGTGGTAGGATGGGGGTGGGTGAGTAGGGTGGTGGTAGGTGGGGTGGTATGGGGATGGGGTAGGATGTGGTGGGTGGGTTGTGGTGCGGCGGGTATGACTATGGGTGCCTCTTAATTTTATTTAGACATGATTCCATCTTTTAATTTTTAAGAGGCTGCTGATAGATTAAGAGACTTTTATTCAAATGCTATCAAACACACTTAATCTGAAAATTAAGAGACTGCCTCTTAATTTTTCAATTAAGAGGCTATCAAACAGGGCCTAATGTCTTATTTCAAGATGTAGTAATTAGGCTAAAGGAAGTGGTGGCCAATGGCCAACGGATGACCAAGGGGTTTTTGTGGGCCAGACTATGGTTGGCAGGCGTTGGCCATTTTGTAGGCAGTGGTGGCCAATGACCAACGAATGGCCAAGGAGATTTTTTTAATTAAATTTTTTGTAATCTTAATTAATAAATTAATAATTAACTTAATTAAAATTAAAATAAAATTAAATTAAAATTAATCATAAATATTTTATTTAAATAGAAACGTTACTAGACACGACAAATAAACTAATAATTAACTTAATTAAAACTTAAAAAGACTTAAACAAACCACTTAAAATAATTAAAAATTTCTAAAAACACCAAATAATTTAACTAGAAATGATCGTCATCAGAAAATTCATCGTCGTCTACGACGGGTGATGGCACATTCAGATCAAGATGATTTAGCGTCCAAAGATGATCGATTAAATGGCGACGAAGATCCCCATGAATTGTGGAATCGTGCACTATTTGAACCCTTTGACGGTATCCTGGAGTCCCAGGTGCATGTGCTTGTCTCGGGGGTATGATCTCGTTTTCATTGTATTGGCATATCGCGCGTCCTTCGTGTTCAATTATCATATTATGCAAGATTATACATGTATACATCACGTTCTGCATACTTGATTTATGACGCAAGAATGCTGGTTTTGAAATTATATGGAAACGTTTCTTCAATACACCAAATGCTCACTCGATATCCTTCCGTGCTCTTTCTTGAGCTCTTTTAAACCTTTGCCTTTGAGGGTCATTCGGACAAGTCAACGTCTTAACGAGAACAGAATGCTCAGGATAGATCTCGTCCACAAGATAATAGCCATATCGATATTCTGTTCCTCGAAGCATAAATGAAGAGTCCGGAGCGGTTCCGTTATATAAATTATCGTAAAGATCAGAACTATTGAGAACATTAATGTCGTTATTCGACCCGGGCTCACCAAAAAAAGAATGCCAAAACCACAGATCCTGTGAGGCTGCAGCCTGAAGCACGACAGTTGGGTATCCGTAATTACCCTTTGTGTATTGTCTGTGCCACGCATTTGGACACATATCCCATCTCCAGTGCATGCAATCTACACTTCCCAACATACCAAGAAAGCCATGCACTTGTCCATGATGGGCATACAACTGGCGGATGTCATTGGGAGTAGGTGCACGCATATAGCGTCCTTGGTACAAATGAATGACAGTGTCGCAAAAATGCTGAAGGGTTTCACGACTAGTACGTTCGGTCATCCTAATACTTTCGGCTAGTGCATCAGCGGTGGTGCCATATGCTAACATACGAAGTGCAGCAGTACATTTTTGAATAGGATGAAAGCCTAAGGTACCTGCTGCGTTCGGCCGTTGCTTGAAATAAACGTTCGCTGCTTCCATGTCTCCAACAATCTTCAAAAACAACGATTTGTGCATTCGAAAACGACGACGAAATTGATAATCGCCATATGTTGAATTATCGATAAAATAATCTCTGAAGAGCCGTTGTTGTGTTGCATCACGTTCTCGTTCAATAAATCTCCTCGTATGACCACTGGTATTACTTGATTCCCCGCTATCCAGTTCTTCAATTATCCGCTGCCTGATGGTGATGGCTAAATCTATCGCTTCCTCGAGACCGTCGTCCGATGACGACATTTTCGTATAAACTTTA
Organism: Cichorium intybus; assembly: GCA_023525715.1. Classification (NCBI taxonomy): domain Eukaryota; kingdom Viridiplantae; phylum Streptophyta; class Magnoliopsida; order Asterales; family Asteraceae; genus Cichorium; species Cichorium intybus. The sequence continues at coordinate 51,130,814 of CM042011.1, forward strand.
AGTGTATTGAGAATATGTGAGAGTGATTAATTTGAAAGGTTGAAGATATTGTGTGAAATAAATGTAAATATGTTGGTTTATATAGGTAAGAAATTAATTATTTTTTAATTAAAAAAATAAAGGAAAATGGTCGTTGGCATCTCGCCAATGGCTTGGCGTTTGTGTTTGGCGAGCACCATGGCGACCGATGGCGGAGTGGCGTTGGCGATGGAGTTTGGCTCGCCAAGGGGCTTGACGACCCCCTTGGCCACCATTACTCTGTGAAGCCTTAGTATGTTGTGAATTATATGATACACTCAACACAATGCGCATTTGACCAAAATACAAGATCACTTTTATAATTTATTGCAATATTAATAACAACATAACAAGCTAAAAATTCTATATTTGTGTAGGGATAAGAAAAAAAAAACAAAATGAGTGGATATTTAACATATAAAGTATCGTTTTGTCATAATGACTTAGACCAAGTGGAGCCGAGTAAGGGATGGTGCGGTGATCTACGTGGCTTTACTACACCGCACGAGAACATCACCCCGGTTGGTGTGGTGAATGTGAGGGGATGGTGATCAAGGGGTTGGAACACCGCAGCATCATTCTCTCTCACATATCTTTTTCTCTTTCTTTTACACACACACACACACACACACACACACACACACACACACACACACACACACACACACACATATATATATATATATATATATATATATATATATATATATATATATATATATATATATATATATATATATATATATATATATAGACTAAAGTTCAAATGAGAACCATTTTTTTCCGAGGAACCAAGGAACTTTTTGACTGAAATTTTTTTTTCAAAAAAAATTACATAATACACCCAATCGCTTATATTTAAGCCCTTTTGTAAAAAAAAATTTGAAAAAAATAATATATATACACGAAATGTGCATATATGCACGAAACGTGATCATATACACATTTGCGAAAAAGTGCATATATGCACATTTCGTGTATACATATTATTTTTCAAATTTTTTTTGACAAAAAGTCTTAAATATAAGCGACTAGGTGTATTATGTCATTTTTTTTTGAAAAAAAAAATTCAGTTAAAAAGTTCCTAGGTTCCTCGGAAAATTTTGGTTCTCTCTTGATCCGGACTCTATATATATATATATATATATATATATATATATATATATATATATATATATATATATATATATATAAGTTAGTGTTAGTGAGGGGATACTATTTCCTACAAATTAAGGAGGGAGGGGTTAGTGAGGGGAAGGTGAATGGCGCCTACGTGACACTCTAACCCCTTGGGATGAGGAGTCACGGTTCCTCTTGATCTTACAAATTACAAAATTGTTTTTTTAGTTTGTCACATCATATAATTTTTTAAAAACAAATGAGAAAAAATCATTGTTATGAAATACACTCGTAGACTGCAAAATGCATTTGTATGTTGCAAATTACATGATATTTTCCGGAAAAAAATTCAAAGCTTTTGTAGTCTGAAACCATTTAAAAAGTAATTTCGTTGTTTACAATAAAACTTAATGACAATCATTTCATACGAAGTACCAAAAATATCAAATAATTGAATAATTCTGTTTTTTTATTAGTCCTGTAATTATCTTTCTTTTATTAATTGTAGAGTAAATTACACTTTTGGTCCCTGTGGTTGGCAAAAAATACCACATAGGTCCTAACTTTCCATTTTCAACATTCATAGTCACTTAGGTTGGCATAATTTACCAAATAAAGCCTTGGGATTTCAGATTCCTTCCTGACAGGTCACAGATCAATGTGAAATGTCTTTCTTGCCCTTTCTTATTTCTTTTATCTTTATCTTTTTAATTTTTTTATAATTAAAAAACTAAAAAAACACATCTCATACCTCTCTCTCTCTCTCTCTCTCTCTCTCTCTCTCTCTCTCTCTCTCTCTCTCTCTCTCTAATGCCAAGGTGGGAGCAAGTCTGCCATTAATGTCCACTTATCTTAACCTACATTCACCACTTTCATCTTTATCTTGCCATTCTTGTTGATCTCCCATGTTAATATCTGATGCACAATCCGTTGCATTACAACTACCAGAAGTGGACTGAGTCACAACAATAATGGGCAGATTGTATCCATCTACAAAACTAACATCATAATAATCCAGATTGTTGTAGCCTCCGATTGTTATCTCAAAGAGAGATGCAGGCGGGGTGGCACCCATCCCACTACACTCCATCTTCCCTCCACAATCTGCGGTTTCACATTTACCTACACCAGTTGCATCAAACGTGCACCCCGTTCTCGCCCATACCCTCCCAGACCATGCTGGAGTTGTGGGGATTTGTGCGCTTTGGCCTGAATTCAACTGGAACCCTGATGTTGGAAGTGGGGTCGTTCCTGCACCAGAAAGCGTTGATGGCCATATTGTAAAACGACAGTTGTTGGTTATGGTGAAGAGAGCGAACAACAGGAGATCAACAAGAATGGCAAGAGAAAGATGAAAGTGGTGGATGTAGGTTAAGATAAGTGGACATTAATGGCAGACTTGCCCCCACCTTGACATTAGAGAGAGAGAGAGAGAGAGACGTGGGGGTGGGGGTGGGGGTGGGGGTGGGTGGGGTATTTTTTTATTAATAAAATAAATAACAAATTTAAAGAAAAAGAAAAAAGAAATAAAAAGGGCATTTTAGTCTTTTTATATGCCCCAGGACTCTATGTGGTAATTTTTGCCAACCTTAGTGACCAGGAGTGTTGAAAATGAAAAGTTAGGACCTATGTGGTATTTTTTACCAACCACAAGGACCAAAAGTGTAATTTACTCTTAATTGTATGATTTTGACGTTTACAGTTTGATACTAACACATATGGAACACGTGGTGTAACGAAACCACTCATTATCCATATTCCTGCAGAGCGCCTCCTATTATCCACAAATTATTGATAGACTTTGAAGAAATTTCAAACCACATCGAATTTAATAAAAAAAAAACACATTTTTTATTCAAATTTAATTTACAAAATTACATCAAATAAAGGGGTCGTAGGAAGTAGCAAAAAGAGCTAAAGTGCAATTTTAGACATAGTTATTGGCTGATATCGCCACACGCGTCGTACTACCACATCAACATTTTACCTGACGCCCCTTGTTCTTTCGACCTTTTTAGTTTTTACACTGTTCTTTTTTAGATTGCAAAGAAAGCTGGAAATTCTATAAATTTAACGAATGTTTTAGAAACTTATATTTACAGAAAAATACAAGTATGTCCAATTTTATTGATTATTTTTCAACAGATAATTAAAAATAGTGTATCACTTAAACAGCCATGAATCTTGCATATACATATACAAAATTTGTATATCGTCTATGAAATGTTGATGTCTTCTGCGAAAAGGTAATTCATTTTAAGAAAAAAAATTGAAGAGATTTTCAGTTGCATGTAAGGATTTCGCTGATGATGTATATGAAAAGTCTATAATGATATCTACCAAATTCCATTTCTCATATTGAAACTACGATTTTGCAAATAACATCTGCGAAAAGGACACGAACTTGCAGATTCTATCACAGAAATTGCAGCTTTACTAACATAATATTGTATTATTCCATTAATCCATATTGCAACATCTGACATTTGTACATCGAATTTAAGATAAAAAAGGTAATTGTTTTTATACGTTCTACCTCTTAAACATAAAAAAAATTAATACAATTGTTTTATCAAAAAAACACGACTTTAAATTTGCAGATGAGTATTTTGTTGGTGCTTGTATCGGTGCTTCATGACAACCAGTAAATTATGAAAAGCACTACATTAGGCGTTTTGCTAAAAACTACATGGTAGAAGTTCCATCAGAAATAAACTTCTCTGCTTTATTAAATTTAGTCAAAGTGAAATCAGGTTTAGAATACATACCTAATATCAGTTTCGCTAGCATCCTACATTGAAGTATGTTATAGAGATAGTCGATGAGAGTGACATGAAACATTTAAAAAAAGTTATTCAAAAGTCTCAACTATTGTACATGTATATATGGTAGATAGTGCTCTAGTGAAGACGTTTCAATTATTTAATACAATGCAACAAATCGATCAATTGGTGGTGGAACTTATCCAACGAAAATGGGTTTAGTGATCTACGATCTAGTGGAATACTAAAAGGCTCCAATGAGAACTGATCTAGTGAAAAATGTAGCAACAACAAGCAAGTATTTGTATCTCTCAAAGTGTTCCTCAATATCCTCATAGATATGTTGCATATGAAACACTATTACAACCACAATTTCATTATGTCGATCTTTTACAACTACAAAATTCTAAATATATTGTACAAGAAGCACTAGTAGGGCGAAATTATTATGTTGATCCATAAACTTATAAGTACGTTGATGATGATGATATCTCTACATGCCAATATGACGATACAAATGTTGGTAAAGATGACGATATAGATTGCAAATAAGTACTTCTATTGGTGGATGATACCAATCTACTTTATAAGGGGGAGCCAATATATTTTTGTCTAGGTCTATCTTGACATCCATTACGTCATTTTGCATGTTTAATCCCTTCCATGCGTGTCCTTTCTTGTGACGGGTTTGTCACTGATTATAAGCTTATATAGTATGAATCGTCCACAAATAAACACATGATATTCGGCCCAAGAGACTCAAGTATTGAGAACATCACATCACTATCCCTAAAGCCTAACCGATGTTTTTTGCTTCTGCACTTACCTACGCCGAAAGACTATTAGTTCCGGTGTGTGTTTCAATATGTGTAGCGTGAGATTCCTATTTTAGAAAAATGGGTTTTTTGTTGTCTAGTTAAAACATTTTAACTTATAGTCTTGGCAAAATGAGCATTTTTAAACCGTTTTAAAACTCATTTATAAAAGGAATCCTATAATTTGCCAATCTTAATTTGCAAATGTCGTTAACTCATTACCAAATGTTGTGTTTTAATTTTAATTCAAAGATTCTCTAACATGAAAAACAGAGAGAAATCAAAAATAACAAACACAACCACATATTCAAATAACATTAATAAGTGCGTCATTCTTATGCATTTTTATCGTGAACCAATACGCAAAGAAAACATGATCATTCTAAGGGAAACAAAAATTCAATTTATTTGCCAATACATTTTTCCAATAATTTCCATTCAATTTCTAAAAATGTATATGCATCAACATTACATTACATGGAAAAACATTAGACGACACGCAAGTCACGAAAAAATTACAAAACCCAATAATGAACCAAACATCACAACACATAAGTCTATAAAATGCAAATTGTTACCGGATCCATACATAACATAAGGAAACACGTGGGACCAGTGTTGCATCATATACTACAACACTTAATTAAAAATGTTGCAACAAAATCCAAGTAGCAGTTTCTGAAGTATTGCAACAGAAAAATGTTGTAGTGCAACCTTTTTGAAACATGGTTGCAACAGAACTATTACAACATCATTTAAAATGTTGTAACAGAAAGCAACACTTTCAGAAGCGTTGAAATAGACTAGTCTATCATCGTAATTGTGCAACCTTTTTGAAACATTGTTACATCAAGTCTGTTACAACAACACTTAAATTGCTATATCATAACCTAAAGCATCATTTTGAGAAGATTTGCAACAACTTATAAAAGTCATGGTGTGTCAAAACCATGCAGATTTCAATATTTTGATTAACACCGATTTTACACACAACTTTTTTACCTAAAAATTAAAATTATATCTAATGACACAAACATATAAACACACTCCATATTTTTATTATTATTAGTTTTATGAGAAACCTATCCTCATAGAAAAACTGGTGGATCGAAATACTCTAAAAAACTTAATAAAAAATCAACATCTGAACTAAATGGTTTTTTAATTTAAAACTCAAAAAAATTGGTAGGTATATATCAGACACACAATTTCACATTTGTGTGTGCAATATCATACCTAGTCAATTTCTACTAAAATAAACGATACGTAAACATAAACCATTTTACAAAAAGATTACGTCAAATCTACAACATTTAGTTTAAAATGTCATCGTAAACAACCACTCTTTTACAAATAAGGTTGCATCAGATATACACCGAACATTTTAAAAAGTGTTGTCATAAACAACCCTTAAAATAATAAAGTTGCATAAGATAAGTACAAGATTCGTGTACACGTGGCTCTGATACCACTGTTGAAATATGATGATTACAAACATGCACCAGGGATCAATGTACAATAAAAACATCTTGTAACAAAATAAACAAATAAGGTAAAAAAGATTACCTTTTAATATTGGATGAATTGTAGAGAGTCCAACGTAGAACTCTTCTATCACCTCAAACAACAATCGACAAAACAAATGATATCGCCCTTTTGATACATATATGTATGCGATATCAGAGTATTTTTAAGCTGTATTTTAATTGGAATTTGAGATAAAAGATACTTAATGACTTGAATTTACTTGTTTCAGGACTTAAGGCATTTTTGGAGCAAAATGAGCTAAAAACAATTTTCAAAGAAAAGGCAACGCGCCTAGAAAGCCATGTGTTGCGTAGAAGGACGATTACTGAAACGAGGGATTCTGTTCAACATGACGCGTTATTATGTCCTACACGACACGTTTATAAGTCGGTTCCAAAAATTATAAATAGAGCATATTCGTTGCCCTAAAAACCACGTATTCTAGAGTCATTTTTGGTGCTTTTGCACTTGTAGAAATCGACTTTGAAGCTAGAGAACTCATTTGAAGCAAGGTTTTGAAGAATCAAAGAATAGATAACTAGAAACACATTTGGTTTGCTAAATTCAACTATGTTTACCACTTCCTTTCTGTTTTCTTTTTGTTTCTTGAACATACTTATATGCTAAACCCTAATGCTTTCACTAGGGTAGATGAAACCTAATGTTTTGGTTTTATTGCTAAGATCTGGATATTGCAAGTTGCTTAATTTATTATGTTTGTTTAGTCAACAACTCATATGTATTAAAGTTTTCATTTTTATGACCTATTGCTGATTAATTATAGTTGAGATGACCATTCTAATAGTATTGCTTGAATCTCATTAGGTTATGACCATTAGACAAGTAACACTAGTGATATACCAAATACTAATGTTAGGTTATAAAGCTTGAACTTTAAATGTGTATGAATATTTTCATTAGATGACCATTCTATGCAACAATTTGATTGTCATGATCATTGAAATAAACCAGATTAAAGCTTACATAATATAAACTAAAATGTTGATAATATGGATAAAACATCTACATGACCATTGTGATTGACTACCATTAGAATCATACAATTAGTGATTGGACCAAGAAAACTAATCAACTTAGGAATTAGTGAACAACTGGTAATGTCCATTGCACTTCTTAGAAATCAACCATAACTTAGAGGGAAATGGAACCTATGTGAAAACAACATCTTACTTGCTTGTTTACAAATTTTCTACTTTTGTTTGTTTCTACTTTTAGCTCAACATTTTCTGGTTTAGTTTTAAAAAGCTAATATTCCCCTTTTAATTATTGTCTTTAGTTTAACTGATAACTGGCTTGCTACACAGAATCATACACGTTCCCCAAGTGTTCGACAATCCGAACTTACGTCAGCTATATTGTAATACAATTATGTACACTTGCCTAGTTGTGTATTAGTCCCTAGTTATGGTGATTCCATCTATAAATTAAAATTGGATTTTTCACATCAAGAAACAATATTTTGTTTCTTTTTTCTTGAGCACCAAAACTCAAACACACTATGTGTATGTTTTTTGTGTTTAGAAAATAGAAAACCCAAAAAATATAGATAGAAAGAGAGAGATATCGCTAAGAGTTGAGAGTAATGATGAGGCGTGAATTAAGGAGAGATCAAGCCAATATTAGGTCTTATACTTATCAGTTGCCAATTCAAATATTTGAATATTTGAATTATCTTATCCGACCATTTTATAATTCAAGTCCTTCAACTTCTCAATTTCTAATTAAGTCGTCACATAAGTGATGAATTAATAAATTAGTCCCTCATATATCCTTCTTGCCATTTGAGCTTATATTTTACTTTGTGTGTAACCCAATAAGTCCATGCATCATTGGCAATGTCACTGAATTTTTGTGTTGGTAGGCATATCTCCAACACCGAGTCTGTTTAACAACTAATAATTTTTATACATCAAAATAAGTTTATAAAGAACATAAGTTTCCAAATAGATCTCTTCTTTTACATATAACATCAACCATCATATCCAAATATATAGGAATGGGCATTTACTTATTAGATGATGACAACTCAAAAAAAGATTAGCCTCAAATGCACTTGTATATGAATCGTCATCTAACTAAGACGTAGTTACACATTCCTATATGTATATGGTGGAAATCGATCAGATGAACATGTAAAGGATCTTGTGTCCTTATCTTCAATAGATACAACATCGTTGAAAATCATTTCTTAACCTTTCTATAATTAATAAGAAAGAATAATCTTCTACAATTATGTATTGACTTCACCTTTCAGAGGAAGCTCCGTGGCATATCGACACTGGTTCTTATTTAATGTTCCTTCTATATACTAAAAGTATAATACATTATGGTTTGTAAAACACATTGGCTTATTTAATGTCCATATTGTAAATCTGAACACATATACATTGTGCTACTACTCCATGACGTTCTACTTCTTGGTTAAATGATATATTAGGAATAAAAACCTAGAATTCATCAATGCTTAATTTAGGGTGGGGAGAATGGTTCCCTCCGAACGCTCCAAATCCACAAGTCACATCAGTTGTTCTCTCTCCTCTCACTTCCATCTTTCACCATCTTTCAATAGCGGAAACATATTTTTTCCAATTCTTAATGTCACATCATATTATCTATACTAAAATTAATTGATTAAACCAAAAAAAAATAGAATAGCTTTTAATTTAATATTTAAAATAATATTAAAAAGTAATAAATAAAATAAAAAAGACAAATAACATTAAATTAAAAAAGCACACCATTACAAAAAAATTTAAAAATGGGCACGATAACTTAAATCTTAAATACGGGAAATTAAAACCTAAATACGATAATTAAAACCTAAATACAATAATTAAAACCTAAAAACGAGCAGACCACCAAGGTGAATTTTTCACAACATTCCATGATTCGATGTTCTTAAAGTTTCTCTGTTGTATGTCACATGATAATGTTGTAGGGCTTGTTCAACTATTTCATTGTCAGTTGTCCCGTTTTTTCGGTTCGCCGATAGGTGTCGGTAAATATGGTTAAATTTTGACCGATTTACTAACATATCCTTCATTTGCTGTTAAGGTAGTGTTTAAACCGATAATATTTTGTGCCCAATATTTTATGGAACCATTTCGTCATACGTTCCCAAAATTGAGTGCTTCTTGACAAACCCACCTCTTCATTGATGTCGATGAAGGCGGTTGCCAAAGCCATATCTTCATTTGGGGTCCATCCTAAGCGAATATTTCCTAATCCATTTCCTAAGTATAGCCATTTTTTTAAAATTTTGTAGATAGTTTTAGATTTTATAAAGTTGAGAAAGAAATATGTGATTTTTAAAGAGGGTAGAGAGGGGTATTTATAAGGGTGAGGGTAAAAATTTATTTAGATTTTTTTTAATCTTGTAGCTCACACACAGGTTCAAGAACCTGCATATGAACCCGATTGCCCCATCTTTCTCGAGCCCGCCTCCCATGGCGAAGCCTTCAAGCCGATGCCGATGGTGCTGGCGGCCCTGCCATCTAAGTCGCGTAAACCCGAACCCACCTATCGACCACTCCTTCCACCCTTATAAGGCTTCATAGGTTATATTGTCATGAACCTTTAACATTCTTGTGTTACATGCAACAAAACTTCATCAATAAACATACATATGCTTGGTTTTATGGACTCTCAACTGCCTCCCTTCAACGATATTGTTCTGCTTCCTTACTCCGCTTAGCAGTTCCTCATTGTTACTTAATCACTATTTGAGCGATAAGAATGGTTAAGTTATCCCATGAACTATTTTGAATACTCTCATATGCTTTCAAACCATGGCTATATATGCGGTCTTCAATGACAACTCGTCTCTAACTTCAAGTCTCGCTGGTTTCATGTCTATGTTTAGGACTTCCAAATGTGACGTCTTTAATCCGTGGTAAACATTGATATGTGGTCATCCTTATATGATGAGATGGATATGAATACACAAGCGATAGAGACGTTCCATGTTTTCCTAGTGTGTACTCAACATCACCCCTTGTTGAACACCAACACCTTGCGCGTCGCTCATCGTCGGGGTTTTATTCTTCTTAGTTTCATAACAACTTAGGCGTAAATAACCTAACATTATTTTTTAATCCCACGTCACAAAACAATACTAGATCACTATGAAATAAGTTAAATAAAAAAATGAAAAAATCACACAATCTGTACGTGCTACAAAACTTCCTAGTTTTGAGGAGTTTAACAATGGAAAATTGCAAGTTTGGCAGTGCCACGATTTGTTCTCGACTATTTTTCCGACGATTGCGTGTATGACGACAAGGATTTCAAAAGCCGGTTTCGTTTGACCCGAGTATTAGACAATTACATTAATTATATTCAATGACCCTTGGGTTCCTTGACCCTTGGTATTCCATGACTCTTGGGTTCCTTGACCTTTGGTATTCCATGTCCCTTTGTATTCCATGAGAGCCTCTATATAAAGGCTTCCTGTCCTCCTCATTTGTACACACAAATTTACTGATTTACAATACAATTACCAAGTTTATCATGGTATCAGAGCTCTAGATTAAAACCCTACTGCTGATCACAACACGCTGCCGCCGACCGCCACCTCCGGCGACCTTTTAGTCGTCGGAGGTGCCTACAATATTTTTCCCTTTTTTTTCATAAATAATAATACAGCCGACGGCACCAAACAGAGCCCCGTCATCGGGAAGCCTCCGATTTGCAGTCAACAAAGTCTGCCAGTTCATGCATGCTCCTACTGAGATATCACTTATGCAGTCAACAAAGTCTGCCAATTCATGCATGCTCCTACTAAGATATCACTTATGCAGTCAACAAAGTCTGCCAATTCATGCATGCTTCTACTGAGATATCACTTATGCAGTCAACAAAGTCTGCCAAAACATGTTGAACTTCACTTTCACTTTGTCAGAAAAAAAAAAGAAACTGTTAGTTCAGCATCTTTCCACAGATGATCAAATTGCCGACGTGTTTACGAAACCTCTATCATCCCAGCGGTTTGAAGCCATTCGGTCCAAGCTACAGGTCGCTACCCGACCTTAGCTTGCGGGGGAATATTAGACAATTACATTAATTATATTCCATGACCCTTGGGTTCCTTGACCCTTGGTATTCCATGACTCTTGGGTTCCTTGACCTTTGGTATTCCATGTCCCTTTGTATTCCAGGAGAGCCTCTATATAAAGGCTTCCTGTCCTCCTCATTTGTACACACAAATTTACTGATTTACAATACAATTACCAAGTTTATCATGGTATCAGAGCTCTAGATTAAAACCCTACTGCTGATCACAACACGCTGCCGCCGACCGCCACCTCCGGCGACCTTTTAGTCGTCGGAGGTGCCTACAATATTTTTCCCTTTTTTTTCATAAATAATAATACAGCCGACGGCACCAAACAGAGCCCCGTCATCGGGAAGCCTCCGATTTGCAGTCAACAAAGTCTGCCAGTTCATGCATGCTCCTACTGAGATATCACTTTTGCAGTCAACAAAGTCTGCCAATTCATGCATGCTCCTACTAAGATATCACTTATGCAGTCAACAAAGTCTGCCAATTCATGCATGCTTCTACTGAGATATCACTTATGCAGTCAACAAAGTCTGCCAAAACATGTTGAACTTCACTTTCACTTTGTCAGAAAAAAAAAAGAAATTGTCAGTTCAGCATCTTTCCACAGATGATCAAATTGCCGACGTGTTTACGAAACCTCTATCATCCCAGCGGTTTGAAGCCATTCGGTCCAAGCTACAGGTCGCTACCCGACCTTAGCTTGCGGGGGAATATTAGACAATTACATTAATTATATTCCATGACCCTTGGGTTCCTTGACCCTTGGTATTCCATGACTCTTGGGTTCCTTGACCTTTGGTATTCCATGTCCCTTTGTATTCCAGGAGAGCCTCTATATAAAGGCTTCCTGTCCTCCTCATTTGTACACACAAATTTACTGATTTACAATACAATTACCAAGTTTATCACCTAGCAATGTTTCTACAGATCGGACACGATTTGGAATCCAACTACGAACTTTTCCAATTGCGATACGATGGACGAGGCAAAAGGGGTTTTACGTCATACCAAAAATGTGGAGCGACTCTTCGTCTTTTGGGTTATGGACACTCTTTTGACGCCGTGGACGAATACTTGCGGATGTAGGCAAAAACCGCTCGGGAAAGTATGTATGCTTTTTGTGAATATATTTATGAGTTTTACGGTCCTATTTATTTGCGAAAACCCACACGAAACGATGTTGAAGAACTATATGCGGCACATCACCAGTCACATGGTCTACCGGGTATGCTCGGCAGCATAGATTGTACGCATTAGGATTGGGCAAATTGTCCAAACGCGTGGAAAGGACAATACACCGGAGGTCATCACGACACACCTTTCCTCACACTAGAAGCGGTGGCCTCACAAGATTTATGGATTTGGCATGCGTACTTCGGGGTTCCGGGGGCGAACAACGACCTAAACGTTCTATATTCATCATCGATATTCAATGATATCCTACTAGGCAAATCGGCGGACGTTCCGTTTAAAGTGAACGACTTCGAATACCCACGTGGGTATTTACTCACCGACGGTATATATCTAAATTATTCCACATTTGTAAAGACGTACCAACAACCGATTGACGAGAAACGGGTACTATTCACGCAAGTTCAAGAGTCCGCACGGAAAGATGTGGAACGTGCATTCGGTGTCCTAAAAAAGAGATGGACTATAGTGCAAAACCCATCATGAGCATGGCACCTCGACAACATACGCAAAGTAATGTACGGTGTTATCATATTACACAATATGATAATTGAAGAAAAAGGTCGGAATATTTGCATCTATCAACCTCATCATATGATACAGACGCCGACACAATTTATTCCCGGTAGCGAGCAATACTTTTCTCGCGTACTAGAAATACACAATGCGGAAATGAATGTCAATCTCCGACATGATTTGACGGAGTACGTGTACGCTAATAGCAACGACGAAACCGACGACGATAATTAGGAAATGTTTTTTATTTTAAATTAATTTAGGACATGTTTAATTTTTTATGTCTTTTTTAATTTAATGTAATGTTTTTTTTATTTTAATATTATGGTTTTTAATTAATATAATGTTTTTATTTAAATTTAATTTAATGTTTGGTTTTAATTAAAAAACGTAAAATAAAAATGCGACGTGGAAAATAAAACGGAAGTCATGGAAGTGTTGCACACCTCTAGTGGAAGTCTTGGAAGACCTGGTGACATAGCACTGACGTAGCAGGTACCTTTAGGTTGTTATGGAAGTCATACACACTCTTTAGCCAAATAACAAAATGCGACATTTTACTAACAAAGCTCCAATAAAAGTAACAAGATAAACTACAACCACTGTAATCCAAAACTTCAGGTAAACCGTGTAACACGTGGAGTGCAACGAGACCACGTCTTACCCAATAACCTAAATTCATGCAGAACGTTTCGGTTTATCCCAAAATTTTCTCAATACCTGTTCCCAATCTAGAAAACTAGAAAAGTAATCTGATCCAAAATTATCTGAAATCTGATCCAAATCTAGAAAAATAATTATCATCAAAATTCTTAACATTCCACGAACAGAAGAAACGGTCTTGAAAATGCAAAAAAAAAAAAAAAAAAAAAAAAAGATAAATAAATATAATAATAAATAAAAAGTGAAAAAAAGAAAGCCAGAACCGGATTGCGACCAATCAATTCAAACATCCGCCGATGCCGTTACACGCGTCCTGCTGCCGCATCACAGAAAGTTAATTTTGCTTAAAGGCCCTCGCTTTTTCCACTTTTGTTACTGCCTACCCTTTGCTTTCTTTTAGGAGTGCATATATAACCAATAAAGGTAGTAGTACATGTTTAAAACTTAAAAGTGGCCGATTTTTATCGTAATATGTGGATTTTGGGTACTTTTTATCTTTTAGGAGTCCGATAAATAAGGAAAATTGTATTTGTTTCTACTAAATCTTCCTACTTCATCTTTCTATCCATGGTTGTTAAGATCTCGATCTTGATATTAAGATCTTACGATTTTTAGATCCTTCGACCGAAAAACGATCCCGATCATAGTAGGATCTATCTGAAGCAATATCTATACTAGGATCTTAAAATCCTAAGTAGGATCTTAAGATCTTAATACGATCCGATCTCACCTCTAGTTGTGGGTTGTCAATATGAACTTGTTTATTTTTCTATTAAAGATGTTTTTTCTTCCTAATTTTTGCGGTTTTTAACTAAAAAAATCATAGTTCATGCTTAAGAAGTTAACTTTGATTCTACCATCGATGTTTTAGTAGATATTAAGTTATAATATGTACTGCACAAAGTATGACATTAAGAGTAAATTTAAAGACTACTTCAGTGGTAGGATCTTAAGATCCCGATCTCGATTTTACGATCACGATTTTGCAAAACATAAAACGATCTTGGGTAAGATCCCGCAACCTTGTTCCTACCCACTAAATAATGTCATGTAGAATCCACTAATCCTCTCTCCTAATCACATCCTTTATTTTTGACACTTGTATTAATTTAGTGAATAGGAAGATGGGTAAAAAGATTTAGTAGGAAGATATACAACCTCTCGATAAATAATATTAAAGATTATACACATAAATTAAAACTATGTGGTTAAAGTTATCTAAAATGTAGATTCAATATTTATGATATTTCATATTAACTTTTTTTCAAAAGATGGTTGTAAACTTGTATTAATATAAAACTAGTGGGGATCCCGTGCTTTGCACGGGGCGAGGCGAGAAGGAAAGGCATGCTTCTAATACTGCATCCATTACCATGGTTTAATATCTCATGTAAAAGCAAAATTACCTGGAATTATTTGGTTAGCTATTCATACTATCGCCATTCTAAATTTGAGACTCGTGTGCTTCAACTGCAAGGGTTTCAATTGCTATTATCAGTAAAAACTAATACAAGTAGATGAAATCCATTAGTTGAAATGTTGCCCATTCAGAACGCTGGAAAGGGTCGTCCTTACGTGGTGGATGCCTCCAAGGGGCACCAAATTGTAATTTATCTTTGACAATTTTGCCATTTTGAGCATCGAGAGCAAACTTTTGTAAAATTTACAGTAATCTAACATGTAAAGAAGGACAATAATTGATAGAAGTTTTTAACAAATTAAAAAATAAAAATGGGTATGAATTATTTTGAGTTTATGAATCGATGAAACGTATAAATAAAAAACTTACCTGTAATTATGGCAGATATGCATCTATAATGTCCTCGAATGAACTTTCTTTATCATTCATGAGCATCAATGCGATGAGTCACACATAACAAAATAAAATAAATTAAAATAATATTAATTCGTAAATTTCATATTTATTTACTTACGCCTGCTAACAATGCCTATGTTTTAACGCGAATATCTCAAAAAGATGACGTGCATTTAGCCCGAGCACTTCAACAATCAAATCACACTA
This sequence comes from Cichorium intybus, assembly GCA_023525715.1. NCBI lineage: Eukaryota > Viridiplantae > Streptophyta > Magnoliopsida > Asterales > Asteraceae > Cichorium > Cichorium intybus. Next base: position 51,146,531 of record CM042011.1, read on the forward strand.
AAATTAAACAAACAAAAATTGTGTAGCCTTTCGAAAATTTTAAATGCATTTAAACCAAAGATTTGTAAAAATACCATAAAAAAATTCCAAATATATATCAATATGAAGTTATGATTCATGAACTCACCTCTGATTGGGTAAAGTAATCTGGAACCATGTGCAGTTTTGGTTGTTGTGGATTCCATCCAAATGTCTACAAAGTTGAAACAGAAAATATTTTTAAAGAAAGATGAAATAAAGGGGAAAAAGAAAAAGAAAATGTCACATTTTTTAACTTACCTCACGGAATCCAGAACTTTGTTGCTCATGTGAATAATCTATTAACCATCATGAACATACCAAAGCATTTTTTATAGTTCATAAATTAATATTCATCCTTAATAATCTTTAAACCAAGAATCACTTTCAAGTAAGTTTATCGTTGACCATATTGATTATTTTCATAGTTAGAAGGGGGTGATGGAGGAGAAGATTCTCTTGGCCTTGCATACTCTGTAAATATAACCCAACCATCCAAAAACTGCAACAGAAAAAAAAATTGATTCAGATTTGTGAAAAGGACCATTGTGCCCTTGTCTTTTTAAGATGTATTCCAAAAAGAATCTGTTTGCTTTTCTGGTACCTATTTCACTGTTTGTTAATGTGTTTTGTTCAAGTTAATAGCCCAGCCGATAAATTTGTTAAAATTACTATTTTGCCCTTGTATGATGAAAACCTCAAACCGAATATAGAGATAGTTAAAAGAGGTAACAGGTCTCGCAACATCTAAAAACCAAAGCCGTCATTAAGTGACAGAGTATGTTAGAAACATGATTGATTCGGCCCTTGCAAAAAAAAATAACATTTTTTGTCCCTAAAAGCTGCTTTTGTAACATTTTTCATCCCTGGGTTGTTTTAATTAACAGTTAGGCCATTGATCGCATCATGCTAAATGACCTTTTTACCCTTTTCTCTTATGTTAGACATTCATGAGACCACAAAGGTAACTAAAAATGAAAACAACATATGTAATTATGTAATTACCTTTCGATCCATGCTCTCTATGCCAGCAGCAGGGTAGAATATCGTACAAAACCAAACCCTTTTGACCAACCTGAACCGCGATCTTTGACCTCTGTAGCTGCAGAAAGTAAAAAAAATAACTATTAAAGTTAAAAAAACAGGAATTGAAATCATAATTCGTGGAGAAGAAACAAACCATGAACAACTTCACCAAACTTTTCAAAGCATCGGACCCACAGTGACAGTGATAGTAGTATAATGCTATAAAGGAGTGGATTTTTATTTTTCAAGGTAAAAAGATGAGTGCATTCAAAGTACAATGCTGCAATAGGAAGAAATAAAAATGCTATGTTATAATAAACAAATATATCAAAGTTCGTTGCTCGACTTCCATTTAACCCAATAATAATTAAATAAAAACAAATCTTCAAAAGAAAACCCATAAGGACACATCTCATTAATTAGGTATTCGGTCAACGTTGACCCATTGCACCCTAAGTCGGTTAGTAAACATACTGATGTAGTTTTTAATCTAAAAATATCCTCATCCATAGCACTACACAACATTTTAAAAAAATAAAAAAATTTAAAATCGTAACGTTTATTTTTTTAGTAGTAAAACTAAATAGCTGTTACCCATCAAACTGGCCAGGGAAAGTATTATAATTTGTTGAAAATCGATCAACAGCTCAAAGCAAAATATAAAATCCCACAGCAAGACTGTAGTTCACAAAAAAAAACAAATAAATGTTATAATAGTTAATTATTAATTAATTTAATAGTTAATAGTTAATAGTTAATAAGATATACCTGTACTCTTCATCAGTGAGATATTTTTGCATTTCTGGTAAAATTGGAGAACTGAACTCTTCCTCGACGGGTTTATATCTGCATACCTAGAAAATAATTAAAATAAATAAGAAATGAATAAATAAATAGTTACAATTCATGAAACTTACTGTGAGTTTTCTTGCATTTTTACAGAAGCTTTTTATAACTGATTTCGGGATGCTAAATGGGTCTCTAGATATCTTTAACGCGTTGTTATGGAAACTTCAAGAACTGAAGTTCTATTTACATAATATTAGCAACTAATTACTGAAATGGACAACACACAAATTAATTTTAATCGATATGATATAGACTTCATTCAATACAGAGGAATAATGAAGAAATTAAAGTAGCTTTCAAGGGCAGTCTCCGCCATGTTATCAATACACGAAACATATAAAAGGAAAAACTTGTAATTAAGTAGATTTTGATGTACAAAAAGAAGAATATAACAAGATGAAAGATGCATAAAATTTGTGGGAATTGCATTTAATTGTATAAATGTACAAAGACCCCGAAGGAAAAGAAAAAAGGGTTAAAAAACTTACCTTTGTAGGCGGTAAAGAACAGCATAAACGGAAGAGTGTAGTGTAGGAAATGAAATGTTGCTGAAGAAGGCGGTCAAAAGAGAGTCAAAACAGTAGAAGATAAATTAAACGAAAGATGGTAGAAAATAAAAGGAAACCTAAAAAGAGTTAATTTGATATTAACATAATAAAAAATTCAATGTTTTGACTTTTGACCCTTTGTGTACATGTAAAAGCTAAAATTAAAGGCAAAATTCATAAGAATAATTAATGACATGTTGTTTACTGTATTGGCATTGAATGTAAACTAATATGAGTTCGTATATGGTAAAAAAGTTATTTCTAGAAAAAACAATCGCACTTTGCTGTCAAGAGCATGAAAAATAAATGGCACTTGCATTTTAGGGACAAAATTGAAGCATCTGTAGGAGTGAAAATGCAAAATGATATGGATTCAAGATGTTACCTTATTTGATCTTGATAATGCAAAATGACTGAAGCATCTGTAGGAGTGACTGTAGAATGTTTACAGGGTTATATCTTCAAATTCAAACTCCAACTGAAATCAAAATAATAGAATTAGAAAGATCAATGTACCTAAATAAATGGACAACTTTCATCGATCTGAACATTAAATCAAAGGAAAAAAACTGAAATCTACATGCATCTTTGTTAAAATGTAGAAATGCATAACAAAAGTAGGTATTAAACCAAAATAATAGATTAATCAAGCAATCATAATATCCAAAGGTAGTAATCAATACCAGTTTAATGCCAACTTCTTCACCACTGTGAATATTAACACCTACATATCATCAAACAAACAACAAAAAGGATATAAACAACTAAAAAAAAGATAAAATACCTGAAAATGATGCTTAAAACAGAGAATCTGGAACATACATAAATAAAGCTCACCAAATGATCCGCTCCCAACCTTAAACTTTCCACCAACAATATGATCCATGGTTATTGCTTTAATTAACTCCAGCTGTAAACATAAACTGCTAAACTATACTCGGATCTATATATACCTAATTACACCTAGACTCGGGTTTGTAAAAAAACTCAACCCAACTTGATAAAAATTAAATCCAACCTCAATTTCTACCAAAATGATCCAAATTAACAATCGATTCCGGTACAGTATCTACAGACTATACAAAATCAAAGCATCCTCATAAAAATATCCAAAAATATCATCGACGCTCATTGATCGATATATGCACGCAGATTGACCCTTCTCTTTATGAGATCTATAATTCGTCTTTTTGTATGGCCTGTGAATCAAATCAAACAAAAAGTATTGTTTTTTCTCAAAATTAACGATGAAACAAAGAATAAAGGAGCCTACCTGTTCGCCGGTGAATTCCTCAGCTGGCCAGAAGCTTCTGCAATCGATTTTCTCTTACGACACCGGCGTGACGAATGGTTTGGAACACCAACGACAATCCATCGATCGAATCTTTCACCTAAAACCCTAGATCGTGGCGGACCGATTCCGAATCGAGTAAACGGCGGCGGTGGCGGGCCGATACCGATGCTGTGTTGGTGGTGTGGCAGAACGAAATTGATCGTGCTCAAAGGAATCGACGGAGAAACCGATTGACATGCTTGACGGTGTCTACGGTCCTCTGTGGAAAGAAAGATGGGATGATACGTGGCGTGGTATATGTCAACTAAGAGGCTTGAAGGCGGTGGCAGAAGGTCGACGGAGGAAGTGAGGTGTCGGGAAGAGAGGGAGAGGTGGAAGCGAACGGAAAATCACCAAATTCTTCCTGCAAGATACTCGAGAAGATGAACAATCGAGAACCGGTGATGAACAATCGAGAACCGGTGTAGAAGACGGAAAATCACCAAAGACTTCCTGTAAGATACGTATGGCGGTGGTGGTGTAGAAGAAAGAAGACTAACCCGAAAGGAATCCGGAAAAAAAAAACCACAAACCGCGTGACAACCCGGAAACATGTCACGTTCATAAAAATGACGGGTTTTAAATAATAGAATAATAATTTTTTTTATATCTTACAAATTGACTGTTAAAAAAATCAATAAAAAATAGTTTGAGTGAGTTCAACCTTTAAGCCTTACAAGATCTGAGCCACGATCCAACATACTTTACATTTCCACTTTACCACGTGTCAAAGGACTATAAAGAAAAGAGTAAATTACACTTTTGGTCCCTATGGTTTGAGAAAACTAACAGAAGGTTCTAACTATTCAAATCTCACGTTTAAGGTCACTAAAGTTTACGAACACTAATAAATACGTCCCTGGGTCAAGTAAAGAGACTAAAATACCCTTTTTAATTTTTTTTCTTTTATACATATTATATAATTAGTTAATAAAAAAAAGAAAAATAAACCTAACCCACCCCCACCCACCGGCCACCCCACCCCACCTCTCTCTCTCTCTCTCTCTCTCTCTCTCTCTCTCTCGTTTTTCCATTTTTGCACAGCAAGACCACACGATGGTTCAATCTGGCAAACCCCAAACAATTCACGTAAAGTCGTGTGGGTGAATTCCAACGCTTTATATAGGTACTGTAAGGAGTATTGCCTATGATTGTTGGTTCGAGCATGCTGATGTGGTTTCTGCTATGGAGCACTGATGCAGATGGGTTTGTTCAAACAAATTGAAATGAAGAAAAACATAGCAGAATAGAGTATGAATGTAAAGTGAGAGAAAACTGAATTTTTGTAATGAGATCATCGAACTGAATATTCATTAGAGCATCTATATATACAGATTACATAATGAGATGCTAAGGCTGGTGTTTGGCCCTGAAAACCTTCTTGTTTTTGTCATAAAACAAGCCACCTTACTTTCTTGAATTGAATCGATCACTCTTTGTAATTTGGACTCCAATTCACGATTTTGATTAGGCAGGAACGAATAAAGAAGAACCAGAAATTGAACAAAAAGAATGTTCGGTTCAATTGGTTAGCGTACCTCAATTCGATCTCAGTTGCGATTTGAATGATTTTGTACCTCGATTGGTATCGAATGAGATTGGATTGCAGATCGCGGCTTTATAAGCGAACTATGTGACTATGTTCTTTCCTATTACAATATTTTGGATTTCCCATCTTGTACTTTTACTCGTATTGTCTCTCATATAGACTACAAAAAATGAAACACCCTCGCTTAAGGCTTTTTATAAAACATCATTTTAACCCATGGTTTATCATCATTATTCCAAAAATCATCCTTAAGTGAAAACTTCCATTTCAACATCTTCAAATCAGTCATTCTTCTTTCAAAACCATTTTAAAACACATGGGGTTTAATGAGAAATAATTTAAGTTTAGGTTGCGAAAAACATCATTTGGTCCCATTTTAGATAAAACACAATTAGTTTATAAAGTAGCGAGGTTGTAACAATTCAAATATCATTACACAGCTTAAATGAAACCACATAAACTGTGGCCTTCTAAACGTCCAGCTCTCCTAAAGTCATCTAAACTTTTCAACCTGAGTACACATCCAAATAAGTTAGGCAATTGAAATGCCTATTGAGTTTACCCGAGGTTGACCCATTTCGAATGGGTAGTGAACTACCACACTCGGGACAAACCCCCAAAAATAGTTTTAACACACACTTCAAAAATTGTTTAACTCATCATATCAAAAGTTGCATAAAGCATTAGTACGTCATAAAGGTTAACTCAAAATGGATAGTTATGGAATGCAATGCAATGCACGATGCAACTATCCCAACCCACGTCCATCTCATAAAAGTCCAACTCACCCCAATGGCACCTACCTAAGTTCATAAATGACACACACAAAGCATGTCACTTGATCCCCGTATAGGTTAAACTAGAACTAGTGGCCATCACACTAGCCCCATGAGGGTTAGCAACTCTCTCATGCGGTTCCCTATTGTCGGGAACAAACTCTCCTCACCCTCTTTATTTTAGAGAAGGGTAAAACTCATACTCATACTCACCCTCTTTAAATGAGAAAAAAGCAAAACTCATACTCACCCTCTTTAAATGAGAAAAGGGCAAAACTCGGTCTCAAGGGCTCACACGGTCAATCCCATCCTATATGCGATGAAATGCACAAATGGGATGCTCAAAACATTTTTCAAAACATAATTATCATCTTTATTTAAAACCATCTTTAGAAACTCATTTTCATGCAATGCGCAAGTAGTAATCATATAACACATTGCACATAATAACATGCATGAAAAGTAATTGATAACACACACAAAAGATAGTGGGAAGGACGTGTATTCCCGGTAAAGTCACCCAAGGTCAACTAACGAGTCAACACTAACTCCATACAAGGGTTGATGCATTTGGAGACGCTCCTAGACATCATCCCATCCATCAAACCATCTTAGTTGAGTGCTAGCTCAAGTCCTTAGTCTCACCTCCAAGTCATAACAACATATCTCCTTCCTACAATACAAGAACGGAAGGTGTCATACTCGATTCATCTAAAAGTCGTACTATACTTACTTCTTTATAAATAAGAAGGAACCATCATTAACCATCCAAAATGAAGTCCTTGACTCTTTAATATAAGGAAAATCTTAGTTAAAACATCCCCAAAGATTTGAATTAAAACAAGGACCCAATGCCCAAACAATAAAGCTTAAAACTCCAAAAACTGCAATTTCTGGCCAGACCCAGCTACACGGGTCGTGTAGGTCTGACACGGGTCGTGTAGGATTGACCAGTAAGTCCAAAAAGCTTCACACGGGTCGTGCAGAATTGACACGGGTCGTGTACAGCCTGCTGTAGCTCCGATTTTGGTCCTTTTCACCCGTTTTTACCCGAATCAAGCTCTAACACTTTCCCAACCTTATGGACATCAAAAGGACATGATTCAACCTCAATTTAAACATAATTATACTCATTTAAATCACCCAATATCATCCCAAATAAATCAATTCAACTTGTGATCTAAACATTACTTCAAAGCCTCCAAACATGGAATACCCAATTCCATTCCATCAATTGGTGATTACAAGTGGAGATTCCTTCTTCCATTCTATGGAATCATTAGGAGATGATCCTTACTCCACTTATGCCTCCAAATTGATGCAATAAACTCATTCATCCAATAAACAAGAGATCCAATCATCATCTACATGAATAAAACCCATTTCAACACCCAATTCTCATATTATAGTGATCCAAGGTCTAAGATTACACATCAAGGGTTGGAATCCTTAGGGAATCATTAGAAATGAATCCCCTCATCCAAAAACACCATATTCACCCACCAATTTCTAGATTCCTCAACAAATCACAAAAGCCCCAATTTCTAGGGTTCATAACACCCAATGCAACCAAGTAATCGAATCTAGAGCATCCATGGATTGAATGTAGACTCCAACAACTCATAAACATCAAAAAAACATTGGGAATCATAGGAATGACCTCCTCCCATCATAAAACTCAGATTGGGTCCAAACCCCAAACCCTAACTCGAATCCAAAGCTAGAAGATGAAGGGTTTATACCTTAGATTGCTAGGAAACTTCAAGGGTTGCAAGAATAATCAATTCCAAGCTCAAATCTCTCAAGAACTCCAAGAAAAATTGCCATCTCCTCTCCTCCTCTCTCTCAAATCACGTTTTGGCTGAAAATGGGGAAAACCCTATCAAAAACTCCACATCTTTCAAGATTTGCCACAATAGTCCCTATAATTTGATATTTCTTCACCCAACACCCCAAAAGTCCATTATTCTCATTAAAAGTCTCTATATTCATACATATACCCCAATTACAATTATTTATTTTTCTTGAGTCATTGACTAGGTCAACACTAACCCTTAGTTTTCCCAAATTGACACAAATGGTCCCTTTCGCTAATTTCTTTACAAATTTGGTCCTTCATAATATCTTCTAATTTTCCAAATCCATGACTAGACAAATCTACTTAGGGTAAGTTTGGCCAAATTGATATTTTTAGTCCTTATGACAAAATTTCTCATATTTTGTTACATATAGAATTTAAAACTATATTTGGCTCATTTATTCACAATATAAAAACATAATAAAATATTATATTTATTTATTCATTTGTTTATTTATTTACAAACTAATTTTTATTTGTCGGTTTAAGCCCAAAACTCCTAGGCCCAAAACACGGATGTTACAAAAAATTTGTAACGAATAATGGTGGTTCTGTAGATCGTGAATATAGTAAGGATCTTGGTGATCGGTTGTGAGGAAGAGGATGACAATACTAGTGTATCTTTAAAAGGGAGACGATGGAATAGTCAGGTCTTTGGTTTCCAATTTGATGTGGTTCCTTTGGTTTCCATGATCTGATGTGTGGTTCCTTTGGTTTCCACGATCCTCTCCTATATATTCTCTGCAAATCTTGGACCCATTTCACTCTCATACTCGCCCAATTCAAACTAAAGGGCATACTCAAATAAAACTTCTTACCCTTTCACTATCACCAATTTCCTTGATCTCTAATGGCGTCTATTTCAAGAATTGTCGTTAAAGACTGTAAATTTCAATCACGTGATGCTGTTCTTCAAAGGCCCGTATACGATTTTCCTTCAAATACAAAGATGGTGGGTTTTCTTGAAGATGGTAACAGGGAATGGTGGATCGGGAGAGAAAGAGTCGAGCATGATGAGAGAGAGAGAGAGTGTGTGTGTGTGGGGTGGGGGTGGGGTGTGGGGGTGGGTTAGGTTTATTTTTCTTTTTTTTATTAACTAATTATATAATATGTATAAAAGAAAAAAGAAAAATAAATTAGAAAGGGCATTTTAGTCTCTTTACTTGACTCAGTGACGTATTTGTTAGTTTTCGGAAACGTTAGTGACCTTAAACGTGGGATTTGGATACTTAGGACCTATCTGTTAGTTTTCTCAAACCACATGTACCAAAAGTGTAATTTACTCTAAAGAAAATTAGTAGATTTTCTTTTAAAGATGTAGCTTCTTTCCAAATTTATATATTCTTTCAAATAATTTATAACTTTGATCCAAAATTGATGAAAGAAAAAAATGAGTTTTTATGCAGGAGTAAACCTGGCCTTCTACGTATCACTTCCATAACAATTATGTGTTTTATTTACTTCAAATAATGTAATTTCAAAATTAATTAGGAGTTTTTTAAGAAAAGTTCATGTATTGATCATTGGAAATGTGTAACAATTTTAATAAACGTTTTCGAGAAACTATACCAATTTCTTAAGGATTATGCTAGATAACTTATTTCAATTCATTAAAAACTTCACAAGGTATTCTTAAAATCCTAAGTAACTACAAAAAAATAAAAAAAATATCATATCACTAGACAAAAGCCATAATTTCTAAGAAAAAGACCTATTCAGAAAAACACCAAAATCCCAATAGTGACCAAAAGTACATGTCTATCTTGCCAACACCATCCTTATCCAAAAACGTACGATTTATGTATAGAATGCAAAGTTTGAAGAAAGAAAACAAATTTTGGATGAATTGTTTTCTTATGACACATTCAACTTACACACACTTTAATATCTAAAAACAATTTGTCACCAAAAACAAAGAAAAAAAGTGTTGATACCCAAGTCGTCCAATGATCAATAATATCTCCTATAGAAAAGAAAAGATATTTTAATTCACTAATGTCCGTAATAAAGTCACAAAATAGAGTTCTAATCTTAAAAAGATTAAAATATGCGGAGCAATGTATAAAGAGATAAAATACTTTGCTGGGTTTAGAAACACCTAAAGTAAAAGGAGTGAATTAGTAAATATGAAAAAGATTCCAATCGTGGAAGTCGAAATCTGACTAGGACGGCTAATGTAAACCACAATACGCTGAAAGACACGTCATGACATCTGAGGACAACGGATAAGGACCGCCCATCTCTCACTTTCCCTCTCACACACAACACCAAAACACACACTACTCTCTCTCTATCTTGGCCTATATCTCGGAATCCAAAGGATGCCATTTCTTCACCATTATTGACCTTTTCTTTCACCCAAAGGATCAGATTGTTTAATCCATTTCGTTGTATTCAACTCTTGCGAAAGGAATCGTTTATTAATATTCAAATCAAATATCTTCCCCTTTGAACGCTATTTACCTCGTTTCTAAATTCTAATCCACAATTTCACATATATAAATCAATCTGTAGAGGCTGATTTCGATATCGGATCAGAAAGTTTTAATTTGTTTTTGGAAATATCTCGGGAAGAAGGAAAAAACAGAAGAAATCATGGCAAGTGCAGCGGGGATGATCAATGGCTGTGTTTCATCATCGAGTTCGTCGTCGGCGACGTGGGGGAAATTGAGAAATTCGCACAAGAAGAAGGCGGCGAGAGGAAGTGGTGGCGGTGATTCGAGGTTTAGGGTTAGATGTGTTTCAACTAGTCCTTTATCTTCCGATCCGTATAAAACTTTGAGTATTCGTCCTGGTGCTTCTGAATCTGAGGTCAAAAAGGCTTTTAGACAGCTAGCTTTGAAGGTAATTTTTTCGCCGGTGAATCTATGAACCTTTGATGGCTAAAATACGATCATTTCGTCGTTTATTTAGAAAAAAAATGGTTTATATCTGTTTGGTTCAATTAATAACACTTTTCTCCGTTCGATCAAATTTCAGTATCATCCGGACGTGTGCAGAGGAAGCAATTGCGGAGTCCAGTTTCATCAAATCAACGAAGCTTACGATGTACGCTCTCTCACTCACTCTCTCCATCTATCTTGAAACCCGATTTTTAATTTTCATCACATCGAAGCTTCCATTGCATCTATAGATCGAATCTGATTACAATTAAACCTTACACGAAATTATACATAACAGTGACCTTGACGTTATTTTATTAATCTAGAATTTATCACTATAATTGGACCAATTTCATCTCAAAATCGATAACGTAGCGGTTGTTTAATATTTCTAACTCAAATTTGGGCGATGATGCAGACGGTGATGAGTAATTTGAGAAATGAAACAAGTGTACCGGAGATGGAGTATTATGGACCGTCGGATGCAGGGATCGACGAACCGATGAGAGGAATGGACGATCCTGAGTGGGATATGTGGGAAGAGTGGATGGGTTGGGAAGGTGCTGGAATCCGAGATTACTCTTCACACATTAATCCATACATCTGAAAGGATTGAAGATCAATGAATTTCTACTTTCTTTATTGAATCTGTCATATATCTTTCAAGATCAATAATGTTAATTCTAGTGTCTGGTCTGTATATAACAAGTAGTTTGTAGAGATGATTGTATTAATGTTCATCTCTCTTTGTACATAAGTCTAATTTTATGATCAATCTTGTGTAATTGTAGCATGATTACCGTTCGGCGGTTCGGGAATAGAGAAGCCTTCTTGAATTGTGATCTATTTGTGTTCTGACTTTTGAGTGCACTTTGTGGTTTATTGGGTTGTTTTTGCCTTTGTTAGACATTTCATGCCCGAGTAATAGAATGAGAAATGAGGATCAACTTTATTTTCACTCTATTAAACAAAGTAGTGAATGGAGAGTTTTATTTTAAATTTGGAGTAATATTATTTAGAGTAAATTTATTGGTTTGTACGAAATTTCAGATTAGTCATAGTTATGAGAATACTACAAACTTGTCCTTGTCGTATGTATTTCTAACAGTTTTGGTCACTTTTTTCGTCAACATTTAACTTTTTCCGTTAAGTTGTGATAATATATCTTTTATTTTAATTTTCAATTAATTTGTTTTACCAAAATAAGTCTCTCTCCCTCTCTATAGCATAGTACTACTCATGCAAAACGTATCACCTCCTGGTTATTTGTTTCAATGAAAGCAGTGTTTGGAATTATGAAATTTTGTATGTAATTTGCCATGTATCGAAATCAAAGTCACCTACAGCTCCTCTAAACACATTTTCATCCAATTCGATAATGAGTTGAGCAAATGGGAAAATGCTTTTGCCTAATGTTCCGTCTGAAAGGAACCCTAGGCGGCCAGATAAATTTCGAGCTTCCGCAGTTAATGAGAGCGGGGGAGTGGGCTAGGGTTAGGGCTCCATGATGATTCAGGGGAAAATGTTGTGGAGGAACCGATACAAAAGCGGAACCTACGTTCTAGATCCAACTCGTTCTTATTTTCATTCAATTCCAGATCAATATGTTCTGAAAATGGACTTCTGTTCAATAGAAAACCATAACCACTCCTTACCAGTTCCATCAATCCCCTATGATTATCGGGTTATCGCTACCGGTCATGACGATCAAGTACCAAGATCTAAATTGGAGAGACTCGAGCAATACCAAGCAGATAAAGATCGGTTTCAAGTTTCTTCCAGATTGATGGTATATTGAAGCTCACAAACGCTTTGTAATCATGGCAGAAAATAAGAAGATAAAAGCTGCTCAATCGATTTTGATTGTCGGAGGCGGAGGTACCGGAGTAGAACTCGTCTGAGAAATTATAGTTGATTTCTCGGAGAAGAAGATAGCAATAGTCCACAATGGCTTCTGGTTGTTGGAATTTCCCGGGCTAAAAGCTATTGATTTCTAGATTGGAATCGGATCAAAAACTGTAATTTCTCGGATGATCATGGCGGATCATGAAAACTTTTGGCAGCATAACTAACGGGTTGTGGATGAAAGGGGTTTTCAAAATTTACAGAAATGGTCCCTTATTATAATGAAAATATCAAATTAAACGAAAATATAAAAACAAGGGTATTTTCGTCATTTTATAGAAACATATCATTTAAAATGAGATGAATGGTAAGGGAGGAAATGACCAAAACTATTAGAAAATGCATAAAACAGGGACAAATATGTGGAATTCTTAAAACTAAGGCTAATCTGGAATTCGTGCAAATCACAGGGACCAAAACTATGATTTACTCTATTACTTATTTATATTTGATGATTCTATACATACCCATACTATTAATTATACCCCTCCTGATTTGATTTTTATTGTTTTTTTTTTCATTTTTATTTTGTTTTTTGTCTATTTTGTTTGTTTGTTGTTTTTTTTTCTTTTATTTTATTAATAGTATTTGATTTATTATTATTATTAGAAAAAACAATAACAATGAATTTACATTTTATAATTTTTATGATTTAATAACAATAAACAATAATTTTTTAAAAGTACTTACGACAAATCGAACGACGCTTATAACTTTATAAAATTATGTCAAATTATACCAAAACGGTTATGTCAAATTAATGAATTTAGCTTTTATAATTTTTACAAAAAATAATAACATGAATTTCGATTACTTACAAATGGTATAACCCGAAAGATTTTATAAAAAATAAATTCTAATTCAACCACTTGATTTATAAACGACTGAATAAATTCGAACGAATAAAAAATAGGCATTAGATTATCAATAAACACGAACGGTTATAATTTTATTTTATAAAGCTAATAATAATAAATTTAATAATAATAATAATATTATTAATAATAATAAAGACAATAAAAGACAAAATTGAGATAAAACAAACCAGTTAGTCAAATCAGTGGGAGTATAATATGAAATGGGGGGATAGCTATAGCACAACCCATTTATATTTAGTCTTATAATATAGTAGAATGTAAGTTTTAATCTAAGTAACAAAGTATACTTATAATTGTTTTATGTAAAACTATGATTTACTCTATTACTTATTTATATTTAGGCTTATAATATAGTAGAATGTAAGTTTTATTCTAAGTAACAAAGTATACTTATAATTGTTTTATGTTTTTCATGAGTAGGATTTATATACATAAATCCTACAATCTTTGATTTGTCTAATTTTTACCTTGATATAAAAAGGTAGACATCTATTTGTAAGTACATTTTTGTATACACTTGATGATTAATGAAAATATTGGAATGAATCATCGAGTTGAGCTAGCTTGGCATACAACATGTTATTAGCTTTTTGCTCAAAGACGGAGATATCATCGTCCACTTTTGTCGCTCGAGGAGTAACACAAAAAACGAGAAGTTCGAGATCATTCTTCTCTCTAACCCCGAAGTAAGTTTTTCTTGATCATCTTATACTCTGCCTCACGCTTTTCCTGTATACGAACAATAAAAGAAACGAAGGAAGTATAATTACACATTTTGGCATAATGAGCTTCAATTTCATGTTCTTGCATTTATTTGTACATAACACTCTTATTTTAGAAAAGGGTTAATGTCACTGTAGCACATCAAAGTTATCAATTTTATCTGATTTGGTCCCTAAAGTATTTTTTTTACACAATTAGTCATTAAACTTGATAAATACCTGTTAAATAGGGGAAGAACGCCATATACAAAAGGTTATCCGGTCAAATAACTTACGTGGCATTATGACGTGGAGAGATACCGTGCAATTAGGTCCACATAATCGATGTAGCGTCAAAAGCCTTATTAATTGAGGCATTCGCTTGGGGGTGCCCTAATTTGGAGAAGGTCTCGCTTCATCGCTGCCTCTGGTTCGTCTCCCCCGTTGTTCTCTTTTCTCACATGTCTTTTTTTGATTTCCACAACGACGCTCCTTCTCCTTCTATGTTCGATCGAGAGAAAAAGAGAAAAAAAAGAGATGGCAATCGAATGAGAGTCATAAAAAAACAAAAAGAGATGGCGACACATATAACAAAGTTTTCCGATCGTATCAAGAGCTTGGTGGGCACAGGGGTAAAAAAAACAAAGAAAGTCGCCATAACATCAATCGTCAAATGCAAAATGTCTCCACCATTTTGCCGGCAAAAAAAAGACGATAACGAGTATACCCAAGGTCAAAACAATTTCCTTTTGTAAAAGAATATTTATTAAAAATTGAAGTTTTTTTGCTTTTGCAGACAGAGACATTGAATGAGTTTCTCATTTTGTCGACGATTCATTTTCCGGCGGTTCCTCCCTAACATGCCCTGCCGAAAAGTTTTCTAAGAAGAAGTCGGAGCCTGAAAATGAAACTTTTGTAATCGTAAGTGTAAAGCCTTCCTTAACAACTCCGCCGAGTCAATTTTACGGAAACCGTCGGTCAAGAGACAGAAGAAAAACCAAGCAGCAACGACCGATGCCGGTACCAGCCAACAGCAACCTAGGCGCTGCAGCTGTTGCCTTGTACAAATAACCCCACAGTGGAGAGTCGGTCCGCTAGGTGCCAAAACGCTTTGTAACGCATGTAGGGTTAGTTACAAATTCGTTCAACTCTTACCCGAATATAGACCCACATGTAGCCCGGCCTTCTCCGACAAAGTCCACTACGTGGTTTTCGACGGTGAATTTATCAAACTGAGCATTAATCTAATTGATCTTAATCTCCATGTACCAATTGATCATGATTGTGTTTTGGTGTTAATATTTGGTTCTCATTTCGATCCCAGCTTGGATAAATTAGAGGATTCAGAGAGAGGGATAATAAAGAAAATTGAAGGCGGTGGGGAAAGGCTTGTGTGGTATTTCCAAAAGAAAAAACTTAATAAACCAAATTCCAGATCAGCCTGTTTACCGGCTGACCCGTTAACACATTTCAAAATGGTGTAATTGACATGTTTTATATAAGTTTAATGACTAATTGTGCAAAAAAATACTTTAGGGACCAAATTGGGTAAAATTGATAATTTTGATGTGCTACAGTGACATTAACCCTTTAGAAAAATCAACCTACTATCAAGTAGTCATTTAGGGTTAAGGAATTTTTTTTCACTTAACTTCAAAATGTATAGATTTATAAAGAATTAAAACATGATAAGATCTAATGTTTGTCAATAACTATATAGTGCATTTTTGGTTTGCTAACTGTAAAAGGATATGGAAAAAAATTTGGTTTGCTAACTATAAAAGGATATGGAAAAAAAATGTTGTGAGCTTGATTATTAGGTCCATTACATGTTAATGTAATTACAGAAATATGTTACATTTTATATATTTATAATGTATTTCTTAGGTCAAATGATATAATTTTTGTTGCGTTATTAACAATATGATATAAAACTAATGTATGGTATAAAGTTTTGTTGGACCAAATAAAATATCTTAACTTTATGCAATTCTTTTGCATTATCTTTCAATACATTAAAGTATCATCATATGACTATTTATGTGACGTAAATGATTTTTGCCCCTTAGGATGCCTAATAGTTGTTTTAAAGCTCTTAAAAATGTTTCTAAAGGTTCATACTCAAACATGAATTCTTTAAATGTTTTTACCATTTAAGAAATAGATATATTCACATTAACGTAGAAAAATTATGAATTGTCCACAACTAGGCTCGCCTATTTTAAATACGATGCTCAGGAAAGATAAATGAGGTTATTTATATCTTAATATTGTCGGTTTTTAAAATGCTACTTGCTTATCACCCTCACCGTCTTTCCTGGTCGTACTCGAATAAAGCTACTGAAAATGGTTGAATATATAATCTATTTCCCGAATGTGTTTATATATCGATGTTGAATCAGTGTCTCACAATCAACTAGTCGTTCGATCACTAAGAACACATTCACACTTGTGTTTCTCAAACCTGTTGTTTCGAAAACAATGTTCTTTTTAGCAAATATTGTGTTTCTCGAACATGTCGTTTCGAAACAAAGATTGTGCTAATACAAGCCATAAACATATAAACCTGTCGTGTTATATGGTATAATCAATCCAATTTTCCCCTGTTGCAGGAAAATGCCAATCAAACTTGATTTCCCAATCTTGGATGCCGTCGACAAGAACTATTTGGACTAGACTTAAGATATCTTGAACCATCTATATGCCCAAGGCTTGGTGGATGTCATTTATCACTTGTTTGGAGTTGTTATCGATTCGAAGCAGTTACCAATCCAAAATCATATCCTAGATTTTGATCGATTGAACAGAGTGAGAGTCCCAAATTCAAAATCTGACATGAAGTCAACCAATATTAATAATAAAAAAAATCAACTTAAAGAATGCTTTTTAATTTAAATTTTTTTAATTATAATTAAATTAAATATTTTGTTATATATGTGAATTTACGAGTTTTATAAGGATATACATGTAATTCAAAAATTTACAAGAATATAGACATAATTATGAAAGTTTATAAGAATATAGACGAAATTTTCCTATTAAATTATTTTGATAAATATGTCAATTTATGAGTTTTATCATTTATAAAAATATTCATGTGATTCGAAAATTTACAAGAATATAAACGTAATTACAAAGAAGATATACGGAATTTTTCTTTGCTTAGTTTATAGTTATAGCCTTGTCTATTTGTAGGTTATAAATTTATAATGTTATTTATGTAAATACAGAAATTGATAACAAGATCACCAACAAATTTGAGATAGTTCGCCAAGCAAAAACACAACCGGTAATCCACAAGGTACAAGACAACCGATAAGAAAAGCGAGTCACAACTCACAGCTCACAACTAACGTCCTCCGCAGACTCGTCCATTCTTTCGGAAGACGCCAGGTCCCGTTTCTCTCACTCGAGTCCGTTCGAAGAGCATTACTAGAAATCTGATATCCCATGTTCAATTTGGGTTTGAATATGTAGAGATATATGCAGTTTTGTTCGTATAAGCTGCATCATACCTCTGCTTACCTGTGAATCTCTCGTCGATTATGCATTTCTGTCGAAGATACATTCATACACCACATGCACCTGTAAGTTAAATGCGTTTTATAATTCTCTCTCTCTTTTTTTTTTTTTTATAAAGTCAATTACTCAATATTCTGATCCGAATGTTCATTTGCAGATGGTTTGATCATTTTGCAATGATGTGATCGACTTTTTCTGGAGCGAAACCCTAATTAATCATAGGGGGAGGGAATGAGGTGAGTGACTGCATTATCCATCGAATTCTGTTATTTAGGCTCGATCATTCCTTGTAGTTTTCTTATCACTAGTCCCTGGTTCTCAATTTAAGTTGGTTTTCATAAACATCGTTAACTCTGGCTTTTGTTATGCTCAAAAGGTTTATACTTTATACAGTATCTTAACTAATATTCGAGTCCCTCCTACAAACTAATTCAAACTTCTGTCGGTATGCTCTATGATATGAACAGAAGGAAACAATTTTGCGTGTTAACATCATAAGTCTAACATAAATCATCTTGTTGGATTAACATGTTTTCCATCAAAACATCTGCCTACATACTGTCTTTATCTTACTACACATATTTCTGTTTTTAGTTTGTAATGGGAGATCTAAAAGAGCGCCTACTGCCAAAACCTACATCAATATCTCAACTTGGAGATGCATCCTCAAGACCATTTGCATCCTTACGCCAGCCTTTTCAAGGTGTAGATGTTCTTGGCCTGAAAAAACGCGGCCAAGGTGTTCGATCATGGATCCGTGTTGATGCTTCATCTGGTGATTCACAAGTAATCGAGGTTGATAAATTCACTGTAATGCGACGTTGTGATCTTCCTGCACGCGATCTTCGTTTACTTGATCCGTTATTTGTTTACCCATCAACTATTCTTGGAAGAGAGAAGGCCATAGTTGTAAATTTGGAACAGATCCGTTGCATTATAACAGCTGATGAAGTTTTGCTTCTGAATTCTCTTGATAGTTATGTATTGCAGTATGTGGTGGAACTACAAAAAAGGTTGAAAGAGGTTTGGCACTTGGATGGTTCTGAGTTAGACAGATTGAGAGGGTGTAATGGTTTTGGGGGTATAATTGGAAATAACAACACATCATCTGATTATTTGCCATTTGAATTCAAGGCTCTTGAAGTTGCTCTTGAAGCTGCTTGTACGTTTCTTGAATCACAGGTTTGGTTGTTTACCAATTCTTACCTACTGTTTGGTATGCAGTGATTGAAGAGGGAATGGAATGGAGCATTACGGCAGAATAAAGCATTGCTCATTCCATTCCTTTGTGATTCCATTCCATCATACCAAACAAACCCGTAATTCCACAGTTTATAATCTATTACAAATTCTTAACCGTCTTCTCACAATTCAAACATTCATCAGGCATCTGAACTAGAAACCGAAGCGTACCCATTACTAGATGAACTTACATCAACGATCAGTACTTTAAACTTGGAACGTGTTCGAAGACTAAAAAGCAGACTTGTTGCTTTAACTCGAAGGGTCCAAAAGGTAAGAGATGAAATCGAGCAGTTAATGGATGATGATGGAGACATGGCTGAAATGTACCTAACCGAGAAGAAAAAAAGAATGGAGTCAATTAGTTACGGTGGAGAACAATCTATGGAATCTGTTTCGGCTCCAGTATCCCCTGTTTCTTCACCTCCAGATTATCGGAAGCTTGAAAAATCTTTGAGTTTTGCAAGAAGTAGACATGATAGCATGAGGAGTTCAGAAAACGGGAAGCAACATATCGAGGAAATGGAGATGTTGCTCGAGGCTTATTTTGTTGTCATTGACAGCACTCTTAATAAGCTCACATCGGTATTAATTTCATTTTTTTTTTTTTTGTTTTTCCATTATGTCATTATTCTTTGTTGATGCCTATGTCTTTTCATTTACCAGCTGAAGGAATACATTGATGACACCGAGGACTTCATCAACATTCAGTTGGTATGTTCTTTCTCACACATTTAATTAACCAACATTATCAATTATGAAAGTACGTTCACTAAATGACCAAAAGTATCAGAATTTGCCTTTATTGAAACGGTAAGGTTACATAGTGAAGTGTGATGGTTGTTGTTAAAGCGGCTTAATTGTGGGTTGCAGGATAACGTGAGGAACCAGCTAATACAGTTTGAGTTGTTACTGACAACTGCTACATTTGTGGTTGCCATTTTTGGAGTAGTGGCAGGAATATTTGGCATGAATTTCCCCATAACATTGTTTGATAGTCCATCTGCTTTCGATTGGGTATTGTTGATTACAGGGGTTGCTGGATTGCTTATATTCGCTTCATTTTTGTGGTTTTTCAAGTCTAGAAGAGTCATGCCATTTTAGTATGTATCAGCTTTTTAATTCTAAAGCTTACTCGTATCAAACCATCATTTTTTTCTTCCACACCGAATCCATCATCACAATTTTGGCCCAGTCTTTGAATTTAGGTCACGTTATCAAGTTTTGATTAATGATTTATAGCCGTAGCTAATTACCTTTTTTCTTTAAGATAAAACTAGTATTATCTTTTAGGTTATTTTTATTTTTATTTTTTATTAATAACCTACTATGATTAAGTTATGGAAAAAATTATCAATTTTCTTTTAAGTAAAACTAAGAACGAAATCATGTAATTTATTTATATATAAAATAGTTTTTTATTTTTTATTTTTAATGGTAATACACGTACAGTTCTAATAATAATAACGTTTCTTGTTAAAAAAAAAAAAAACCATGTTTTGGGGGCTTTACCTGGCTTAACTAATAAAAGGCCCTGCACGTTGAAGAGTAATTGACAAATTAGAATAAAACTCTATTTATTTCCAAATTATTAAAATTAGATTAAATCATTAGAATGAATATAAAAAACCTTTATTTGTAAGCATTATAGAAATCGAAATTAGAGGCCTACGTAATGTGGTTAATCGAAAATCTTGATTTTTTTTTGGACCGGCGACACAGTAAAACAACCACATTCTGCTCCTCCAGGTCGGCATTTAGCCGGCGGCCCGGGTCCTACAGCCTGTGCCTCCACGCCAAGGAAAATCCCCACATGGGGCGTCAACCAGGCTCGAACTCGGGACCTCTTACCCACTGGGTATATAACCCGATGCATCCACCCAGTTGATCTGGGCTTCACTTGCTAATCGAAAATCTTGATATCATTAAGAATTTCACGTTTCGACTTGTCTTGTAACAAATAAATGTTAATACTCTTTTTTGTGATGTGTTTTATTCTTTAGATTACACAACTAACGGTGGCAATGCTTGTAATACTGACCAAATTCCAAGGCCAAGTTTTAATTATTAAACCCCTACAATTTCTATCTCCCCAATCAGATCCTTAATTTCTTGAGCCCCAACTTCAAAGTCGTATACCTGATCAACCAAATTTCTAAATCCATTTACAAAAAATCTATAGGATAATAGATATAGAAGGAACGATTTAAATAGTGAAGAAACCTACAAAGAAGATGAATCCTTGAATATTTGTTTGAATATCAAGGTAATCAGATTATATAAAGTTTTATTTAAATTTGAAAAAACAAGTGTTGCGTCAATTCATCTTTGAAGAACACTAAACTTAAACAGTTTGGTGTCGGTAGTTCCAGATTGGCTCCATGTAACTTATGCCTTACATTTATGTAACTTATACATTACATATACGTAAATGGAATATTCAACTATGAATGTAGATGAATCAATCATGCTTATGAACACAGACACAGTTGAATGAATTGAAATTGGTTATACGATTAGAATATTCAACTGGGAATCATGTTTCATGAATCAATTATCTGATACTCACTTGGATATAACATCCACATGCTCATATGATTGTCACCGTCTCGTTGGATGAATAGATTTTTTAAGATAAAATGTATCATCCAAAAAATCTAACATTATCCAATTTGAAAAAATATATATGATACAAAAAATTATGATATTTTCTCTATAAATAAAGTAAATATTGACATACTATTATCTCAAATCCAAAGTTTTCATTTCCTACCTCTTTTGATATCTATTCTCTAATGAATCATTCGCATCCAATTATTTTTAAATCTTGGAAGTCTAAGATTATCCGATCAACGCTATGAAAACTCTCTAGTTTTCTTTTCCTAATCTTGGTCAAGTATTCGGCACCGGAATATGCAAACCTTGCAAAATATTGGAAAACACTCAAGAGGCGACAAAATGGGATGTTGATAAAGAGAGCGGTGGCATCACAAAAAGCTTAAGGACCGGTGAAGAAGGTAACTGATGAAAAAGTTATGCAACAAATTCATTAGATACCTCACCATTACTTGACGTTTTTGGGTTATAATAGACACAATAGTCAAATTCTTCAATAGTTCTTGATCTTTTTGTGCTACCTCCACTTTCTTCGTTACACATTCCACATTTAGGGCAATAAAGCATTGTGTCATGATCTGACATTCTTTTGAGAAGTTGGTTAGGTTCAAGATAACGGAAAACAATCTCATGTTCAACTCGGTTGTCACTTTCAATGTTAGGTCCTTAATATGAGATATTGAAAGGAGATTTGAGAAATTTTGTTTGTGTACAAAGAAAAGTTAGATAGTGCTGAGTCTAACGGAACTTCAAAAAGACGTGCTAGTCAAGGTGTAGTGTATCGTGTATGTTGACGACAAGAATGACTACATGGGTGACACAATACTTAAACGAGCAGCCAACTACATACCAAAAAGACTTTGATATTCTATTTTGGTGGAAACAAAATGCATCTCGTTGCCCGATTCTATCTCGCATGGCAAAAGGTACATCTTGAAATATTCATATTCTTTTTTAGAGTATTTACTATATTTTACAATTTGTTGTTTATGTTGGTAAATGTTTTGGAATTCAAATTTCAACCGCGACGTCTTTTAGTACAATCAGTCGAATATTAGATGCATACCGAACAGACTTGTCTACAAACATAATAAAGACTTTGGTTTGCATCTAAGATTGAGTAAGAAAATCAAGAATGCCGATTGTGGACAATATTGAAAAAGTTTTACAAGATGATAAGGTTGCCAAAGAATTAAAAAACGTGATAGACAATGAAGGTGGAAATGGAAAAGAGACAATAGATATTACCAAGTAGTTGTTTTGTATTTGGTTTAAAAGCTAATGACTTGATGACTTTATTGGTTAATGACTTAATGATTTTTTTTAAAAAATAAAACCGATTCCGGTTTTTCCCTGTTTTAATTGGTTGTACACCCAAATTCGGTTTTTTTTTTCCGGTCAATCTAGTCTCGATACCGGTTACTTGTACATGGAACTGGTTTTCATTCTACATAGAGCTTATTCGGTCTTCAGTTTTTCTGGTTCAAATCTAGCTCTTAAAAAACGTTATTAATCACCGCAACCGATGAAAATAGTCTTATGCAAATAAACAATTTTTTTTGTCAAATAACAAACCTACATAATAATTTTTTTTGTATCAAATACGAAAATCACTTAGCTACACAATATATTTAGAATCCTATACCTAATAGTTTTTTTTAATGATAATCAAATCTTTCAAAAAGTGAATGAATGTAAACACCTTTTCTCTTTAAACATCATATGAATCAAAATTAGAAAAGTGCAAATGACTCAAACGTCATAAATCAGAATGATACACATTAGCAGAAACTCAACACTACTTGTTACAAAATCATAAATAATATTTTTGAATAACTATTTTTGATAGATATGAATGGAAATTTGTCAAAAAGTTTTTATATTTTGGCTTTATTTAGGAAAAAGTTCTTACTAATTTTTATTTTATGATTTAATATTCTAAACCTGCAAAAGTTTGTGAAAATGTATTTTTCACCTGAAATAGGAGGTCAGAGATTAATTTACAAGTAAAACGACTTTTCAGGGGTTTTTCACAAATAAAATAATTTTCTTCGCTTTTGTAAATGACATAACTTTTACATACGATGTACAAATTTTACAAACATTATATCCCTGGAAAGGTAGTAAGTAGTACTACAACTTTGTTTTGCAAACTTTTGTCTGAGTATGTTCAAATCTTTCACTAGAATCCCTTAAACATGAACACAAATTCATTTATCACTTTTTAATCATTTTCAAACATTCTGAAAAATCGTTTTATTTACGAATTAACCTCTGACCTGTTATTTTAATTTCAAGTGGAAGGAATATTTTCACAAACTTTAACAGGTTTAAAGAATTAATCACAAAATAAAAATAAAAAGGATTTTTTTCTAAATAAAACCAAAATATAGATAATTTTTGACAAATTTGCTTAAATATGAATCGGTGATTTGTGTTTTTAGGGATTACCGTCTATTTCAGATTTTTGGCATATTTCATTTTTCAAACAGTTAAAACTTAAAACAAGTGACCGAACACACACGGCTTCCAGACTCTATAGTTGAAGCCTTGAAGGGTGCGAATCAAGGTAAACTTATTGATGTTTTCTACATATATTGCTCGCACAATCAAACAACGTACAAATTCTCATATCTTCTTACCCTTCATTCTAAGATCACTAGTTGCCCAACATGGTTTTCCGAATTCTTCCTATTCATATTCACCACATAGCCTCTTTCAGGCATTTCATCAAACACCTGGCACTCAATCCCGAAAACTGGATTGCAGCCATTTTTCTACACTCGAGCCATCCCATGTTCATAAGCTCTACGAAACTCTAGACTTCTCCCAGATAACAGAGTGTACCAATGAAAATACAAAGTCGATTGTCCTTAAATTAGTCAAATTATTACGTAGTAATTTTAATCCTGGAGGGGAAGAGTCGGCGGATTTTCTTGACGGATCTGGCATCAAGCCGAATGAAGTTTTGATTAATTCGGGGATTTGGGCCTTAAGGGATGAATGGAAGTTGGCATTTTTCGTGTTTAAATGGGGTCAGAAATGGAAATGCAACGATGAAAAAGCTTGGAGCTTGATGATATGGGTGTTGGGGAACCATAAAAAATTCAACAATGCTTGGTGTTTGATTCGAGACTTGTATCAATCTTCCATTAACACTCAACGCCCAATGCTCATTATGATCGACAGGTATGAACCAAATCACATCCCCTTTCTCTCTATTAACACGTCGATTAGTTATTTGTCACTTAATTTCTTAAGCAATTGACACTTTAACCTCTATCGTTCGTTATAAAATGCTACCCTGTCTTCAAGAACACGACAATTTCATCAAAATTATTGGTGTTTTAATTTAATAGATATGCAGCTGCAAACGAACCAGCAGAAGCCATTCGTACGTTCCAAATTATGGAAAAATTCAAACTAAGCCCCGATCAGAATGCATTCTACACACTTCTTTACTCTCTCTGTAAACATGGCAACGTTGAAGAGGCTGAAGAATTCATGTTTCAAAACTCAAAACTCTTTCCACTTGAAACCGAGGGGTTCAACATCATTCTCAATGGTTGGTGTACCATATTCATCGACATAATTGAAGCCAAGAGAATTTGGAAAGAAATGGACAAATGTCAAATAATCCCAGATGAAAATTCCTACACCCACATGATTTCTTGCTTCTCAAAATCCAAAAACCTCTTCGATTCACTAAGATTATACGATGAAATGAAGAAAAAAGGGTGGACACCAAATTTTAATATTTATAACTCCTTAGTTTACGTTCTTGCAAATGACAACTGCCATGAAGAAGCTCTAAGAATATTGGAAAAAATGAAGGAAACGGGTTTCAAACCCGATTCCAACACTTTTAATTATATAATACACCCGTTATGTAAAATGGGAAAGATGGAAGATGCAAGAAGGATACTATCAAGAATGTTGGAAGAAAATATAACCCCGAATATCGACACATATCATGCGTTTCTTGAGGGCGTAAGCGTAAATTTGGAAGAAAGTTTGGAACTTGTGGAGCGTATGGCGAGATCCGGAAACGGGCCGACCCGTGATACTTTTGTTATACTTCTTGGAAAGTTTTTGGGTGTTAATGAGGTTGAAAATGCGTTGAAAATTTGGGGGAAAATGAAAGATTATGAAGTTTTACCGGATTCTTCACATTTTGTGATAATGGTGGAAGGTTTAGTGAGGAATGGATTGATAATGAAGGCGAAGAAATTACGTGATGAGATGATATCTATTGGAATTTTAGAGGATCCCAAAATTAAGAAGCTTTTGAAGGATTCGTTAGAAGATGAATGTAATAAAAGAGAGAGACGTGTGCGAATGTATCGTGGGAAGAAATGGACAAGAATATAGACCATGTTTGGTTCCTTTGATTGTTTTATTTGTATAGACCGCAAGTAAAATGAATGTATTTTTAGTTTATGTAATTAATGAGCATACTTTCAAAATCAAAGGGTGTATCATGTATGTTATAAGTTTATAATCAAATATATGTATTAACTATATTAGCCGGATAAAGGTGGGGTAAGATGTCATTTCTTAGATTTTATGGTTTAAGGTTGTCTAAGCCAAGGACCAAAAATGCAATGAAACTACGATTTAGGGAATATTTGTGCAACGATAAAAATTCTTGACTCGATTATAACTTTTAACATAACATAGGGACGGAAGTTGTAGTTTAGTCAAAATAATTAACTAAAAGTACGTTATTTATGTGTAAATAACTTGGTTTGTTTTGATGAATTTGGGTTGGAATATTTGGGGGATTACGTGTAGCTCGAGCCTCGAGAGGAACAACTTTTGCTACGAAAACACAAGTGTAACAGGTTTGGGCTTGTGTCCAGCCCATGATTGGTTAATGTCCGAGTACGGTCAAGACAACTCGATCTACCATACCATTTCTTGCTCTTATATAATGCTTAGATCTTATTCAGATCAACTTTGATCCCTTTCCATCATGTGTCCCAAGAACAGCAGTTCCTGAATCCAAATTCATACTTCAAATATTTCACGTAAAGTTTTTTTCTTATAATTTCAAGTAATTCTGTCAAATGATTCTTATGTTTCTCTACATTGTTGGAATAAATAAGAATGTCATCAATAAAAACAATGTAAAATATGTCAAGGATGGGCTTACACATGATTCATGAGATTCTTAAAAGTCGTCGTCGCGTTGGTTAACCCAAGTGGCGTAACAAAGAATTCAAAGTCATCATATATTGTTTGGAACGTTGTTTTCTCAACATCTTCATTTGGTGCTGTTAATTGGTGAAAACCGGATCTAAGATTGATTTTGGAGGAGACGTTGGCCCTTTGCAATTGATCAAAGAAGTCACCGATCCTAAGAAGTGGATATCGGTTCCTTATAGTCACCTTATAAGGCCACAATAATATAGGCACATTGAACTATCATTCTTTTTCACAAATAAGATAGAGGTTCCTTTCGGTGAGAAACTTTGCCGGACAAAAACCCTTACCTAGGGATGAGCCTCGGTTCCAGGTTTTCGGTTTCGGACCGTAAAAACTGAGTGCAATAAAGAATTTTGCTTGTTTGGGCTTGTGTTGGACTACTTCTGTTTTGTTGGGTTATCTCTGTTGGGCTATTTGGTTTGTTATGTTTGACTTGGTATTTATAAGTGATTTTTTTTGGTGGTTTAAGTGCTTTTGGTTTTTTAGGGTTCAATAAAATTACTTGACCATTTCTATTTTTTACCATTTCATAAACAAACTAACAAACATATTTTACAATGTCATAATTCATAAACATCCATCATATTCCATATGCTTAATAATCACAAAAATAAATTTAGAAAATTTCACTTACTAGATTTCAATTGTCACAAAAATAATCAAAATTCCTAGTTTCACACACCAAAAAAGAGAATATTTTGCAAACACTGTAACACTTTTAAATTTCCACCGACCTTTTTCCTCTTTCTTTCAGATCATGTGCTTGAAGTGCATCTTCAATCTTTATAATTAACAATAAACATTATAGTAAGTATTTCATAATTCAAAGTGTATGATAATAGAACAAAATTAAAGAAAAGAAAATCCTCAATGCAATGTCATTATTTTTTTAATATATCTTCCGGGTCATCTATTTAAGTTTCTTGATTTCCTAAACCCAATCTTGGGTGCAAAGCAAACGCTTCTATTACAGGTGTTGTCAAACGAGTTTGATACCCATCTAATAGCCGATCACAAGTGCTGATGCCATGGTCAACACATTGTATAGCCAAAATATCTAAAAAAGCAATTAAACAATTATAATTGCATTATTTTAAAAAAAAACAACACTAAATAAATATTATAAGTAATAAATTTTACCTTTCTTCATGCGAATAACAATAGGGAAACACACCGACTTTTTGTTTCCAATACTTAAGAATATCAGATTATCATCATAACCATCTTTTTGCTCATTCAAGTATATTTTTAACTCGGTCTCAATTGAAACAGAGTTTGTTCATTCAACACTAAGAAAATCTCCTACGAAGTCGTTATCATCATTGCAAGCACCTCTTGTCTCACGGGAAACTTCTTGAGACGATCCAAGTTTTTCGAATTTATTTTTATAAATTCTAAATAATTCTCCATCTTGTTTTCAACCTCCCAAACCATGGCTATGGCCTTAAATTGTATTTGCGAGTTTGCCACAAAATTTGAGACTGTTACGGTGGTTCTCGATCATTTTTGTAAAGGAATATGTCACACATGATGCCTTAAATTGAGGATCCAACAACACTGCGAAGTACACGTAGTCATTGAGTTTGTCCAACGAATCCCAATATTTGTATACTTAACTCGCATATCCGGAAAAATGTTTTTAAAATTGGGTTTTGTTTCCCATTCTCTTAGATGTTTATATACATCTAACACTTCTCGTAAAAATCGATGGACAAAAGGATTGGTTGACGAGGATACGATGTTGGTCATTGACTTGAATTTTTCCAAGCAACTCCACCATTTCTTTCACAATTTTGAAATCCCTAGACTCCGATATTCATCCACCAAGATCACGTGTATATAAAATTTCTACAAAAAATATACATTAGTAAATACATAATTAAAACTTAAAAACTAAATAAAACACTATTTAACAAATTTTTCAAAAAATATTTTTTGCATTTTTTATAAAAACCGTGTTTTTTATTAAAACTACGTTTTTGTTATTTTTTCAACACAACGTTTTTTTTTGCGTTTTTTCAAAACCGTGATTTTTGCGGCTTTTTTCAAAATTGCATTTTTGCATTTTTATAAAAGACTGCATTTTTTGCTTTTTTTCAAAACTATGTTTTTTGCGTTTATTTTTTTTTCTAAAAAACTGCTTTTTGACTATTTGTTTGAAAAACACTTTTTTACCTTGAAGTTCGTACATGCCAAATGCCTCGCGTAACTTATATGTCATATTCAACAACTCGTATGTTGAATTCCAAAGTGTTGGACAATCACCATATAAAAATGATTTCGACTCAAGTCCATAATTTTTCGTACACTTCTTGAACTTTGAAGTTTTTGCGGTTGAATTTCTAATGTATTTCACTTCTGTTTGGACACACTTCACGTGATAGTTATGTCCTTTAGGATCGTCTTTCACAATAAGGTTCAATATATGCGTCATACACCTCACGCTGAAGTGTTTTCCACCATCGTACAAATTGGATATTTTTTTAATTAAAAATTCAAGTGCCGTGTTGTTTGAAGTGACATTAACAACACTCATAGTCATCATATTTTTTATTCTCCATCCATTGATGCAATCTAGTAATAACTGTCCCACATCTTTTTCCTTATAACTCTCACTAGGCCTAAAACTTAGAATCCTTTTATGCATGACCCAATTGTCATCTATAAAATGACCCGTAACAACCATATTATTCATTTTTGACATGACGAGGTCCAAGTATCGGCAGTCAAGTGTATGATATTGTTTGTGTTACAAAAGTAAGCATACAACTTTTTTCTTTCTTTTATATAATATTTGACAACATCCTTACTTATCTTATGCCTAGATAAAAATGTAACTCTCCCATCAAGTGGATTCGTGTACTCAATAAACCTCATTTTTGACAAATTTGAATGAGAGTTCACAAACTACAAAAATATTTAATAAAACTTTCTTGATTCTATGTTCATCACGTTCTATGTAATGTCACTATTCTCCCTACACGAATCTTTTTTAAATCGTAACGTATCCTTACCCTTCTTATTTGCCGGATTGCTTTGGCACATAGTACTATGTTTATTTAAACTAAAAGTTCCATTTTTTATAACATCGACTTTTAAATCTTTGAGAAAAAATTACATTTGCCGTGTCTGATTGTCACTCCATCTTCATTCTCCTTGCATATCACATAAATTTTTTTCGAACATCCAATCTTAGAGTCTTGTTTATGTTTCTTCGGTTTAGGATCATCCCGTTCTTTCTCTAATTTTTGGGCATCTTCTATAGTTGCATCATTTGTATTACAGAGTGTATGTTCAACAAATACAACACCATCATCATCACCCTAACGAAGAAAAACAACAAAGATTAATAACTTTAGAAAGATAACAAAATACAAAATTGCCATTCAAAGTGTCAAACAGGACACACATTAATAAATTACACATAATTTAAATAATATATCACATATGATCAAACATCTCATACATGCATTATTCATTAATACACAATATTCGAACCCCAAATATACATACATTGTTCAACATTTCTCATATGTAATTACATACATTATTCAGTTAATACAACATTGATCAAACATACATGCATTGTTCAATATATTAAACTAATAATATACATTTATTGCTCAACATATTTAACTAATAACATCATAAATTTTATATTCATCAATACACACAATATTCCAACATACATAAATATACATTGTTCAACATATTCAACTAATTATTCAACTAATAACACATATTCAATGTTAATATCCAACTAATAACATCATACATTTTATTTTCATCAATATTCACACTTCAATATATACATTACAATGATTACATAGTTTAACTAATAACCCATACTCATAAAACTTGAAAATTTTCAACTAATACTCTTGAAGAATACTCTTGAAGAATGAAGATGATCATCATATTTGATATTAAAATTGAACTAAAACAATTCATTTCTAATCTTGAAGTTCATCAAAGATTTAAAGACATCAAAACATTAAAGAAAATAAATATAAAGACATGAAAAGCTGAAAATTAAGCATCTCTTAGGGGGAATAAACAAAATTATCCGACGCCATTGAAAGAAGCTTGAGTTAGTTGATGATTTTGATAAAGGTTGAAGTTGAAATCGATTTTGGTTTGGGAGGGAGGGTCTATTTACGTTGGTTCGTCGACTACAAAGGGCAGGGCACCGAGGGATTTTTAATAATGTAAAAGGGTAGGCGAGGGAAACAGAGACAAGTCGATCAAATATGACATTTTCAACTTCACGGGCGGCCTGGTTTTTCCACATACCCGACATGGCCGAACCCGATGAACCGATTCCGCCAACTATAGTACTGGGAACCGACCCATTGGGAGGTACACATGGTACGGTTCGGTTCGGGTCCAGGTACAAACCGATTTGGTTCGGGTCCAGGGTCTGGAAGTTCATCCCTACATTTACCCATTAATTATTGAAGTTGAACCATGAACTCCCTTATGTAAGTGAGTGCCAAATTGTAAGGTACTTTGGTGATAGGTGTAGTTCCGAATACTAAATTAATCTGAAATTTTACTTGATGATCTAATGGTAATTCAGGTAAGTCAGCAAGAAAAACTGTGGGTAATCTTGTACGACATCAATATATTTCACCATCTTCTTTTCTTTTGTGATATTGATCACATAAGCCAATAGGAGTTATATCCCATAGCTAAACATCTGTTTGGGATCGGTACAATGCCCTCCTACTGGAGGCACCGATCGACCCCGACTAAGAACTTCAACTAAACGATCATCCTCACAACTATAACAAATTTGCTAATAATAAATTTTGGAGTCTTTCCTGGAAATATACACTTCATAGCCCTCGAATCCAATTTACAATCATTAACATAAGCATAAGCAGGAAACCAAATATATGTAAACCAAAATAATAAGAGGGTTTATCGGACCATACCTCTTGAGGAATCTTAAAGTCAATTGCAGTTGATGGAGATTTATTCACCAGATAGCAACTAGTGTTGATTGCTTCTACATATTTGATATATCATCAAATAATCACATACATTTTGCATGTTGTATCAGTGTATGGTTCATTTGTTGTGCCATTTCGTTTTACTGTGGTGTGTGTCGTATAACACAGTGCCACATTATACCTTCTGTTTTGCAAAAGTTGTCAGATGGTTCATTTCAAACTCTAACACATTATTCATCCTAAGCGTCTTGAATTATTTCCCTGTCTATTTTTTAACCTCTGTCTTCCACTCCTTGAACTTTTTAAACACTTATTCTTTTGTATTCAAACTATATAACAAACGTTCCCTAAATAGCCATCATGAAAGTCACAAAGTACACGCATCCATCATATGATTATTGTTAAGTATGGGGAGTCTGACCCGAACCGAGGAGGTGTGTATGAACAGAAGAAGATCAGCAAGCCGAAGCAGAACATGAACAAAGGCGAGGATAACCAGTAGTACTATTGGGTCTGTGCTTCGACTAGATTTTTCTCCTCGGTTAAAGATAGTTCTCGATTTTGGTTGGGCAAACTGAAGTGGATCGACACATGTAAAGAAGTATCATGAGTTAGGGGCATCTGCCTAGTTCTGACAACAATACTTTCTTTAGTGGATCAACAGTTTGGCAGGAGTCGAAC
Organism: Cichorium intybus; assembly: GCA_023525715.1. Classification (NCBI taxonomy): domain Eukaryota; kingdom Viridiplantae; phylum Streptophyta; class Magnoliopsida; order Asterales; family Asteraceae; genus Cichorium; species Cichorium intybus. The sequence goes on from CM042011.1 coordinate 51,179,078, forward strand.
TGATTTGAATAGCAGAACCGAGGCAAGCCTTGCTTCGATTCAGTTCATGTGATCATTGCATTCGGTTAGGTAAATCAAAGCAAAGCATGGCAATGTGTAGGAGAAGCGACTTTTTCTAAAGTGTCTCCTTGCACAAGTTCCCAGGTCTTACATGAGTAACATGCAGGAGCATAAAGGTGTTCTGACATACATGGCCCATGACCTGGTTTATTGTAGAAAGGTGCAAGAAGATATGTCACATTTCATGTAGATGTCTTTGTCCGATATATATACATATTTGATTTGTAACAATGAGAGTGTGAATAGTGTGTGCCATAATAAGAGAGTGTAGTAATAAATACTTACAGATTGTATAAAATTCAGATAAATAAAGAAATCTCTCTAGTTTCTCCACTGGACGTAGCTTGATCATTTTAGATCTAGTGAACCACTTATATCATTGTGTTTTTGTTTGGTTATTTGTGTTTCTTTTTATTAATCTCACTAGCCATGATTATCATGTAGAAAGAGCGTTTGTTTGAAGTGCTTAAACCCAACAATTACACCGGAGAAGGAGCACATAAATCTAAGCGAATATATTCAAAAATTTCCTTGCTCGTGTGTTGACCAAAACTGCATTTCACATTGGATTTCTTTCCTTTTACTCAAGCTTCACATAATTTTATTTTTCCAATTAATTTTCCACCAAACAACCCCTATTTACTTAAGATTAACATGCCTTTCTTGTTTATGTGTCCCAATCTATGATGCCACAACTCTGTCTTATCATCCCACTACTCCAAGGATTGACCCGCTACCGTTCCTCTAATTGAACTGCCTTCCAAAAAATAAATCCTGTGTTTTAGCTTTCCTTTCATAACCACAAGAGATCCTCTAAAGACCTTAACCCGTTTGCCTTCATCAGAATATTCCAACCCAAGCTTGGAAAAAGTGCCAAGCAAAATCAGATTCTTCTCAAGGCCAGGAACATACTAGCAATCAAGTTTTCTGACCATACCATCATGCATCTTGATTTGCAACGTGTCAGTTCCTTTGATACAACACATGTCGTCATCACCCAACTTCACCATGCTATTCCATTTTATAAAAGATTAGAATAAATCATGATTATAAGTCATATGGTAAGATGCACTCGTGTCCAAGATCTAGATATCCACATAACTAGTTGTACATATAGTCAAAACCTCACTTCTGTCCTCACCATCAAAACTGTCATGAACAACAATATGTGGAATTTTCTTTCTTTCTCTGTGGACAATCCTTTCTATAGTGTCCCTTCTTTTTGTAGTTATACCATTTAATCTTAAAGGAAGCTTTAGATTTGGAACATGACTTTTCCTTATCTCTGCCATCTCTCACTTTCTCTCTGTTGTTCTTCCCCTTCCCACAAACAGGCCCTTCGCCACCAAAACCCTTTGTTTTTGTTCATTGGACAACAAAGAATCCTTCATGTCATTAACAGTAATCATTTTTCTACCATACAACATGGTATCAACGAAATTCTCATACGAATTTGGCAGTGAACATAACATAATAAAGAGCTTGATCTTCATCTTCAATCTTAACATCTACATATTGTAAACCTAGAATAATATGATTGAATGTATGAAGATGATCTTTTACATGAGTTCTTTTAGTCACCCGGAGGGTATACAAACAAGCTTGTTCAACAATGTGCGCTCCTTATTTCAGAAGGGCGAGTGACCTTTTGTAAAGGATATCTCCAAAGATGATGTTTCTGATACAATCGATTCATGATAGAATTGTTATGTTATTTGTCACAAAGTTTCTCCTAAAGCCCAACAACAGTTGTTTGATCGACAACCTCCCATAACATCTCATCGGTCAAACTTAACAGAATTATGCTACGTGTCTTTGCTATAATATCCTTATTCAATGCCTCAACCATGCCTTTTGGTGATTTTGCTTCTCCTTTTCAATGTCGCTGCACAACCTTGTTGAACTAGAAGAGTTCTCATCTTCGCATTCTACAGAGTGAAATCGTTCGAGACATTTGATTTCTCCAAATCGAACTTGTGGGACGACATCTCTTCAATCAACAGAGCAAATTGTAGCTTTGATACCACTTGTTTGGAATAAACAAGAATAAAATCACACTCACACACATACAAGGCACAATATTTAATATGGTTCAGTCAATGTGACCTACGTCCACATGACATAAGGATGTATTATTATTCACGAGCTTGAAACACGATTTGCAGTATAATTGAAACCCTAGCTAGAACATTTATTATATAGACATCGAATAATGTAAACCCTAAACAATAAAATGACCAGGCCCAACTACATTTATCAATGTAGGTCCATACCACTTCAGGTCTAGCGGCCCTCAACCTACTTAAAATACTTATTCCATTAAAAATCGGGTGTCAAGTTTCTCTACTCCATCGGATGGATCGGATATTTAATTCATAAGTCACGTTTAACAAGTAACATTGTATATGAAATGATTTTCCGTCAAACGAGAATTCTGCCTATTGTAATCATCATGCTTTCTTTAAAAGGAAAATAAAAATGGCTGCTTATCTAATCATCCATGTTCTTCACATTCCTGAATTCTTAGATAATTTTTTTTTATTATATGGAACTGGCAGAACCGAGATACCAATGACTAGATAATCTATACATTGCGGTGCCTGTTTTGTTTCAAAATTTCTGTGCTTATTCTTCAATATGTATTGAAAAATTCTATTTGTGTGTGCTGAGGTTGATGCAATTTTCCCTTAAAGCAATAAATGAGGAAGAATATTATTCTAATAAATGTTCAATTTGATTACCAAATTTGACAAGTATATACTTTGCTATAAATACCGAAAGAGCCCAATATTTCAATACAATAATACAACTTGATATGTGGTAGTTGGTACTAGAGAGAAATGAACAACCCAATACTTTTAAAAGGGCCGATGTTATTACATATTTACATAGCATTATAGCAACCTATCTGTCCATCTCTCTAAATTTTCACTTATCGTCTGATTTTAATCAAAATGTTTTCGTTAAATGTTAGCAACTTAATTATTTAGGCATCTCAATGTTGATATTATTTTCGGTGCCAAAATGCTCAAATTCAACTTTATTTTCAACATTAAAAACTCTTTTACGAAGAATGTAACCCCAAAAATATATTATTACTATTTATTTATACTATCTTGGTGTCAAAATTTCATATGTCAATTTTAGATTTTCAAGTTAGATGTTTATATATTGCTAGCTTATTTTATTTGTCCCAAGATTAAATTTATGCTAATTTAACTATATTGTTATATTTTAATTTTAATAATTGTTTCACGTATACTTAAAAATTTGAATAATTTGTAATAATATAAAATACGATAACATATAATTTATAAGTTTTTTTGTAACGAAAAGATGTAAGACAAAAGCTAATAAAAAGAAAAGATATTTTTGAAATTTTAAATAAGTTATGAAAAGAGATATTACATTATTTTTTATGCAAAAATGGTATTATGGTTGGAGATTGTTTTATGACCAGATATACATGTTACATATGCGATTTGGCATTCATCTGTCGTGCAATTGGTAATATTTGTCCATCTGATGCTAACTGTTGACAAAATTATAAAATCATTTATCTTCCCATGAAATTACTTCATGATTGTCATTCTGCCATCACCAACCTCATGCTCATCTTGAGGAAGAGTTACACGTTTTTATTTGAATTTCATTTAGTTGTGGAATCTAAATTTTGAATTGTACGATATGTTTTGATTTGTGTTTTAATTTCGATCAATGTATGCTTAGCAAATCACCGCTGCCCCTCCCGGTGACTTTGGATTATTATTATTATTATTATTATTATTTATCATTTATTGACAAATAAAAAATGGTTATTCAACCTTATTTAGTCATTTAAAAAAAGAAACAAACATTTTATCCATGCAATACTTATTGGGGAAAAACAAAAGAGGCACTTAATGGGTAAATTGGTGATATTTGGTTGCTATTTAAAGCATCCATAATGCATTATTGAATAAGATGGAACATCTAGTTGGTATACAAATAAATTAAGGAGCTGTTTCACGGCATTTGAACGATTTAGATTATTAGATCTGAATTTAGAAGTCTGAATCACTAAAAAAGTTATAAATGAAAATATATTTTTAAGTTAAAGAGCATATACAGAAGTTTTGTGGAAAAATGTCGGTTCATATATGTTTTTCTACTTAATTATTAGTTCAGAAGCTCATCAAGAGGCTATAAGCGCGTAAGAGGTAAAACTTTTACGAAACAAACTTCCTGAACGGTTTAGAGTCTCTTAACCATTCAGATTAGGAGGTTATTAAACACCCCTAAACAAAACATAGTGTGCTACAAAGTTGATATACAATGGATTCGGAGTTCAATGTCAATAAATTGTTGAAGGGGAAATTATGATTAACAAAAAATGATATATATATATATATATATATCTATATATATATATATATATATATATATATATATATATATATATATATATATATATATATATATATATATATATATATATATATATATATATATATATATATATATATATATATATATATATATATATGATTTCACAAAAAATGATATATATTTAAAAAGTATATTTCATTGGACTTTATAGTGTGACATTAATCCCTTATCAAGAAAAAAGCTGGTGTTGTTTAAAATACAGGATCATATATTTCTACATACGTGGGTTAGTGCAGATTGGTGTGGTATAATATACACAATCAAATTGGTAGTAAATGAGTCGGTCTTTATCTAGATTTGTAGATTGTAAATGAAAATTGAAAAGACAAAACTACGCGTAAAGAAGGAAATTATGATGCTTGCGGCTAATGAATTATGAAATGTCTTGTGTTCGAACCATAGTTTCAAACATAGGTCAATATAGGGGAAAGTTTTTTACAAATAGTTTCAGGTGGTGGGTTTGAAGTTGAATTTATTAAGAAGCTCACGGATGCCAACCAAACCCAAATGTCAAAGTCAAAGATGCCCATTTTAAGATACCTCCACATTGTAAACTTCCTATTCTACGACGTTAATACTTAATAGTGGCGGTCTTTCAGATTTATATAGGGACGTTTACAATTTACCCCATACAACTAAAAGTCTAAAATAATATAAAAAGTATTGGAAACGAGTAGAAATTTGGCACACCTCCTCAATGGTCCCCCCCACATTTCCTATCAGTGAGAAAACCTAGTCGTGCCTTGATGTGTCTAGAATGGCAAATAAATTGGTAGACAAATAAATCTTTTATCCTGATTTTCTGATTATTATCTAAGTTGTAAATAACCAAGTTTTGTGTTTATATATAATATTATTTTGCGTCAGATAATAATTTTTGCTAATCGGTTGCAAAAAGAATGATCGATAAATATTAAGTGTTTCTTTGGTAAGCCACTTAATGGTTCTATTAAGAGAGAGTCTTTTAACCGTGCAACATTCAACACGTTTGGTCGGATTAAAATGAACCTATGAATGAGTAAGGAATTTTTTTTAGTACGGTGAAGTTTTATAAAAGCAACTAGCAAGAAGCTAGCACAGAAAAAACAAAATAATTATATCACAATCAGAGAGGGGTTTAAACACCACAAGTTCCAATCCCAAATCCACATATCTCGATTATTAGAAATACATACGTCTTGCATAATTCTCGCCAACTCCCCCCTTTTGCACTTTCTCCACACCTCCCATCGTCGACCGTCTAAAAAAATACCCCACCAACCGTGCATTTAGAAGCCACAGTGGCATTTTTATCCTCCTCCAAGTTGTATAATTTGTGAAACCTACGCATGAAGCAAGTATCTCCTATCCAACATCTTTCCAAAATAAAGTATCCATACCATCCCCAAACCTCATTTTACAAAAACACAGCAGATCAATTCATTTCTTTATCAAATCTCTAGTCGAGGTAACGACATCACGCCACACTGAGACTCTTTTAGGAACATCAGAATTTCCTAGAAGACCGTCATCTCCATGAATCGCTTTAACAACCTTCACCCACATCACCTTTGGATTATTCCTAAATCTCCAAATACATTTAAAAAGTAAAACCCTATTTAAAGCAAAGTAACTTCCAACTCCAAGACCACCCTTATCCCTATCCACACACACCTTATCCCACCCGATCCACGCCATTTTAGCCTCCGTACCGTCCACACCACGAAAAAACCGATTCCTCATACTTTCCAATCTTTTAATCACTCCAACCGGAGCCTTAAAAAGTGACAAGTAATAATTAGGGATGGATCCAAGCACTGCCTTCAAAAGAGTCAATCTTCCACCAACTGAAAGAGTCTTAAGTTTCCATTTAGAAAGCCTATCATTAACTTTCTTCTCAACCTCTTCCCAAACACTCGCTCTAGATATTGAACCTCCAACCAGAACCCCCAGGTACGTAAACGGAGTTTTTATAGCCGCACATCCCACCAAAGCCGCCACTCTCTCAACTTCTGTAAACGAGACACTTACACCTATCAATTTAGACTTTTGAGTGTTAATCTTCAGCCCGAAAGGAATTATTTGTTTTTATGAAAAATATCTTTTTTGTCTGCGGACGTGCAGACGTTTAGTCCGCAGACTATTTGTTATTTAGAAAATCGCAGAACTTAAAAAATGTTTGTGCACTATTTTCTTGTGGGAGACATGAGCTAACCACTTTTCAAGTATGCATACGTTTTCAAGATTAAAAAAAGTTAAATTTATCATCTTTTTATATATTTCTTTAGATGTTTTTTATTTAACTCGCCAAAAGAAAAATTAACGCCTAATGTAGAATTATTTAATTACAAACATCTTCAAATAAATTAAAATGTATGTTTTTTTCAAATTAACTTTTTTATGAACTTCTATTTTTCTGAATTTTATTTTTTTAACAAATTAGTGAAACCTCTTCTATAACAATTTTACAAAATTTAGTATTCTAAAATTAGCGTTTGTTATATAATAATCATTTAAAAATAACCATTTGATAAGAAAAACGACCATTTTTGTTATCTTAATTCATATACCTTAAAACATTAATTAATGTCGAGAAATACAAGTTTACTAAGTAATCAAATGGTCTATAGTTTAATAGTATCGAGAGTTGATAGAAATGTGGTTGTGCGGATTAGATTTCAGTTTATTTAAATTTCAATGTTGTAAAATTAAAATTATTAAAAAGTATATTTTAATTTCAAAGAAGGTTAGTTAGTTTGTTAATGAGGTTAATGTGTTTACCTCAATGGTTAAATGTATGTATTTATTCTGGTGTTAAACAGTAGTGGGAGCTTCGGGAACAAAGGGCATATTAATTGTCGGTAAGAATCATGTGACACATTAATCAAGGTGAGCCATGCAAACCGAGTAAGCTCGATAGATTTCTAGTGAGTCATAATTTGGTTAACTTATTCCCTCAAATATCTTCTATTGCCCTCCATGGAGAACTTTCTGACCATTGTCCGGTTGTTTTACAAATCGAAACGGTTGACTTTGGGAAAACCCCAATTCGGTTCTTTAATTCGTGGATGTATCAGAAAGACTTTGAAAATTTAGTAAGAAATGTTTGGGGGAAATTCAAGGGTTTTGGCACCCCAGACAGATACTTGATGGCAAAAATGAAATTTCTAAAAAAATGAATTAAGGAAATGGCGAGCACAGGAACATTCCAAAGAGACATGTGTATTGCAGGAAGCGAAAAAACGTATGTTTGATATTGATAAACGGGCTGAATCTCGGGAACTCCTTGAATATGAAATTATCGATCATAAAGAATGTTTCCAAAAAATAATGGAACTTGAAAAACTCGCTTCTCTCAACATCAAACAACGAGCCCGGTTAAAATGGAGCATCGATGGTGATGAGAATACAAAATTTTTCCATGGTTTTGTTAACAACAAAAAACATAAAAATCGAATCTGGGGACTAATCATTAATGGTTAGTGGAACACAAATGCAAATACGATAAAAGAGGACATTTTTCAGTTCTATAAAGATAAGTTTAGTGAAAAATGGAAGTTGCGTCCGAGATTGATCAGCCCTCATTTCCGGACACTAAGTTTGGTCCTTCAAAGGGCCGTTTGGGACTGTGGGTCTGAAAAGGCGCCCGACCCCGACGATTTTACCTTCAAATTTGTTAAAAAATATGGGGACATGCTAAAAGGAGACATCTTTAGACTAATGAAATACTTCGAAGAAGCGGGACACTTAGAGACTAGTTGTAACTCATCTTTCATCACTTTGGTACCAAAATCAAAAGACCCACTTAACTTGGCCGATTACCGCCCTATTAGCTTGATCGGATGTACCTACAAGATCATAACTAAGACTTTGGCAAACCGTCTAAAGCGAGTAATTGAGAATTCAATCGACGAGGTGCAAACGACATTTATAGAGGGGCGAAACATCTTGGAGGGTCCATTGGTGGTAAACGAGTTATGCTTGTGCATAAATAAGAAACTCCTATTCAAGGCTGATTTTGATAAAGCATCTCACTCAGTAAATTGGCATTTTTAGCGATGTAATGTCACAAATGGGATACGGGGACAAATGGAGAATGTGGATTTTGGGCTGTCTCCTCTCCGCTAGGGCATCAGTCCTAGTAAATGGGTCTCCAACAAACGAGTTTAGCATGGAAAAGGGTGTACGGCAAGGCGATCCTTTATCGCCATTCTTGTTCATCATGGTTATGGAAGGACTAAACGCTGTGATGAAGAAAGCACATTTCAAAGGGATGTTTACTGGCATCAAGATTCCACATGAGAACACGACGATTTCCCATGTCTTTTACGCAGATGATTCTCTCTTTATTGGGGATTGGTGTAAAACAAACATAAAAAATCTTGCAAGAATCCTTAGATGCTTTTTCATCTCATCTGGGCTTAGAGTTAATTTCCACAAATCGAAAGTGTTTGGGGTTGGGGTTGACCCATCGGAGGTTACCCAATGGGCTGCCCCACTTGGTTGTTCTCCGGCTTCTCTTCCTTTTTCCTATCTTGGTGTCCCGGTGGGTGCCAACATGCGACTTAAAAAAATCGGAAGCCCGTCATTGATCGGTTCCAATCCAAGCTATCATTGTGGAAAGCCAAAACACTTTCCTTCGGGGGGAATACTAACAACTATATAGGCGATTCTAGGAGATTACCCACATATTACTTTTCACTATTTGTAGCACCTCTAGGGGTGTTAAAAGAATGGAGAAATTAAGGAGACAAACCCTATGGGGTGGCGACGACACGAAAAAGAAAATACATTGGGTCTCTTGGGATTGAGTAGTCACACAAAAAAAAAAAGAAAGGTGGCCTCGGGGTAGGATCGTTGAAGGCGTTTAACCGGGCTTTAATTATGAAGTGGTGGTAGAGATACAGGGTAGAAAAACCAACAATCTGGAGTATGACCATAAAAGGAATTCATAATTTATCAAATAAGCCGGCAAATTGTGTAGCAAAGAAATCAATTCCTGGGGTGTGGAATCAGATCGCAGGTATCTCGGACGAACTCGTATCTCTTGGAATATGCATTGATGATGTGATAACAAAGAGTGTAGGTTCTGGAAATAGCACACTGTTTTGGCTGGATAAATGGATTGGCGATGCAACTCTCAAGATCAAATTCCCGCTACTATTCAAGCTCGAGTCTAGGAAAAAAATGCACTGTGGCTGATCGTGTTTCTGAAGGAGGATTTTCCTGGGATTGTGGAGCACATATTCAGTCTCGTGAGCAGCTAAGGGAACTCCACAACCTTGTCAGGCTTCTTGGATCATACTGCTGGGAAGACAAGCCGGATCAGTGGCACTGCACATTGTCCCACGATGGATCGTTTTATGTGGATGTGTTTAGAAACCGACTGGATAACGTCTTCCCCCCACCCAAGGCGATGCAATTATTGACTGGATCCCGGAAGTCCCAATGAAAGTATTTTATTGTATTTGCAGGGTTGGGCTTGGTCGATTGCCCTCGAAGATCGAATTAGCAAAGCAAGGCATCAGACCGGAATTGTCATTGTGCGGTCAATGTATAAACGGAGAAGATGATACAGATCACAAAGTAGTTAGATGCCCATTTGCAAATTTAGTTTGGCAGAAAATTCTACATTGGTGTAATACAAATCCTGGCCTAATCATGAAAGTTGGAGACATAATCGGTATTGCTTCAAAATGGGGGAACTGCCTGAAAAATGGAGATGCATAATCAACATTGTTTATGGAACGTTATGGTGGATATGGAAAACGAGATGCGATAGACTGTTCAGGTCTGCCCTCATCTCACCGGTGAACACGACAGAAAATGTGAAATATTTGATGTTTAATTGGATTAAATATATGGGATATAAAAGTTCTATTAGTTGGGGTGATTGGTGTATCGACCCCTGCTCTATTATGTAACTCTTCTTTTGTAATTTTTGTTTCTGCCGCCATCTTGCTCCTTGTTAGATGCGCTTCTTTGGTTTGATTTTAATAATAGTTTGCCGGTTCCAAAAAAAAACCTAATAGGAGTGATGGATGTTATGTGTAGCAGTGTGAATATTATTGTTATGTTATGTCGACCCTTTCACTAAGTGTAAGTAGATCTTCATGAGCGTATGATATGTTTTTGCCTAAGTGGCTTGTTATGCCTAAGTCGCTTGTAAATGTCTATGTGACTTGATATTTTCCTATGTGGTTTGTTACCGCCTATGTAGCTTGTTATCGCTTATGTAGCTTGATACCACCTGTGTTGCACAGTTTAAGGGGATTAAATATTACTTTTGTGTCATGGTAAATTGCCAGTGTAGCTAAATATTACCTAGTGACAATATAATGCTTGTGTACCTGAATGTTACTTAGTGACAAGATAGTGTTTGTGTTACTGTATATTGCTTTAGTTACTAGATAGTGCTTGTGTGGTTGTATATTACATATGTAGTAAGGGTAGTATTTACGTGGCATGGTTAGTGGCTATATGGCGAGGTTAGTGATTATGTGACGAGGCTGGTGTTAATGTGGCATAGATAATGTATATGTGGTGAGGACGATGTGGAAGTGACCGGTTTATGCTGATATGAAGGAGTTAATGCCTAGGTGGCGGGTTTGGTGCCTAAGTGGTAGGAGATGGAAATTGTATAACTAAATATTGTTAGGATGGTTGAATCATGTCTAGAAGGCTGGATATCGTCTATGTGAGTAGATAATGCATGATTGGTTTCTTTACATGAGCAAGTGACAAGCACTGCATAGTACGCTATGATAGGAATGACCATAAATCACACAGAATGTGTGATAAGTGAATGTGGTTCCAATAGTTAGTGTAATTGTTGTATGATCATGTTCGGTTATTTGATTGGTTACTCACCGAGCTTTCATAGCTCACAGTTATTGCATGGTTTGTTTTGCAAGTATATAGTAGTATTGCCCGGCTCGGATCGTGGGATCAATTTCCGAAGATATCTTCTTGTAGTTTCCAGTACACATGAGTACAAATTTGTATTTTACAAGTTAAAATGTCAAAAATTTTAAAGTTAAAATGTCAAAAGTTTTGTGTGTGCTCTGTATTGTAAAACTAGGAGTTACACAACACTCTTATGTAGCCTTGACATCCAACTAATTGCGGTTCTCCCAATTATGAGTACATAACCAATAGTTCTTTTCCTAATATTTATACAACCCCCAAGTCAGCATTAGTAAAACCTTCTAGAACGATCTTATGCCTTTGAAAACTTAAGGAAACATCTGAAGTTCCTTTCAAATAGCAAAATAGCCATTTGACTTCATCCAAATGATTCTTCCCCATATTCAACATAAATCTTCTGAGTATTCCTACTACATGGTCATTGTCTGGTCTGGTACACACTATAGCATACATCAAGTTACCAACTTCAGATACATAGCGGATCTTTGCCATTTCTTCCTTGTCTTCTTTTGTCTTGGGGTTTGGAATTTTGAGAGTTTCAAGTGACTCCCACATGGTTTACTCCTTGCCTTAACATATGCCATGCTTAAATTTTCTATGACTTTTCGAATACACTTCTCTTGGGAAAGTTTTAGAATACCTAGAATTTTATTTCAAACTATGCTCATGTCAAGTATCTCCTTCATCTCAACTCTCTGGCTAACAGCTTCTTCAGCCTATATGTCAAACCCCGCCACCAACATATCATCAACATAAAGCAGAAGGATGATGTAAAAGGACTTGAATTTCTTCTAGTAGCAATAGTGATCACTTTCACTTCTCGCATACTCATTCTTCTTCATGATAAAATCAACTTCAAGCACCATTTCTTTGGATTTCCTTCAGTCTATACAAGCTTTTCTTCAACTTGACACCATGTTTTTCTTTCCATCAACTTCAAAACCTTTTGGTTGTGCCATGCATATATCGTCATCAAGATCACCGTATATGAACGATGTTTTCACATAAAGCTTATGTAGATATCTTCATTAAGGTCACCATGTAGGAACATGTCTTCACGTAAAGCTACTCAATATATGATACTTTCGAAGCTACAATACCAAAGGACCATTCTGACTATGGTTATTTTCACAACCGGAGAGAAGATTTCATTGTAATAGACCTTCCTTCAGTTGGAATGCTTTCACCACCAATCTGTCTTTGGATCTCTTGCTCTAGTCAGCTTCGTCCTTGAACCTGAATACCCACTTGTTATGCAATGCCTTATTCTTTTCTAGTAACTTGTGAAGAGACCAAGTCTCGTTCTTTTCAAGTGAGCGTAACTCATCCTCTGTAGCCTTCTTCTACTGTATAGAGTCATTCATCCTTAATGCTTACATATAACTCTCTAATTCCCCATTCTCAATTAGCAAAAAGTAATTTCCTAATGTAGGGTATCATACCGTATGCCTTCTTTATCGAGTGGATATCTAAAGTATACCAGAAGTTCCACTGGTATTTCCAGCTCCAAACTCATCATATTTGGAATAACTTTATGAGGCTCTACTGCCTTCAAGTTTTCTCCCACTCACTCTAGTTTCATCGGATGCTTCTACGCTCCCACTACCTTCGGGTTCACTGCTTTTATCTGCGGTACTGAAAGGCTTCACACAATCACTATCTGAGATTCATTCAAACACTCCACTCATATTTCTTTCTTCGACCCAAAGCTCTTGCAAGATCATCTTTGAATAGAGCATATTCATTGAATGTCACATCTCGACTTTGGATAATTCTCACAGTTTGACTATCCCAGAAGCGGTGCCCCATGCCACCTAATACATATCCGATAAAGAAATACTTCTATGTCTTCCTTCTAACTTATCTCTTTTTCTGCGCTTAATCTTGAAATACGAAACGCATCCAAAAACTTTCAAGTGACCAAGGGTGATCTCTCGACCTTGTCATTCCTCTCCTAAAATTTTGAACCCTGTAGAGATTGAGGGTCCTATGTTGATTCTGTAGGTTGCGGAATTAATGGGATCTGCTTAAAACATCTTCAACCACCCTACATGTAATCTCATCACCCTTTCATTCAGAGTTCTGTTCATCCTCTTTGCTACTCTATCATGCTGAGGAATGCCAGGAACCGTTTTCAACGAAGTCTCAGTTGTTGTATTTGCCCTCATTATCTGACTTTAGGCATTTGACCTTGAGATTTTTCTCATTCTCTACAATAGCCTTCTGCTTCTTGAAGGTGGTGAAGACTTGGGATTTATTATTCAAAAAATAAATCCACATCTTCCTTATGGAATCATCTATGAAAGTAAAACAATATCTCGAACCTGCTGAAGATACCAAAGTTGGTCCATAAACATCCACTAGCACATATCTATTAGCTATGTTTTTATTTAGCAACTGTAAGAAATTCAAGGTTAAACAGTCGTTTGGAATCTCTAAATATCGTGATGTTCACTCTCAAATCAAAGTATTTCGATGGTACAATCGATTACTCGATTGGATAAGATTCAGAGAATGTTTAAGATCAAAGAATGAGGGTTGTTATCAATTTCGGGTACCAGAAAAATGACCAAAAAACTGAATATAACCTGCCAAAAACCGACAAGAAACTGTCACTTGACATTCACATGGGTCGGGTGACGTATCGGTTGCAAACTGCTTTGACATTCACACGGGTCGTGTGATTTCCTGATTACAAGCTGTTTTGACATTCACACGACTTCACACGGGCCGTGTAATCCTACACGGGTCGTGTGATCACAAAGGTCGACCTCAGCCAGGGGCTGCCGCCCCTTGGACCCCGCTACCAAGGGTGCTGCCCTCGGACCCCCGTCATTTTAGGGCTTCCCCTTAAATGATTGTGTACTTTGAATTTTGATCAAACTCAATAAATATGCACTCCGCACCTCCCTTACTTGTTTAATGTTTGTCAAAAATGTATTTGATCAACAAGTTAATCCATTACACTTAAATACACATTGGTAATATAAAATCACCAACAGCAACTAGTTTTTCACCTAATTTGTCAAATATAACCTTATTACAAGACTTTGAATCTAGTAAAGTTAAATGTAACTGTTTTATCTAAAGAATTGTTCTTATATTCTAAAATTTGAACTTCCAAAATCTAAAATCGGTCATAACTTTTTTTCAGCTTTTGTATTTAAAGTTGTTAAAATCCAATCCTACTTTAAACGGGTTGGCCTTGTTTTTCCTCGTCCAACATCGAAGAGATGACGGCATGTAATTAATTTTTCTTACTTAGGTATTTAAGTAATTAATTAGTCTACACTTGAAATATATAAAAATAATATCTTCTACGATTCGTTTTGTGATAACTTATATTCATATTATTATACGACGAATTTAAGAAAACACATCCCAACACCAATAGTAATACTCCCTGACAACCACTGACGGATTCAATATAGAGCATCCGGGGGGCGGTGCACCTGCTAAAAATCGTGTACGGAGTGAAAATTTTTTTTTTTTTATTTATTTTCTATTAGGTGCAACGGTACGAAAAAAATTATGCACCCGCTTAAATAATAAAATGTCACCCACCCACTATTGTGCACCCGCTACTGATAAATCCTGTATCCGCCCCTGCTGACAACACAACCCAGATGTGTGATGTGTAGATGGTCAAGGAAATAATGTAAAAACAGTAAACTTACCACCACATAATAGTACGGTTAATATAAGTGGGGATAAATTACATTATTCTTGAATTAAGATAAAGAATATTTAGATTAGAATCTGAAATCCTAGTTTATCACATTTTAATATAGAGCAAGCATGCGGGGATAGGTACGAGCAATGTGGTGACAAAAGAGGAAATGGAGTGTGCATTTTGAATGATTGTCGGGTAGTTAATAAGTTAATGAAGCTTTTGCGGTGGTCAATAGAAAAGTATGAAGTGTGTGATGTGTGAAGTGTGAAGGCAGTGAAAGCAGCCAATGGGTGAGGGGTCGTCTTGTAGGCGAGAAGAAGATACACGCATTCTGAGTAATAAAAACGAACCTAAACGACCCCAGGTGGTGGGTAATAGTCTTCTTCATTCATTCGGATCTCCCTACTAGAATCTGTCGCCATGTTTTGTAATAAATCAATCTCACAAAAATCCAACGTACAACTCATACAAATAAAGACCATCCGCATTTATTTCCAGTTAAAAAAGATGACTTGTTTGCCTATTTTCATCGGAGCAGACCATTATTGATCCATGAGACCCTTCTAGTTAGAGGCATGGATAGAGTTGATAGAAAATATATTATCCACTTTAATATATATATATATATATATATATATATATATATATATATATATATATATATATATATATATATATATATATATATATATATATATATATATATATATATATATATGGGCTAATAACATAAAAATCACTGTAGTTTGGCCAAAATTCGGTTTAAGCACTATATTTTTTTTTTGTTCTAAAAAAACCACTCATACTTTCAAAAAAATTCGTAAAAACCACTCATATTTGCAAAAAGATACATTATGACCACTATAACAAATAAAAGTCAAAATTTTATGTCGTCAACTCGGAACACTTCTTACCCTCGTCACATTCAAAATTAAGTTGATTCATTTGGATATCCTATGCATTCACAAAGTGGCCGAAAAGCTGCACTTACGAAGATCAAAATCACATGTAAACAACTTTATGTATCATTTTCACTGCAATGAAGTTCCAATATTTGCTTCAAATTTCGATAAGAAACTTTTCACATAATATTTTGAAGAAAATAATGCTTAAAAATTATAAAATAAAATGAACAGTGGTCAATATGAAATTTTTTGAAAGTATGAGTGGTTTTAATGGAACAAAATAAAATATAGTGGTTAAACCGGAATTTTGGGCAAACTACAGTGGTTTTTATGTTATTAACCCTATATATATATATATATATATATATATATATATATATATATATATATATATATATATATATATATATATATATATATATATATATATATATATATATATATATATATATATATATATATATATATATATATATATATATATATAGGGTTAGGATCCGATAGGAACCCAAAATCCGGTAGGAACCGCGAGGACTCTTCTCGTCCAATCATTATCATAACGGCAAGAACGTCAAAACGTCTTCCTTCGACGTGACGACGTCCACGGAACAAAATATGAACTCGAGGATTTAAGTGAGTTTTTTTTTCAATATGATTTAAGTGAGTTTTTTTTTTCTCGTTTTTTTTCCTTTTTCGTTTTTTTTTAATTTTTATTTATTTTTTTAAAAAAATTATTTTTTTTTTCAAATTTTTTTATCATCTATTATACTCAGTTTTTAGGTTTTTATTTTTTTTTTTCATTTTTTCATTTTTTCATTTTTTATTTTTTTGAATGCTACAGTACTCGATTTTTTATTCTTTTTTTTTTGTTTTTTTTTTCATTTTTTATGTATCTTTTTTAATTTTTAATATTTTTTAATCTTAATTTTAACGTTTTTTTTCGTATCTTAATCTAATCATTTTGGATCATGATATTTTTAATCATAACGTTTTGGATCATGTATTTTTGGATCATAACATTTTGGATCATAGTTTTTTTTTTGAATCTTGAATCATAAGTTTTGAATCATTTTGTCGTTATATGTTTTGTTTTAACTCGTTTTGGATCATAACGACTTTTGGATCTTGAATCATAACTGATATTGTATCTTTGATCATAAGTTTTGAATCATAAAACATATTTTGGTTTTAATATTTTTGGATCATATGTATTTTTTTGCTATTTTGATGTGTTTTTTTTCTTAAAATATAAAAATGAACATGAAAAAAACCTTTATTTTCAAATTTTTTTTTGCAAACTTACTAATATAATATCTACAATTATCCATTAAATTTTCATAATTTTTAGAATTGATTTTTAATTTTTAATTTTTTATAATAATAAAAAATAAAAAAATATTTTTTTCAAATTTTCATTATTGTGCTTGTTTTGTAGAGAATTAAATTTTAAGAACTTTGGTTTTTTAGAATTTTTTTTACAAAGAAAAAAAAAGTTATGACCCAAAAACTAAGCGGGGGGAATAAAAAAAACCCAGCAAACCATATAGCGACAAGTGTCGCAATCTAGTGGGGGGGTCTCGTTGCAATTACCATATTACCCTTATTAATTTGTATTATCCACCCAATAATTTTGATTTTTATACAAGTAGCCCCCCCAAGCTTTTAAGATGTGACATTTTATTCACATTCAATCTTATCCACCCATTTTTCATGATTAAGGGTCCAAATTTGTCCTTACGGTTCTTATCGGATTTTGGGTTCCTACACGATCCTCCTTAGGTGTCTAAGCCATGACTTGTAATTGTACTTTTATCTTATGATTAAAAGCAAAGTCCATTTGGGTTGCCCTCATTGGTGGAGGATAGATATATAGTTCAGTAGAGAGAATAGTTGATTTATTAATTGTATAATAAATCAATAGAAATTAAGTATATGGTTTATTAATATATTTAAGTGTTAATATATTAATTAGAAAGTATATTAATTAAATGAGATTTAATCTATAATTAATTGGATTTAATTTGGAGATTAAATTAATTAATTAAAATGTGCATGGACTGGTTTGACATTTATTCAATAGTTGAATAACTGGCCAGGTAAAACCAGGGACCAAAAGTGGCGCCAACCTGGAGGCTCCTCCAGGGTTTGGCGAAACCCTAATTAGGGTTTTGGTAAGCCTGGTCCAAGTGGTCAAAAGCCTTGTCCAGTTGGAGGCTCCTTAGGGTTTCAGGTGTAACCCTAGGAGGCTATAAAAGGAACCCTCTGGCACCTCATATTCACGCCATCTCTTTTCTCTGGATTCACTCTGCTGGACTGATTCTTCCATCCCTTGGGTGTGACTTGCATCTGAGGCAGGATACTTTTGCTGCTGCTTAAAAGGATCATAAGATCAAAGGTTGGTTTTCTTAATTCTTCTTTAGAATTGAATTGTATCATTTAGGTTCTTTGTTCTAATCTTCATAGAAGAAAACATAGATCAATATTAGGGTTGCATGTGAACCTTAGGTAATTTTGTGTTCATTGATTGCATAAAACCCTTCAGTGGTATCAGAGCTAGCTTGTTTTCTTGTGATTTGATTATGAACTGCTTGAATTGTTTTGTGCCTAAGGGTTATTGGCGAAAAATAAACCCTTGGAGGAGGCCAAAATCGATCTCAAGGCTAGGGTTTCCTAACCCTAGCCGCCACCTTCCTTGGTCCCCCCTTGAATGCTTGATCTGCTTGCCTTAATTATGTGTTGTTATTTTTGGTAACTAAATCAACTAAAATAACTTGAACCCTAATTCTTTGGAATGTGTATTTAATTGATTAATTAATTTGATTAAAATAAATCAATTAAAATAACTAAAATAACTTGAACCCTAATTTTTTGGTAACTAAATCAACTAAAATAACTAAAATAACTTGAACCAATACAGATTAACTAATTTGATTAATTTGGTAATCTGTAACCTAGATTTAATTAGTTTAATTAATTGATTAATTAAAAGACCAATTAAATCAGCTTTAAGAATTAATTAAAATTTTCAAAAAATTAGGAATAATTTGCGAAAATTAAGATAAAATTAATTCTAAAATATTTTAATGAGATTAAAATATATCTTATATATATTTATGATTAAAATTTAATTTAATATATATAAGAAAATTGGTTAGTCTACCGCTAGTAAGCCTCATTCACAAAACTGTCCTATAAAGAGGGTATAAGGCGACTGACTATAAAATGTTAGTCTAATGGGTATCTACTCTTACCCACCGCTCTCCTGGTCAGTCTAGTGTCGTTAGCTGAACGAGTATGATAGAACCGCTAAGCATCTTAAAAGTATAATGCTATAATTGAAAGTACTAGAACCCTAAAACAAATCCCAATCTAGTTACTTTAGGTTAAAAATGTGAATTGGTGCTAATCCATGAAATTGCACATTGCACTTTGTGGAACGTTGGTGGAGCGTGTGTGGTTTACCGGCATGCCAACTGGGGTCCACAAAGAGTCGCAATGGGTTTTCTTGATTTTGTCATTATTAACGGAGCGTGTGTGGTTTACCGGCACGTTAATTAGAGATGACAATTGACTTCAAGAGTACCAAGCAATTTGCATGGTTATTCACACCCGGTTTGTGATCCTCGGTATCCCAGTCACAAACAGCGGGGCATTCCCGAGATTAAAACATGCTATCGAACAGTTCGGTAAATCTCAAAGAAACTAGGAATTCCATTATAATATGATTATGTTTCCGCGGTGGAATTGGCTGAATCCTCATTCGCATACCTTGTAAAATTTGCAATATTGATTACGGCATCCCTTTTCAGTATTGTAGATTGTTATTGTAGGATCCTAGCCTCGTATTTATTATTGGGTGAATATGAGGATTATTATTATTACTCTATCTAATTAAAACTACCTTCTTCTTGTTCAGATATCTTCTGACCAATCCGTTCCCCACTCAAATCCCGGTAGTGTCACCTCGATTTTGTCATTATTGTAAGAACCCGCGAAAAAGTTGTAAAAGGGTAAAACGGTCTTTTGACACGTTATAAGACTATTATGAAAAATAATATGTATTTGTAAAATAATATTATAAGAAATAAAAGTTTATATGAAATTTGGAGTTTTATCGTGTAAATAGTGAAATATGGCCAAAAAGGGCAAAATAGTCATTTGACATAAAAATGACCAAAATGTGAAGAAAATGTCAAGTTGGAAGTTAATGGAGCATTGTTGCAAGATTTTGGGTCTTGGGACCACTTTTGTAAGGAAGTTAGAAGATTAGGGGTTAAAGTGTAAATATGTTATAAAATTAAAATATAAATAAGAGAATTATCATTCTCTTTTGTTAGAAGTCAGTAGAAGATTTCAGAAGAGACTAGAGAGAACTAGAGAGAGCTAGAGAAGAGAGGAGCACGGGAAGATCAAGAAGAAGGGTGAGAATTAAGCTTCAAGTTTGAAGATTCTAGTTCCAAGAGGTAAGGTTTCATGTTCTAAGCTCCAAATTCTAGAACGGGAATCAAGTTTGATTTCTGATTTTTCCAGAAATCATGGTTCCAAAGTTATCATCTTATCCATCTTGCTCAAAATCACCATTTAAGCATGTTCTAGTCATGGAATATGTAGAAATCAAGAAAAATGGTAATTTTGCTCAAGAACCCTAAGTCACGGGTTTGAAAGTTCAGATGGTTTAGATGAACCTAACATGTTAGAAATGATGAAATGAACATGTAATGGTTGTCAAATTGATAAAAATGAAGCTTTGATGCAACAATTGTGAAAATGGGTTTTTTTAATCTCAAGAACCCTAGAAATGGGTAAAAGAGATGAAACTGATTTTATATGTTTCTTATAGTCTTGTTAAGTCAAACATGGTGTAAGTAATGCAAGAAATCAGTTTCAAGCTTGAAAATTCAACAAAACGATTTTTGGTAAAAAAAATGGTATTTTCGGAAGAACTTTCAAGATTTTCAAGAAGAATTGATGTTTTTGTGGATTAAAACTAAGTATGGGTTGGTATTTAGGATCTAGAAATGATCCTAAACCAATTAAGTTAAGTATTAAGGGCTTAATGTGGTGAATAGTGGAGCTGCAGTTGGAAAAAAACGCCAAAAATGGCAATACACTATGGATCGCGACCCGATCCTATGGTGGATCGCAACCCGATCTCGCGGCAGAAATGCTGCTCAGTTCTGTCCAATTTTTAAGGCTTGAACTCGATGTTAGGCTTGTCCGTTTGGTCTATAACTTATACCATAGCCTTAAAATGGTATGAAAACATATGGAAAATTGTCAAATTCGTAATCCGACCTTGCGGAAAAACCACTGTAGCGGCAGTGGCCAATCAAGTGAATATCAAAACTTGATTTTTGGAATTTGAGCTAGACTTGTCCAATTAACTCAAAATTTGAAACACAAGTCTAATATGACCTAAGATTTCATGGAAAAGTGTCGGAACTGAAATACGACCCCTCGAGGGTACTGTAGCAAAATACGCGTATTTCGGAGAAAATTATAAAATGAGCTCATTAATGGTTATCTATTTAGTATGACCTGAAGTTGAGTCGTATGAGATCTTAGAACTATAGAGTTAGTTGTATTATGTCTTTATATACGTGATACTTGTGTAGGTGGTGCTTCAAACATTGTTGAGCACGGAAAAGGGAAAGGTGTGCGAGAAGCCTAGTGACTTATAGCTACACCAAGGTGAGTTTTATGAGGATTTCTATAGTACATAGCAAAATGATATTTTCAAAAAAATAAGATTTCCAAATGTTTGCAAATACTAAAGTTTGGAAAATAGTTTTTAAAGTAGCTCTATACAAGGGCTAAGTGTTTCAAGCAGATTTTTAAGAAGTATAGTTTGCAAAGTATTTTGAAAGAAGTTCCTTATGTGAACTAAGATGTCAAAATTAGTTTTGAAAGTATTTTCAGTAAAGAGTTATAAAGTGTATGAGTATGAGTTATTTGTAAATTGTGTCCCATTTTGACCAATTTGAGATGTAATGAGATAAGAATTAAAGAAAGAAAGAAGTAAGAGCCAGTTGTCCGGACTAGGATCACCCATATAATCGGGGGATCAGAAGACACTACTGGGATGGTACCTCCCGTCGCGAAGTAGTTGTCTAGCTTAGTATACCCTTGTGCTTGAATCCGTTCCAAGTCACAAAGGGGAGATAGAATGAGCACAACCTAGCGGACAGATCTGTTCTGTCCCGCGAGGGGAGCTAGTAGAATGAATTAAATTAAACTAATTCATGAGTTTCAGTTGGTCACAAGTACATGAAAAAGAAAGCAGTTTTAAAGAAAGAAAGCAGTTTTAAAGAATAAAACAGTTTTAAAGTATGAAGCAGTTTTTGAGAAAGAAAGTGTTTTTGAGTTTTGAAAAGAGAAAAGTAAAGAGATTTGAGATTTGTTATAAAAATGAGCTTTTAGCAGTTTACTTGTTATTAGTTCAAGTTTTAGACAGAAAAGTTTTGGGTCTAAACCCATATTACTCACGAGGCTTATGTCTCACGTATATTGTTTTTAAATGCTATGTACTTAGGTGAAAGGAGCAGAAGTTGAAGTGGGACCAATGTGTATACAGTAAGTTTAAATTATGGCTTTCTGTATTGAGTCTGTAATACCCTTTCAGAATAAAGTTTGTAAAAAAAAAATTTAGGTGACTTTTCATGGTCACGTTTTGTAAAATGTTTTGTAATATAAACTATATTAAATTATGGTTTGAGAAAGGGGTGTTACAATTATGCTCAAAGGTGACGTTGGACGGCACCAACTACAATGACTGGATCCGCAACATCAAAATGGCTCTAAGGTTTGAACATAAAGCGTATGTTCTAGAAACCGAGCTTGTTGATGTGGACACTGAAACCGCCACTCCCAAGGAAATCGCTGCGTACACTAAACACTCTGATGATGCAACCAAAGTGGCTTGCATCATGATCGCTACTATGAACCCTGAACTGCAGCGTATCTATGAGGACTATTGGCCTTACGAGATGCACAAAGAGCTCGCGGAAAGGTTCCGCAAGCAAGAGCGCATCGAGAGGCGTGAGGTTGTAAAAGCTTTCACTAACAGCAAGCCCAAAGAGGGCGAGTCCATCTTTGCACATGTGCAGAGGATGCATGGTTACGTGGAAAGGCTTAGAAAGCTGGAAATGCCGGTTCATGAGGATTTAGCAGTTGACATAGTGCTGAACTCCTTACCCAGCTCTTATGACCAGTTCACACTGGCGTATCATTTGAACAACAACCAGGCAAACCTAGCTGAGTTACACTGCATGCTTCGGACGGCTGAGGACGGGATGAAGGGAAAAGCTGTGCTCCCTGTCAACCCGCCTGTCCTGGCTATTGGCTCCGGAAAGGGAAAGAAACGGAAAGGCCCTCTTAAGCAGAACTGGAGGGAAAAGACTCACGTCGGGTCATCTAGCGGTGCCCCGAAAGGTAAGTCTTCCGGAATTCCACATGTTCGGAACCCCAAAGAGGCCGACTGCTTTTACTGCAAGCAAAAGGGTCATTGGAAGAGGAGCTGCCCAACGTATCTGCAGGATGTCAAGGACGGTAAAGTGAAACCGTCACAGGCAGGTACATATTCTATATCTAATAACTCATCTTTTTCCCGTTCATGGGTCCTTGATACAGGATGTGGTTTTCACATCTGTTCTGATTTGCAGGGCCTAAAGGAAAGTAGGGAACTGGAGCATGGCAGACTGAACCTGGTCATGGGCAATAGCCGAACGTCACCTGTTACCAAGATTGGTGTTTATGGACTGATGCTGAGCAGTGGAGTTATATTAGATTTACATAATTGTTGCTATGCGCCAGATATGGCAAATAACATAATTTCTTTTCATGCACTATTTAGACAAGGCTTTTATTATGAGTTTAATAAATTGAATGGTTCAATTTCCATTTTCAAAAATGATGTTTTTATATTTAATGCTATGCCTTGTGATGGTGTTTATGAATCTATTATGTGTGTTGATAATTATGATAAAAATGTGTTAACTATTGATGCTTCAAGCGGTGTAGAAAAGGCATGTCTGTGGCATTGTCGCCTTGGCCATATAAACAAGAAACGCATCGCCCAACTCCAAAAGGATGGAGTGTTGGAATCATTCGACCTCGGGTCAGATGATGTATGCGAATCTTGCTTACTTGGCAATATGACAAAATCACCATTCAAAGGTTCCTTTGAAAGAGGTGAAGGTCTGTTGGATATCATACACACTGATGTGTGTGGTCCCTTCAGAACAACCACTAGGGATGGCACGCGGTTCTATGTGATATTTCCCGACGATTTTAGTAGATATGGATATGTCTACTTAATCAAGAATAAGTCGGATACCTTTGAAAAGTTCAAAGAGTTTAAGAATGAAGCAGAAAATCAATTGGGCAGAAAGATAAAGATGCTTAGATCCGACAGAGGCGGTGAGTATCTTAGTATCGAGTTTCTCGATTACCTCAAGGAATGTGGAATTGTTTCACAGTTGTCGCCTCTAAGAACACCTCAGCTAAATGGTGTTGCAGAGAGACGAAACCGAACCTTGTTGGACATGGTTCGTTCCATGATGAGTCGAGCCTCACTTCCAATCCATTTCTGGGGGTATGCCTTAGAGACTGCCGCCCATATCCTAAATCTTGTCCTAACCAAGAAGGTTGTGAAAACACCGCACGAGATGTGGACGGGGAAAGTTCCCTCGTTGGCACACATCAAAGTCTGGGGCTGTGAAGCATTCGTGAGACGAGATACCTCAGATAAGCTCGTAGAAAAAAGTGAGAGGTGTTACTTCATCGGATACCCGAAACAGTCTTTTGGATACTTGTTCTACAGACCAAGCGAGGACGTGGTCTTTGTAGCGAGACGAGGGTTCTTTAGAGAAAGAGAACTCATATCTAAAGAGGACAGTGGGAGTACGATCGATCTTGAAGAAATTCAGGAGACGCCCGATGAAACAACCTTGGAAGAAACTAGCAACCAACATGAGGAAGAAGTTCCTGTTGGACCCACTGACATTTCGTTGCCCCTAAGGCGTTCAGGTAGAGTTAGCATACCGCCCGAATTCTATGGTTTCCATATTACTTCGGACGGAGACACGTTAGTCAGTGATCGTACATTGACTAATTTGGATGAGCCAGCTAACTACCGTGAAGCAGTGGCAGGCCCCGAGTCTGCGAAATGGAAAGAGGCAATGGATTGCGAGATAAAGTCCATGTATGACAATCAAGTTTGGAACTTGGTTGATAATGTATCGGGTCGAAAGACAGTCGGATGCAAGTGGATCTTCAAAAAGAAGACTGATATGGATGGAAAAGTGCATACTTATAAAGCTCGGCTGGTTGCGAAGGGATTCACTCAAACCCCGGGGGTTGACTATGATGAAACCTTCTCACCAATAGCCAAGATTAAGTCAATCAGGATAATGCTTGCCATAGCTGCGTTTCATGATTATGAAATCTGGCAGATGGATGTCAAAACCGCTTTCCTTAACGGGAAACTGACTGAAGATGTTTACATGAGTCAGCCAGAAGGTTTTGTAGACTCTAAGCATCCTGATAAAGTATGTAAGCTAGAAAGATCAATCTACGGGTTGAAGCAAGCATCTCGCAGTTGGAATCTTTGCTTCCATGAGAAAGTCAAAGAGTTTGGCTTTTCTAGGAGTGAAGATGAGTCCTGTGTATATGTCAAGGCTAGTGGGAGTATAGTCACTTTTCTGGTGCTGTATGTTGATGACATACTACTCATGGGAAACGACATTCCGACCTTGCAGAATGTTAACGCTTGGCTCGGGAAGTGTTTCGCCATGAAAGACCTAGGGGAAGCTGCTTATATTCTCGGGATAAGAATACTTAGAGATAGAAAGAGAAAATTGATAGGCCTAAGCCAGTGCACATATTTAGAAAAGGTGTTAAAGAGGTTTAACATGGAAAGTTCCAAAAAGGGAGAGTTACCAATCCTAAGTGGTGTTAAATTGAGTAAGACTCAAAGTCCGAGTACCGATAAGGAAATAGCTGAAATGAGTCAGGTACCTTATGCCTCGGCAGTAGGGTCGATCATGTATGCTATGACATGTACTCGTCCCGACGTATCCTATGCACTAAGCATGGTTAGTCGGTACCAGGGTAATCCTGGAAAAGCACATTGGATTGCAGTCAAGAATATACTCAAATATCTGCGAAGGATAAAGAATATGGTATTAGTCCTTGGTGGCAGTGATGAGTTAAAAGTGAGTGGATTTACAGATGCCAGTTTCCAGACAGATAGGGACAGTGGACGGTCCCAGCCGGGCTGGGTATTTCTTTTGAACGGTGGAGCGGTCACTTGGAAAAGTTCCAAGCAGGAAACGGTGGCTGATTCAACATGCGAATCAGAGTACATCGCAGCGAGTGAAGCGTCTAAGGAGGCGGCTTGGCTAAAGAATTTCACCGGGGATCTTGGAGTTGTCCCGAGCATTCAGGAGCCGGTGGAAGTTTTCTGCGATAATGAAGGAGCGGTCGCCTTGGCAAAGGAACCGCGAGACCATGGAAAGTCCAGCCATATCGAAAGAAAGTACCACTACATTCGACATCAAATAGAAGAAGGGCACTTACTGGTTAAGCGAGTATCATCCGAGGACAATCCTGCAGATCCTTTGACTAAGGCTCTGAATAGGATCAAGCACAATCAGCATGCTCGGAGCATTGGATTGAAGGATGACATTAGTTTTAGTAATTAGATAGATTAGAAACTTGTAACAGTATAAATGTAATTGACTCGGTGATTTTATAATAGAGATTTATAAATGAGTATTGTTACTGCCTTTGTCAATTGTTTATTTATGTGTTTCTATATTTGCATGTTTAACTTCCTTAATAGTTGGATTATTTAAAACTCCACAGTCGATCATACTGTTAGGAAGTAAGTATGAACTAAGACTGTCATGAATTGGTTGCAGACTGTCTAAAGAGTTAGACATTGCAGTAAGACTGCTGCAACGTTCATGAGTACTTAGAAATAGAGATTTGAGTATTGGATAAACCCGCGCTTAACAGATTGCTTCATGGATTATATCACGAGCAATGTTAAGACGATAATATCCGGTGATCTTTGAGTGGAGAGATATGATTTGTTATTTGCGATACAAGTGCTTATTGACAATACGAAATCGCGCCAGTAACTCGGTGCTATAAAACGCATTGTTGTATGTATTTGGACCCGCAAAAGTTATGGATATATGAGTCGAAACTTATCCGTCCCATGACCCGATGGGAAACAGATATCTATAGGCCTCTCGATGATTTAGAAGTTGACTGAAAGTGTTGGCCAACTGGGACTTGATTGATGTGTTCAATTAGTAGTCTCTAAAGTCATATGCAAATCAGAAATCGAGGAACAGAGTGTTAGA
Organism: Cichorium intybus; assembly: GCA_023525715.1. Lineage (NCBI taxonomy): Eukaryota > Viridiplantae > Streptophyta > Magnoliopsida > Asterales > Asteraceae > Cichorium > Cichorium intybus. The sequence goes on from CM042011.1 coordinate 51,206,422, forward strand.
CCAAGATTGATGTTAGTCCATGTCTTGAGTCTGAAAATATCCTGTTGGACGGAGGATCACCATATCACTTATCTTTGGACAGAACTGACTGGGTTAGAGTTCAGACAATTAAAGTCATAGACTTATCCAAGTGGGAGACTATTGGATTAGGTGTCTAAGCCATGACTTGTAATTGTACTTTTATCTTATGATTAAAAGCAAAGTCCATTTGGGTTGCCCTCATTGGTGGAGGATAGATATATAGTTCAGTAGAGAGAATAGTTGATTTATTAATTGTATAATAAATCAATAGAAATTAAGTATATGGTTTATTAATATATTTAAGTGTTAATATATTAATTAGAAACTATATAGTTAATTGAGATTTAATCTAGAATTAATTGGATTTAATTTGGAGATTAAATTAATTAATTAAAAGGTGCAGGGACTGGTTTGACATTTATTCAATAGTTGAATAACTGGCCAGGTAAAACCAGGGACCAAAAGTGGCGCCAACCTGGAGGCTCCTCCAGGGTTTGGCGAAACCCTAATTAGGGTTTTGGTAAGCCTGGTCCAAGTGGTCAAAAGCCTTGTCCAGTTGGAGGCTCCTTAGGGTTTCAGGTGTAACCCTAGGAGGCTATAAAAGGAACCCCGTGACACCTCATATTCACGCCATCTCTTCTCTCTGGATTCACTCTGCTGGACTGATTCTTCCATCCCTTGGGTGTGACTTGCATCTGAGGCAGGATACTTTTGCTGCTGCTTAAAAGGATCATAAGATCAAAGGTTGGTTTTCTTAATTCTTCTTTAGAATTGAATTGTATCCTTTAGGTTCTTTGTTCTAATCTTCATAGAAGAAAACATATATCAATATTAGGGTTGCATGTGAACCTTAGGTAATTTTGTGTTCATTGATTACATAGAAACCCTTCACAATTGTGGTCCAATCATTTACAAAGGGCACTATAGTAAATTATCATTATAACTAATTAATTATTTTTCTAAAAATTTTCCTTGAATTTAGGTAGTCTCAGCTGAATTATCTCATTCCTCTTCCCCTTTCTCTCTCTTCTTATACGACGCCGACCCTCTCTGATGTGCAATTCTGGCCGGTGTATCCTCCATCTCCGATGCCTAATTCCATGAATTCCAGGTCGGTGCAACCTCCATCTCCCTCATCCCCCATGTCATTCTGGTCGATACTACTTATTAAAGCAGATCGAGAGACTTACAGGAGGCGTGCGGCTAAAAGCGGAGAGAGGAGGCAGGCGTGCGACTGATGGCGGATGGAGGTGGGAGTCATGCGGCTGAGAGGTTGTCGCAGAAGCATATAGGCATTAGGGCGTCACAGAAGGACAGAGGCGTGGCTGTGTCGCAGAAGGAGAGAGGCATTTTTACTTTTGAGGACTACAAATTGAGAATCACTTGTTCCGTAAGTGTTGATTTAGACATTTTTACGTGAGAATCAATTTGTTTTTCGATGATCATACTTATTTCAGAAATATAAGAGCTAATACTATCATGTTTCGATTATCGATTTAAGAAATCACGACTTTGCTATTTCTCCTGTCGATAATGCGATTGTTGAAGATGATAGATTTAGACTTGGCAAACGTGTCGTGTCGTGTCGATTTCGTGTCGTTTCAAAACACTAAACGGGTTGAAAGTGCTCGACCCTAACCCAACCCGTTTAATAATCGTGTCGTGTTGTGTCAACCCGTTTATTTTCGTGTCGAGTTCGTGTCGAGTTTCGGGTTTGGGGTTTCGACCTTGTAAATATGTCATGTCACTTTTCAAGTTGAAACACTAAGTATGTTGAAAGAATAAGAGTTTGAGGCGAAAAGGAAAACATGAAAGACTAGTAGTAGAAGCATTCACGCTAATTTTATAGAGCAACGCTAAAAGATTAGGAGTCGGGGAGATGAATGACGAGGTTGCGAGGATGAGAGAGTGGCCGAGTGAATTATGGAGTATGACTGAGAAAGTAGAAAAGTGAAAATGAATTCATGAGCTAGGTGGCTAAGCAACTTCCACATTATAAAACACATAAATCAGAAGTTTTTCTTTTAAATATTGTATTGGTTTTTGACATGTCTAATTTACATAAGAATTAGAAAACTTGAATATAAATAAACGGGTCATTTTCGAGTCATTATCGAGTTGAAAGTTTCAACTCTGACCTTACCCGTTTAATTATCATGTCGTGTCGTGTCAACCCATTTAATTAAACGGGTTGAAATCTCTTACCCAAACCCGTTTATTTCGTGTCGAGTTCGTGTCGGGTTGTCGTGTCGTGTCAGGTTTTGCCACCTCTAGATAGATTAACTAAATCTGGAATTGAAGAATTCAATATCGAAAATGCTAAGTCTGAAATCGAATTTCATAAACCAGTTGTCGAGAAATCAAATGCAATGGATAAGGATTCTCAATTGAAATTGGTTGTTGATTCTAATAAAAAAATTGGAAACAATTGAATCGATTACTAAAGAAGATAATATGAATCTGAATTTGTCTGAGGTCAAAATATCTACGATTCCTGTTGTCAATTTTGATGATCAAATGTATTGATTGACTTATGAACCAAAGAAATGGATGGATTCCATCAAAATTTCAACTGTTGTTCTAGAAATTATGTTTTGGCTTATGAACATTGCTTTTGTAGGTTGGTAAGTGACGCTTTTGGAGTCATTAAACAAGCACTGTATTTTCCTAGAGTATGCAGTTGGCTTGATTGGCTTATCTAATGTGAAGGTTATTAGAGGAAGGGCTGAGGTATGCCTTTCGTTAAATAAATAAAGCATTTTTATTCTATTTTGTCTACTTCTTGTTTTCACGAAATCTCACAAATTTTGCAACATTCTAAATCTTTATATAGGGCAGGATGTGGGACAATATCAAGAATTTAGAGAGGTATTTGATGTCACAGTGGCAAGAGATGTTGCATAAATGAGTTCCAATTAAGAATAAAGGTATTCTTTAAGATATTCTTTGAGAATAATTGTGTAATCTCACGTTGAATAGTCATGTATTAGAATTTAGAAGTTCAATTGTTTGGAATGTTTATTTTTTTGTTTTGGATTTTGGGATGTGCGACCAATTACATGATAATAAATATGAAATCGTTTTGAGCAGTGTCAATTTTGTTGTATGTTAAACCTCATTCTCTGAGAATGGGTAGGTGTTAGTTTTTTTTGTTTGTGTTTTGGTAAGTCCATTATCATGTATTAGAATTTAGAAGTTCAATTGTTTGGAATGTTTATTTTTTTTGTTTTGGATTTTGGGATGTGCGACCAATTACATGATAATAAATATGAAATCGTTTTGAGCAGTGTCAATTTTGTTGTATGTTAAACCTCAATCTCTGAGAATGGGTGGGTGTTAGTTTTTTTTGGTTGTGTTTTGGTAAGTCCATTCTCTGAGAATGGGCGTTAGTTTTTTTATTGGTTTGTGTTTTGGTAAGCTCATTCTCTGAGAATGGGTGTTAGTTTTTATTGGTTTGTGTTTTGGTAAGCCATTCTAAGAGAATGGTATGTTTTTTGTCACAAGTAAGTCCATTCAAAAAATTTGATGTATTCTCAAGGAATTCGAACGTACTGTAATTAACTTAAAACCCACAAACTATTCTTTGAGAATTCGAAGGTATTCTAATTTGCAGTTTTTAATTTGCAGTTTTTATTCACGTAATCTTACAAAATTAGGAGATAAATTGCATATTTCTTTTTTTAAATATATATTAATAGACCAAAATACCCTTTATAAGGGTTTAATTGAAAATTCTAATTTATTAATTGTTATAATTTTACAATTAGACCCTTGAATCTAACATCGTTGATTATTTCAATCGGACGCTCCACATTTGGTCCTACAATCACACAATAATTACCAAATGTATTTAATACTAACTATATATATATATATATATATATATATATATATATATATATATATATATATATATATATATATATATATATATATATATATATATATATATATATATATATATATATATATATATATATATATATACCAATTATGGACCAATCATTTTCTAGGGGTAATTTTAGAGTTTTGTTAATGAAATTAATTATTAGCAAAATACTAAATCCCAAGAGTTATGGTAACAGATTGGTAATTGAAGACTATAATTATAGCACGCAAGTAACTGATCGGTGATTGAACCCTTCTCGAATCCTACACCATCGGTTGTCATCGCGATCATCACACAAAAAACGGTTGACTCAACCCTTTCACCTCCATTTTCTCCCCACAACAACATTAAAGATGCCATCACCATATTCTCAAACAGCAACTACCACCATAAAACAGTCCCACCAACCCTGCACCACCGACCGCCTTCACAATTATCATACATACACCGTGGACCACCCATCACCATAGCCGAGACCACCTTCTACATAGCACCACCCGTGCCATATCTCATCTCCATTAGCACGCCACCATTGATCGTCATCCATCATTTTGAAAGGTTTTCTGCAACCAATGAACTAAAACCTAAGTTTACATGCAACCTAGAAGGATCTATGTTTTCTTTTAATTGAATATATAACAAGTTCCTAAAAGGCCAACAAAATTTTCTAAAGAATAAAACCAGAAAACTAACCTTTAGATTTCTTGGAAGCAAAGCATCAAAATTATCCTGCCTCAAGTGAAGTCACACCCAGGGAGCTGAGGTAAATGGTGATCAAAAATTCCAGAGAGAGTATCTCAAATGGCGCATACTAAACGGTACCCTATTTATAGTTTCATGAGGATAACCAGATAAGCCTTTAGAGATAAGCCTTTTTGAATTCAAATTAAGATAAGCATTTATCTTAATAATTCAAACCATAATTATCTCATACATATCAATTTCAAAATTCTATATACCCTTATATAGAATTCGCTGGTTACCTCACTCACTCAGATTGTCACTTACTCAACTATTGAATAATTACAGTTTTAGTCCCTGCACTTTTTATTAATTAAATTAATCACCAAATTAAATCCAGTTAATTCTATATTAATTTCTAATTAATTAATATAGTTTATAATTAATATATTATCACTTTAATATATTAATAAACCATATATTTAATTCTATTGATTTATTAATCACATAATAAATCAATCTTTCTCTCTACCGAATATTCTACCAAACCTCCAGCTATGAGGGCAACCCAAATGGACTATGCTACTATTAATTAGGTAAATGCTAATTATTAGTCATGACTTAGACACCTAATCCAACACATTTTACCTTAGGAGAGATAGAAATGAGAAAACAAATAGGAGGCTTCATTCTCTTAATTCCTAAAGAATATTAATGATGTTCAATCCATTTTGGCAAAATACTCTTTTATGCTACATTCTCTGATGATTCTTTTATCTCGTTATAAACGAACATGATTCTTTTAATTCATTTTGGTAGAATATTCTTTCAAAATATATTCTTTGATGATTTTTTCAATCCTATTTAATTATTTCCATTTTGGTAGAATATTATTTAAGAATGCTTATTCATGTTTCAAAAGTCCGATCATTGTAAGTATTTATTCATGTTTCAAAAGTCCAATTCAGTGTAAATTTTTTCTAATTTATACAACGAGAGAAGTGCAGATGAAAAAAGGGGGTTGTTTTTTAACTTTAAAGTGTTGTCTTCTTGAGGATAGTTTATACACACACACATATAGAGAGAGAGAGAGAGAGAGAGAGAGAGAGAGAGAGAGAGAGAGAGAGAGAGAGAGAGAGAGAGAAGAATGAAGCATCATTTTTTAGTCTTGAAGTGTTTTCTTCATTCTCATGAGTTTTCAGATATATAGTAGTAATTTATGTTTATTCTTATAAGAATACTACATTTTATACTGTAAATTATGTTTATTCTTACAATAATGTCATATTTTGTACTTGAAATGTACGTTATTCTTCTATCGCATGTCTTATTCTCTAATAATGTATTCTATTGTTTCAAGAATGTTAAATTATTCTTCAAAAATGTCGATTATGCAATTGTAATTAATTTCTTATACTTCAAAAATGTCTTTTTAATTTTTCAAGAATAATGATATCATTCTTCAAGAATGTAAGTTATACATAAAAAAATCAACGTGAATGTTAATTTTCAAATATATTAATCCACCCCTTATGCAAACTCTCAGGCGATAGTCGACTTTGCACTGAAATCCCTCGATTATATTACATTTTTCTTCGATTATTCACTCATAAGGTATGCATAACTCACTCTATTCTATGCATTACATATTGTATGAGGTAAATTGCATAATTTTTAGGGGTGGAATGCCGAAAACCCTAGGTTTCGGATTTTAGGCCATGTTTTGTCAAATTTTGTTGAATATGATAGTCTTTGTTATATATATATATATATATATATATATATATATATATATATATATATATACACACATATATATATATATATATATATATATATATATATATATATATATATATATATATATATATATATATATATATATATATATATATATATATATATATATATATATATAGTCTGTGAACTTGATTAGCATAACTCTATTGTTGATTGGTTAGAATTTTATGCCAAGCGGAGGTTGTGGTGTTCGAAACTACGCGACGCGATGCATGGGTCTTCAGGTCGTGATGCTTTTAGTCTACGCGACACACCTATGCAACGCGAGCCCTAAGCTTCACGACGTGTAGATCAACGAGAGGGGTTTTGTGCGTTTTTTTCTTCTTGAATGAGCAACAATCTACACCTAAACTCCTAAATGTTTAAATTACAGAAAATGGCATGTATGGAAGCACCAAAACAGTACTTGAGCCTAAGGGACGACCTCCCAGCGTGCTCGTGGCTACACTTCCCAAAGACACTCCCCATTAGCTACTTGAATGACTATAACGGACGACTTTCCTGACTCTAGGGAAAAGACATTAAGGTAACCCCTTAATTAAACTGGGATTTGGCAAACTAGGTGGGGCTAAGAGAGCTATTGAAGCCACTTTATATATATATATATATATATATATATATATATATATATATATATATATATATATATATATATATATATATATATATATATATATATATATATATATATATATATATATATATATATATATATATATATATAAGTTGGAAGACATTGAAAGACTCAACCGATTAACAGTTTTGTTAGTTATTTGTTCAGGGGTAGTTTCGTCTTTTATTATTGAAGTTTGTTAGATCAGTTAGATCAGTTAGTTTATGTTCTGTATATATATTTTCTTCATTGTATTCTGTACAGTAATGAGAACAATTCTTCTCTCTTTCTTCTCTCTTGTCTGTGATAACATGGTATCAGACTGAAGTTCGATCTTCAATTCCTCCATTGATTCTTCTCCTTTCTTTCTTTATTTTCGTCTCTGTTTTCTGCATAATCATGGCAGATTCCAGTCCTTTGTCCAACAATTCCAATTCCATTGATGTTTCAAGCCCTCTTTACATTGGATCTTCAGACAATCCAAATTCAGTTCTTGTATCCACTCCTTTTGATGGAATTGGCTTCAATTCATGGAAGCGATCCATGATTATCTCACTTTCTGCTAAAAACAAAATTCACTTCATCGATGGTACACTTCTAGCACCGGAATCAACCTCTCCTACTTATAATCACTGGAGTCGAGCTAATCACATGGTTATAAGTTGGATTCTCAATTCTGTTTCCAAAACTATTGCTGATAGTCTCTTGTTCTTTTCTACTGCTGCTGAAGTCTGGCAAAATTTACTTCAACGGTATGAACAAGCTGATGGAGCTTTATTGTACCAGATGCAACAACAATTGTACTCTCTCTCTCAAGGTACAGATGATTTCTCTTCATACTTTACTAAATTCACCAAGATCTGGGATGAGATTCGATTGATTCAATCTATTCCACCTTGTACCTGTGGATCTGCAACCAAACTCCTTCAATTCTTTGAGGACCAAAAGCTAATTCAGCTTTTAATGGGCCTTAATGACTCATATAAGATACTCAGGGGACAGATCCTCATGATGAAACCCCTTCCAAGCATTTCCACAGCATATTCCCTTGTTATTCAGGAAGAACGACAACGAGGCATCAACATTCCTTCTACTTTAGGAACTGATACAATTGCTTTACAAGTTTCCTCTGATTCTAATGGTTCTAAGAAGTCCCTCACCTGCAACCACTGTAAAAAATCAGGTCACACTAAAGCTCAATGCTACAGACTCATTGGATTTCCACCCAATTTCAAATTCACAAAAAGCAAAAAAGAAGAAGTTAAACCAAGTGTTCAGAATGTTGTCAATACAAATTCTCCAATGATTTCTCAAGATCAATATCAACAGTTGCTTCAACTCCTTAACACCAATTCAGTCTCACCTAATACTACTTCTCCCTTAATTACCGATGGTGCAATGCAATCTGAAGGTAAACCATTTGATTTTAAGATTTTTGCTGCAAATGTTTACAAGTCTTCATCATTCCTAAAGCAACATTTGTCCTGGATAGTTGATTCTGGAGCAACAGACCACATATGCTCTAATAAGTCTCTTTTCTCATCTTTGTTCAAACTTTCACAGACTCAATTCATTGGTCTTCCTAATGGAAATGACACTACTGTATCATTTGTTGGTAATGTTCAACTACATGAGTCTCTCACTCTTCGCAATGTCCTTTATGTGCCTTCTTTCAAATACAATCTCGTTTCTATTCCCAAACTTACATCTCATTTAAAAACTTTTGCCATTTTTACTGATTCTCAATGTCTGTTGCAGGACCCTTCAGTAAAGCATAAAGTTGCTCTTGGAAACTTTGGCAAAAGATTAAATGATCTATATGTTTTTGATCATGATGTAATACGAAAAGATCTTTCTTTTTGTTTTTCTGTATTGAATCCTTTGTTGACTCCTGTTTCTAATTCATCATTTAGTGTAATAAAAAATCCTTCTAATGCTATCATGTGGCATAGAAGGTTTGGTCATCTTCCTGTCAATAAACTACGTTTGCTTTCTCTTATTGACAACACACATACTCACACTCTTGACTCATGCCAAATATGCTTTCAAGCAAAGCAGCACCGACTTTCATTTCCTAAGAGTGTTTCCACTACTTCTCATATTTTTGATCTAATTCATGTTGATGTTTGGGGACCTTACAAACACTTATCTCATGATGGATTTCGATATTTTATCACTATTGTGGATGACTTTAGCCGACATACATGGGTTCATATGTTGACTAACAAAAGTTATGCATTCACTATGATCAAGAACTTCATTTCCTTTGTTAAAACTCAATTTCAGAAAAATATAAAAGCCATTCGGACAGATAATGCCTTTGAGCTAGGTTCTAGTCATGATGGGACAGTTTTTCTTCAATCCATGGGAATCATTCATCAAAAGTCAACCCCTCACACCCCTCAACAGAATGGTCTAGTAGAAAGAAAGCATAGACACATTCTTGAGGTAGCTAGATCCTTGTATTTTCAGTCCGGTTTAGGCATTGCTTATTGGACAGATTGCGTTAAGACTGCAGTCCACCTTATCAATAGAATGCCCACAAAAGTTCTTAATCATTTGACCCCTTATGAAAAACTCATGAATCAAAAACCTGATTTCACTCATTTAAAAGCTTTTGGGTGTCTTTGTTTCATCACTACGTCTCCAGTTGGCAGGGACAAATTTATGTCCAGGTCACATCCATGTATTTTAATCGGCTATCCAACTGGACAAAAGGCTTTCAAGGTTTTAAATCTTGTGAACAAACATATCCATATTACAAGAGATATTGTCTTCTTTGAAGACATATTTCCTTTACACTCATTACCCAAATCAAACAGTTCATCCATACCGTCTTATACACCTGTTAACTCAACCGATTTTTCAGATTCCAATTCTACCCTTTTATCTCCAAATGTAATTGTTCCTTCTGCTATTCCTCATGTACCTTCATCTCCAACTATTATTGTTGATAATAATACCAGGAGATCCACAAGAATTCCTAAACCTCCTACACGACTTCAAGATTATGTCTGCAACAATGTTGAATCTCAATCTTTGTGCTGTCATACGATTACCAACTTCTGTATTCCCAATAGCACCGTTACTTCTCACTTATCAACTGCTTCACATGATTCTTTCGTTTTTCATTCTCACTTACACGTCACCGAACCCGCCTTTTATCATCAAGCCAAAGGAAATGAAAATTGGGAAAATGCCATGCAAAAAGAACTTCAAGCACTTGCTGATAACAAAACATGGGACATTGTAAAACTTCCTAAAGGTAAAAAACCGATCTCTTGTAGATGGGTCTTCAAAGTTAAATATAAAGCAGATGGTTCTATTGAAAGGCATAAAGCCCGACTTGTTGCCAAGGGTTTTACACAACAAGAAGGCATCGATTACCACGATACTTTCTCTCCTGTTGTTAAGTTTCATACTATTCGATGCATTGTTTCTTTGGCTATCAAACGAGGTTGGTTAATTCAACAACTCGACGTCAATAATGCTTTTTTACACGGTGACCTCCATGAAGAAGTCTATATGAAAGTGCCACCTGGTTATCCAGTTAGTTCGCCTAGTCTTGTTTGTAAGCTAAATAAGTCCTTGTATGGCCTTAAACAAGCCTCTAGGCAGTGGTATTCCAAGCTTTCTGATGCTTTAAGACTACAAGGTTACATTCATTCTCACAACGACTATTCTTTATTTTTGAAGAAAAATGGTGATTCAATTGTCATTGTCGCCGTGTACGTTGATGATATCCTAGTTACTGGGAATAATCTTGATGAAATTTCCAAGCTAAAGACTTTTCTTGATCTTCGCTTCAAGATTAAAGATTTAGGACCAATAAGCTTCTTTCTTGGTCTTGAATTCAAAACTATAACTGAAGGAATGATCGTCCATCAAGGAAAATTCATTAAAGAATTATTGGCCCTTTATTCCATGGACGATGTTACTTCTGTTTCCACACCTCTTCCTTCAAAAGTTACTCTTTTACCGATCATGGAAAATCCTTTACCTGATCCTACTGTATATCGACAGCTTATTGGAAAATTAAATTTTCTCCTTCATACAAGACCTGATCTAGCATACGCTGTTCAATATTTGAGTCAGTTTAATCAGACTCCATCTCAGCAACACTATGATGTCGCTTTACATACATTGAGATACCTTAAAGGCACACTCTATCAAGGTCTATTCTTCAATAAAAATCAGACTTTTAATCTTGAGGCATACTGCGATTCAGATTGGGCTTCCTGTCCAATAACTCGAAAGTCTGTTAGTGGCTTTTTTATACTTTTTGGTGGGGCTCCTATATCATGGAAATCCAAGAAACAGATCACAATTTCACTTTCTTCTGCAGAAGCTGAGTATCGCTCCATGCGAAGAGTGTGTTCTGAATTGGCGTGGCTAAGCAGATTGTTCAATGAACTTAATGTTTCCAATATTACCCCTATCCCTTTAAAATGTGATAATCAAGCTGCAATTTACATTGCTTCAAATCCCGTGTTTCATGAACGAACAAAACACATAGAAATCGATTGTCACTTTGTTCGGGAAAAACTACAAGAAGGACTGATCACTTTGTCGCATGTTAAATCTGAAGATCAGCTTGCTGATGTTTTCACAAAATCCTTAAATGGTGTTCTACACGACAAAGCTATTTCCAAGCTGCATTTACGGTCTACAGCTTGAGGGGGGGTGAAAGACTCAACCGATTAACAGTTTTGTTAGTTATTTGTTCAGGGGTAGTTTCGTCTTTTATTATTGAAGTTTGTTAGATCAGTTAGATCAGTTAGTTTATGTTCTGTATATATATTTTCTTCATTGTATTCTGTACAGTAATGAGAACAATTCTTCTCTCTTTCTTCTCTCTTGTCTGTGATAACAGACATATCATATTTTACGTGTCAAGCATGGAGCCACATATTTCATATAGGTGATCCGATGTACCGGGAGCTAGTCTTGTAGTTCTTCTCCACAATTCGATTTGACCCTACTAGCACATACTTCATTGACCGGAAAGTCTTCACTTTTCGGCTTGGTGGCCAAAGTTGTAAGCACAACATCACTAAGCTTGCATGGCGACTAGCGCATTATACTCGAGAGGAGACTTGCACCGCTTCATTCGATTATTTTATTAGTTACAGCCTTACAACACCTCCACCAACTTTCAGCGCCAAGGCTTTTGAAGCAGTATTACGTCTGGCCCCTACATGCCTTCGATTGCTATTGAGAGCATTATCCGGTCAGCGATACACCGTATGGCCCATCGTCTGATTGCCATATCCCATACACAGTCACTACATACTTGGACAGGTCATCCACTTTAGCCTGTCTAACTAGTCCGATTTATAGAGAGTACTATGTGACATCCGAGAATGTCTGTCGGTTGCTCCGTAAGAAACCTAGGCAGAGGGGTCGACTATATCTTGAGACAATAACGGTGATTAAGTGATCTGAGATTGATGGCCAACCTATTTTTGTGGAGGTCAGACAACATGCCGAGGAGGATATTGAGGAGGAGGCGCTCGATCCACATATACAGTCGTAGCATAGATAGAGGCACATGAGGTCCCTACCTCAAGCAGCACATGGAACCGAGCCTGAGATCGACTTATGATACCTAGCTGCAAGGCTTGATGGGTTACAAATGATAGTAGAAAGGTAGGGGAGACTGGATGTCATCCATTATGCAACATTTAGGCATACCGGCACCGGGACCGCTCCTACCGAGCATAAAGATTTACCCAGACATAGGGATTCAATTCCTGTTTACAGATCAGGCTACCCAGGATATAGGCCCTTCTGGCCATGGCCATTCTGATGAGTTGTGATGTGTTTTTTATTTTTATTTAGTATTAGTTAAAGTTTATGGTTTTATTTTTATTTTCGTTTTAGTAGGTTTTAGTTGTAGAAAAAAAACTAGATGATTGTATATTGTTTTCTTATGTTGTTACTTTGGTTTCTTTCTTGACCTTGCATGATATCTTCCATCGATGTCGTATGTTGGCAGTCAGTTTAGTAACTAGGTTGTCAAGCGAGTTCATATCTGAGTGGCATTTTCAGTTTATTAGAGGCTGGTGAGATTCGAGTGGCATTTTATGAGGCGCTAGTATTTGATAAATGAGGGGTGATGTGTCGGTTTACCGTTCTTCTATCTAAGTAGGAGAGAGAGAGAACCTGACTGACTGGTGAAGCAGATTCCTGATCAAAACCCGTCAAACCATATTCATATTGAAGGAGCGTACACACTCGTGTTTCACATTTTCCAACACAACACATTGTATCTTTGTCTCATGACTGACCATCTCACAGACTACATTAGTACCGCGTCTTACTACCTTACGTGATGCGTTGAATTGTTCAGCCACGACACTTATGAATTATGACACTTTGCAACGCATATACATTACGATCTGACATGTCCAGTTGTATGCTAAGTCTCAGAACTTCTAGCCAGACGATATCTTGTTAAAAGCATCAGTAAAGATCCATACTATTTGTATGACCATTCAGATTCTAACATTCTATAGACAATATCATGAGGGACTCTGTTCCTTTTTCTATCTTATTCCTGTTTTAATTATCTATATAGTGGGGACATTGTATGATTTAACTGTGGGGTAGGGGTCGAAAAAGAAAAGAAATCATGTTAGCTTTATATGGGCCAATTTTAAAATTTTTCTTTAACATCGTTCCATAATAGAAAATTTAATATAAATATATAAAAAATATTGCTATGAAAACATGTTCTAAAGGTTATATTTAGCTTGCATATATAGTAACTATGGCTGTTAACCGTTTCAAGAAAATCTTTGACTTTCAAGTTAGCTGGTAGTGTGCGTGTTAGTTAAAGAAGTATTCCATAGTTGATGAAATAAACCCCTTGAAAATTTATTAGTTCATAGGTACTCTAAAAAAGTACAGCATTTGTTGTAAACGATAGCTAAGTCCTAGCAAAATTAGATAGTGTTGAATTTCTATATTTCAAGTGTGCGAGTCTTAAGCTGTGCTGAAATATGGAAAAACCTCTTAAATAATATGTGTTGAAATGAGAAAAACCTCAAAAAGTTAAAAGTTAATAAGTGCTTAAAATAAATATAAAGTATGAGAAAAATGGTACAAAATCTATGAAACCCGGATGGGAAACTCAATCAGTGGCCTTTAAAACTTGGACTAGTAGACTTGTAAAGACTGTTCGATACTTAATTACCTAAAGCTAACTGGCTTGGGATTGATATTGTCAAAAGTTTGTTATACAAGTTCTAAAAAAAGTCATGGAACTCCTTCAGTGGCCTTGGAAATTTGAATGAGTTGACTCTAGACAAATTTGAGTTGAAAATCTACAGAGTCACGAGTTTCAAAGGTACAAGGAAAATGCTAATGATTTTGGTAATAAGCAGTACATCATAGGACTTCTAACTCTTGCACACAAATTTTTAAGGTATTCCTAAGCTATTAAAGTTAAAAGAAAAATAATAAGAAATGAAAATCAAGTATTGTACTGAAAAGAATAATAAGACAAATAAATTTATTGTAATTAAATGAAACTTTCAAACCGAAATGTGTGTTACCAAGTTTAAATTAGGAAATTTGACAATAAGTCTTAAGGCTAGGGAATTCTTAAACGGTATATTTCTAAGGTATGCAAAAATGAATGGTTAGCATATTAAAGACTTTTTTGCTTACATGGAGACAATTTATTTAGGGTATGAATAGTTAAAAAGGACCTTAACACAGATATGTGTATGATTTTGAGTATAATTTTTGCTAGGGATAATGACTTGATAGGGTAACGAACTTTTAAAATTGTTCATATTTGGTCATTGAAATTATTTTTGTGTTTGATTTACCCATGAACATTTTAAAATTATTCACATTTCGTCACTTATGTTTTTATGTCTAAATATGACCATTAAACTTATTTTTTAGTACACATATGACCAATAACTTAATGATAATATTTGTACAAAAAAAAGTTTATTGGTCACGTGTCCAAGAAAAACAAGTTTAATGGTTATATGTCTATAAAAAAACATAAGTGACTAATATGGACCAAAAAAAAAAAACATAAGTGAATTAATGTGTACACGAAAAAAAATTCGTTACCCTTATAAATCATTAACCCTATTTTTATATAAGTAACTAGTGCTTGTATTTACTAGCAAATGGAAGGAGTTAAAAATGACTATTTTGTGGCCTGTATAAACGTTAGTTTGCTTGAGGACAAGCAAAAAGTGTTGAGTATTTTGATGTCACCCTTGTAATATATATATATATATATATATATATATATATATATATATATATATATATATATATATATATATATATATATATATATATATATATATATATATATATAAAACAATGGTGATATCAAAATACTCGGCACTTGTGCTTTGCTTGTCCTCAAGCAAAGTAAAGTCTTGGCCCGACACACACACACACACAGATATATATATATATATATATATATATATATATATATATATATATATATATATATATATATATATATATATATATATATATATATATATATATATGAAACACGATATGAGGGTACTAAGTTGTATTTTGATTAGAAAATGAAAGAAAATATACTTCATGACTTGGATTCACCTATTTCAGAACTCGAGGCACTTTTGGAGTAAGAGAAGCTGATAATTGATAATCTACAAACAAAATGTGACGTGCCCAGAAAGCCAAGCGTCGGGTAGGAGGATAATTAAGAATCGTGAGTTTGATGTTTTACAAGTCACATAGACTTGCCCATGCGTCATGTAATTTAGTCGATTCAAAAGCATTATAAATACACCAAACCAACCCTAGAAGAAGAAAATACGATTTTCTCTATTTCCGAACCCTTTTTCTGAGCTATAAGGCTTTGTCAAAGGGCGATTTCGAGCATGTAGGAGGGATTTCGAGAAAGGGATTGAAGGATCATGCATAAAATCATTTGATTTAAGTTTGGTTTGTTATTTCTAAACTTGTTCTGTTCTATTGATCTGATTATGGAATAATTACCCTATGCTTTCGCTTAGTGTAGATGAACCCTATTTATTTTTGGTTTGATTTCTTAGTTTGTATATTAAATTTTTTTTAGTTTATTGTGTTGGTTTAATAAAAGATCCATATGTGTTAAAGTTTTGATTTTTATGGATTATAGGTGAATGCTGAGTTAGTACAATTTAAATGACCATTTTGTTTATATTCTTTGAATCTTAATTTATATGACCATTAGACAATTTAGACTAGTGATGGACCAAATCCTAGTGTTAGGTTCTAAATTAATGAACTTGAATGTGTATGAATGTTGCATTAGATGGCCACTATATGCAACTTGTTGATTTTCATGACTATTGAGGTTAACCAGATTAAACATTGCATAATATGAACTAAAAAAGCTGATAGGGATTGGTAATATACATGACCATTGTAATTAACGTCCTTAGAATCATAGGGTTAGTGTTAAGACCAATAAACTAACCAATTTTGAAATCAGTGAACAACATACTCGTGTCCAATGCACCGCTTGGAAATCAATCATAACTAGATAGTAACCAAAACCAAGTGAAGCACCTTCATTACCTATTTGATTCCTGAATCCAATCTTGCTTTTGTATTCTTATTATTATTGTCTTAATCAATATTATAGTACAAAATTTCCTCTTTTTTACTTTACCATTTTTAGTTTAACCATTAGTTGAATTTTTTGAATTGAATTATACCTGTTCCCCAAGAGTTCGACAACGTGTTCTTTCCAAAGCGATATTGCTACATGATTAGGTACATTTCCTAGTGTGTAATAGTCCCTAGTTTAATAAGATCATATTTTAAAATTTAAAATGAGACCTTACACATCAATCTTTTGACATATACCAGGGAGTGATTCGCACGCATCAATATATATATATATATATATATATATATATATATATATATATATATATATATATATATATATATATATATATATATATATATATATATATATATATATAATTTGTAATTATTGATATGAAGTAGTAGATGAGATTATTTGGTCATCCAAAAGAGCAGCGACAATGGTAGGAAAACATGAGACAACTTAGTATATATGTTTTCCCACACATGGACAGCAAGAGAGAAATGTTGTTAAAGTTGTGACCCCGGTCATGGGATCATATAATACTATGATTCCACTTAGCTAAATCCATCTCAATCATACTTGGGTCGTGATTAGTAATATTGGGGTAGGATCATAGGATCGATCGTAAGATCGTTCCTATTTATTATTATTTTTTAATTCTAATATTTGGTCTTGGACTAATTAAATGAATTGAATATGAACCGTATAAAACCTCATTTGAAATGCTAATTGTTAAATGAAGTATTCAAGATGTGGCATCTCTTGGCATGTATATAGCCCTAATCGAATCCTCAGCTCTACCACACTACACTATCAATTGGCTCCTCCCAGTCTGAATGATAGTGCAGTCCGATCCGTCGGTGGTCTATGGGCATCAAACTGCACTATATAGAAAAACTCCAAGATGAGCTCTCCAAATATTGGCTCATGAACAAGTCATGCCATGCATGGCTCAAGGTTTGTATCAATCCCAATTTACCTAGCAAAATCCCAGACTAGTGATGGTGCCACCTAACCCTCGTATGTAGGCATGCAAGTTCCTTGTTATACCGAATTTGTCATTCGACTAGGAGGTTCTGGGGAAACTGCAGCCATTGATATGTGGGAAGATCATCCACTTGCTGGAACTATTCTCTTTGTGCTTGTTTAGGTGCCATTCCTAAAAAATCAGATAAGAAAATAAGCACATAAATGGCATAAATAATACGAAACTTTTTTTGTTTCTTCTCTTCGTTCACGTCGCGTCAAATGAATACTCATCCTTCGCGACGTGGCTTATGAAGAGCCTCAAGGTTTACAGTTACGATCATCTGTCATGATGGGAGTTCCTGTGTATATATTCTTGCTTCACGACGCGATTGATGAATATGTTCTTGCGTTGCGTCGCAGCCAATAAATACCGCAAGCAAGACTACTTCCAAATGACAGATGAGTCCACAATAATCAATGTAATATGCACAACATGTTTTAGGGAATTCATCTAAGCTATGTAGGGTAATCAATTTCATAAAATCATTTCATGTTAAGCCTAAATTAAAACCTTAGATTTTTAGATTTTTCAACTCAAATTTAAGCAATATAACGAATTGAATTTGTAAAACGTAGCTTAGGATTTAATACACATATCGTTAGGGATGAATTGCAGCAAGAAAACATAAAAGTTCTGCTAATTATTGACGGAATAGAGACAGATACCGAGGGATTAGTGACGAATTAACGGCATATTGGTGACGGAACTGTGATAAAATGAAATTTCAGACCCCTTCACGACATGGGCCCTTTGCGGTCGCACTTCCCATATCCCTTCAGGACCGACCCTGGAATTTAGGTCCCAATGCTTACATAATGAAATCGAAGTTTGAAATTTTATTCCATTTTTTTTCAAAACAACAATTATTTTAGAAAATCAAGTAGTGGAAATTGGTTTAAAACAATTAAATTCATCATAATCTTTAAATTTGTCATGTTATACGAGTGTGCAAAAAACGAACCTAGAAGAATAGTTTAAATAAGCACTCTATATATAATGCAAACCAATGTACAAGTCTTCTAAATATCTAAAAGCTAAATCCTTCAACGATCGTTCCTGAAACCTTAAACAATCTTCCTCGCCAAGTACTTGTCCAAATAATAATGTTAGGCTTGGGGAGCCTAGTGAGTAAATCCAAAGTGAGACTTTTAAATGGAATCAGATAATGGAAATAATCTAATTACAAAGTTAAAATCCCAAAAACATTTCAAAAACCACTTGTACTTCTAAGTAAGTAGGGACAATAAATATACAAATAACCATTTAAAAACCAAATAAAAAATATGTAATGCAATGCACATGCTTCTATATAGTCTAACCCAAATTCTTTACACTCAAAACAAGTCACTTTCATTATAAGGTCTCGATGGTTCAATGACTAAAACTGAGTAGTATCACCACACCCATAATATGTTGTCATTGGCTTAAATAAGGAAGTAGAATTACACCCAAAACTTGTTGGAAGCCAACCCGGCCATGTAGACATTTAGCAAACATATGACCATCTTGCATGAATCCATGGAAGAGTTTGCAAATTCCATCCCTAAGCACTTGTGCTTAACTGTTATAGAAGGGCAAAAATCACCACAAAGATGAAAATCACCATAAAGATGAAACGGGAATCACTCCTAAAAGGTGTTTGGGGAACACTCAAAGTAACACATCCTAGGTGATATATACAAATAGGATTGTTAAACAATTTTCAAATCCAATTATGCATTCCCTAATGAAAACACTTTCAAAAATATGTCTTATAAATGCAAGTTAAATAATATAGTTACATAGCAACCAAGAGTATGAAAATATACATCAAGACCAAATATTACCAAAACATAGTAGCAGGGATATGTGCTATTATTATTTACTCACCTCAAATCTTCCAAGTACTTTACTTCACTTCTAGAGTTGTGTAAACTAGTATCAATCATCTACAACTAATAATTAAACAATGTCACAAACTAATCACATAAATGAAGTCCTTAATATAGCTTATATCCCAAAAACATCATTTGACAGTAGGAGGCTTTATCTTTTATTTTAAACAAAAAGTCTTTAATCCAAAAGCTACTTCAAGTAGCTTTTATAAGCTTTTAGATTTTGATTCCTATATTATTTTACACTTTTAAAAGCTAACATCTACTTTTACCGAACACTTGTGTACAAATAAAGGGTACAACAAACATGTTCTAGCTTCCAGCTTCCAACTACTTTTGCCAAACAAGCCCATAGACTGACCTTCGATAATAAAATTTATTTTTAACTCCTATAATTTGACAATTCAAATCAACAAATTTTTATACCACATTCCATATGTAACATGAATCATAAAGTTCTCATAATCAATATTATGACCATAAGAAAATTCACAAGAAATGGATGAGGTAAAACCATATACTATATATATATATATATATATATATATATATATATATATATATATATATATATATATATATATATATATATATATATATATATATATATATATATAGTGTGTGTGTGTATGTATGTATGTATATTAAAATTGTAGGACTTGGAACAAAATCGATTACGAGACATGAAGGTCGAAGTAAAGGTGTCTTCGAAGGTGCGATATTGGTGTATGGAGACTCCAAGCTATGGTTAGGTATGATTACTCCTGTTTGAGTTGAAGCTAAGACAAAATTGACAAATGTTGAGAGATGGTAGAACAAAGTTGAAAATTATGAAAATTTATGTAGAGAATGGTTAATTTATAAAGCGAAAGTGCAATATTTCATGAAAATACTAGAATCTCACATGTGAAACCTAAATAACAAAAATTCTGTGCACGAGAATGTGTTTGGCGCGCCACAATTAACTTATAAGCTAGCGTTTTTTTCGATTTTTTTGGTTGACATGTTTGGCAAGCCGAAAACAAGCTTATAAGCTAGCTAACAAGCTAGGTTTTTTAAAAGTTAATATCACTAACGTTTTGAGGAGCTTTTTAAAATTGTTCCGGTTTTACCCTTCAAAATAGGATCGGATATACACGTAACACACGTTTATCACCATTAATCTTTATCTGGTAAATAATTTCTCTACAAATCACTGGAAACTAGCAACGATTCCCTCCATCATCGATTTCTATAAAGCATGAGATGTAAGGTTCACTCGAATTCCTCCAAACGCAAATTGATTGTGTCCATCGTCGGAAGTCAATTTCTAGAAAAACAATCATTAATCAATTCAACAACATCATGATTACATACCTTCACAAGAATAAGACAATCATTCAATATCTAGTCATATGATAACATTCGACAGTCAAAGCCACGAGATGCGAGACCTTCATGATAAGGCTGGTGGGAGTACCCATCACATTGCATAAATGTGATGAGTGCCACATCAGCGTCACGTCAAATTTTACCTCTATCACATTCCATCACACTCCATCACAACACACACTTTATACCTATCACACCACATCATCTTTTCCAAATAAAAATAATTCCATAAAAATAAAAAATTTTAGCTTCTAATTGATTGGATGAGAATTAAAAAAAAAGGGAAAAAAACCCTATTGGGTGTGATACACCGTGTTCCCCATCACCTTCTATCATGACCACGCCCATCACGGAGCACCCGGGACGGTGTGCACGCCGTGATGGGTTGCCAACGTGGCCATCACGGATCCCCTTCACGTTGTACTCCCAAAGGTCTAATATTGCAAATATGATATGGGATGCAAAAAATCTCAATTAAAGTTAGAAAACTTTTATTTAGTATTTACTTCAATTTAATTTAATGTATTATGTTTTTTTCGTATAATATTGGATTGTTTTTATGCATGTCTTTTTGTATCCTTTTAGATTTCTCAACTAGTTTATCACCTAGTTCTTACCAAACGTAATTTATTAGAGTCATTTCTTAAGATACATTCGTGAAATATATGATCAATTTTTAATGAATACGTAAATGATGGTTTATTTTGCGATACTCTCCAACACTTTTGGTCTATTTTGCGAGATAATAAGATTAATAACACTCATATCACATCACCTAATTATACGATACATTTGCTGTTAAAAAATATCTATGATAACTTTAACAATATTTATAAGAGTCATCATACGTTTTCGTAACACCCAAACCAGAAAATGGTCCATTTATTTTGAAAATTGGACATGTGAAAGTGTTGCACAATAAATTGTTCGTCCTGAATTTGAGGACCACTTTGAATCTATCGATAGAATGGACCACATAAAGCTCATTTTAACCACGTGAAAGAAATAACGTCTAACACCATTAAATTCAAACAGTAAATGATCAAATTCGAACAAAAAAAAAAGCCAATTATAAGAGCGAAATAGAGGAATCAAAAAGCCGATATATTCTTTAATATGAACAATTCAAGTATCTTTGGTTTGAGCCATTTGGTTCATATGGGTATCTCCTATAATCGAGCCAAGTCCCGTTAAAAGTGGAACCAAATCAAACCAACCAATCAACCACCACAACTTGGTACAACTTTTCCGTCCTAATCTCATTTCAGATTGAAGCTTCCTACCATTAGCACTTTCCGTGTTTTTCTTCTTCAACTATGTGGTATCTACATCATCCATGATCTCAACAATGGCTGCCAGCCAAAAATTCTACCACTTTTGTGACTGATTTTGTTGAACCATTCTTCCCGAAATTGCCGCTGCTAATGCTGCTTTGAAGCTCGGGTCTTTTGTTAATGAAGATGCCATTTGATCTACCAAAAACTGTTGAAATTCTGGTGTGTCAACTCTTCGGTTACCACCAACTTTTTGTTCGTCCGACGGGTTAGTCGCTGGTTTTGTTAAGTCCAGGGTGATTGTGGGTCCCGATGAGCTCAGGGATGCCGAGCATGGGACCGAACCAAGGGTGGCGGTGGCCACTGTACACGTTCGGTTCAAGCCTGAGCTCGCTTGCTCGTTTTTAGCTTGGTTTGGATGGTTGTGCTCTCCTTCATACGTTGCTACCAAGATTGATTGATCCTCAACACTTCTTTGAACCTAAATTAAACAAACGTAAACAACGAAACAGATTAGAAACCAATTCCGTATCAGATTTGTGTTCCGAAAAGAAGATATAATTTGGCAATGGTTTCTTACCTTCTTTTTGACTGGGCAACTTGGAGCATGAGAGCATTTGAAATAAGCTCTAGGAGAAGGGTTATCTCTTGTGACCTTTTGCCCATATTTCCTCCATTGATATCCATCCTTCACCAACTGTTTTAATTATATAACAATCACATTTAGAAATCTTGGCAAATATTAGAATTAATATCCTTTAACGTATATAGAATGGATTAAGAGGACTTACAAGGCCCGTATCTGAAGCTTCGGTACGAACACAGACCCTAGAAATCTTGGCCTTGATGTGTTGTTCTTGTCTAGGTTTCTTGCAAGAATCTTCATCGCTTGAACTGCTTTCGGAATTCCCTCTCTCTATGATTTGGTGCACAAGGTTTTCCGGCTTCCGCTTCTTGGAGTTGTTGTTGGTGGTGCTATCTGACGGTGCCGGATTCTTGCTCATATAATCAGCCAAATGGTTTTGCAAAGCATTGTAGTTCTCACACATGACAGTCAACATTTCCGTAAGCTTCTTGTTCTCTGCACTCACCCTATTCAGTTCCTCCACCAACTCACCAGCAGCCTGCTATAATAGAAATCGCTTTAATCATATAGCCATGGAGAGAGAGTATAGAGAGAGTAAGAGAGAGAATATATAAATATACATATATACATGTATGCATATATGCATATTACATTTACGGAAGAACCCAGAAATGAAAATGGTGTATACCTGATCATTAGCAGATGACATATTCAATCCCAGCTCAATGAAGCTGCTCCGAACTTCTTGTTTCTGCGAATTAAAATCAAGAAACCCTGTAAGCTAAAGAGAAACCCACGCGTATGTTCTTTTATACACATATGTATATCCGTAACCAAGGACTTACAGGTACTAGAGAGAGGAAGTGGGAAGGATTCGAGTTAAGATCCAACGAAGTATCAACCAAGCTTGTGTATTCCATGGAATTATTCTTGAAAAAAAAAACCTTTTAATTTGCAGTAAAGATTGATCTTGCACTAGTATGTAGAGAGAAGGAGGAAGAGGGAGAGAGTTGAACTGAAGAACTGAATGAAAAGAAAGAGTAGAATATATAGATAAGGAGGAGGTGCAATTTGATAGGGAAGACGAGAGGAAGGTGGGTTGCTACAGATATTATTATGGTCAAGATGGAGATAGGGTATATGTTAATTATTATATCTCTAGTTGAAAACTTGAAATAAGCCTCTTATTTGTATTATTCTCCATATTTTTACAAATAATTCCAAATACGTATCCTGTGTAGTCATATATAATTTAGCTTAATAGACAATTTCAACAAAAGACGCATTTTTTAAATTTATGTTTTGAATTTATAATTAAAAAATAGACTTAGTAATTATTAAACTTGTAGGGGTAAATTTCACATAAAAAATAATTTATTTTCATATTCAACATTAAGGCCATATATGAAACAAATATATAATCAAATAAAAATCGTGATCACCAACAAGTCTATTTTTATTTTCGAAAACAAGATTTTCAATAATTATCTTAGATATTTATACCAAAGATCTTTAAACATTGATTATTTTAGAACACTATTTTTAACGTAAAAATTACACACTTCTTTAACATACATTTGGCATCCATAAATTTTAATACTTTCAATCATATAACAGAATGTTTCCTTGTTTTCACGTTATTTCTTTACATCCATAATTGTAATTCTTCAGTCTCAAATCTAAAAGTTAAGATAGTCATTTTGATTCATTTTATATATAAAATATAGAGGAAATTAGATATATAATCAGTGTTATTTTCACCTTTGAACTACAATAGTCATTATTTTCCGTATTTATGTTGCAACTTTTATTTTAGACCTTAACACAAATTCAAAAGTCAAATAAACATGCTCGTTCATTTGTCTATAACTCGTAATAAGTTTCTTGAAGTAAATACGTTGTTTGATGTCGACATGTCGTAAAATTTTTATTTTGAATAATATGATTTTTAGTTGGGAATTCTAACGTATATATAAGGGTAAATTGCATAAAAGTCACTAAGTTTTCCAATTTTCTCGATTTTGACACTCCATTTTTAGTTTTTGCAATTAAGTCATTATGTTTTCAGAAAAGTTGCAATTAAGTCATTATGTTTTCCAAAAAGTTGCAAAAATGACCATATGACCGGATTACCAGGTCATATGGTCAGATTTGCAATTTTTCAGAAAACCTAATGACTTAATAGCAAAAATAAAACATAGTGTCAAAATCAAAAAATCTGAAAAAGTTAGCGACTTTTAGGGTTTATTTCATAAAAAACCCTAAATTTTCAACTTTTTTCTGCTTAAACCTAAAACTTTATTTTTTTCAAAAAAAACCTAAATTTTGGAGAAACTTTTTAATTTATCGCCCTAACCGGTTTTACAGGTTATACATACTTTTTTTTTTTTCAGAAAAAACCCTAATTTTTTTTTTTCCGAAAAAAACTCTCAATTTCAGTGATTTTTTCACAAAAAAAATGTTTCTTCGTTTTTGTAATTGACATAACTTTCATATACGATGTCCAAATTCTACGAACTTTATATCCCTGAAAAGGTCGTAAGTAGTACTACAACTTTGCTTTACTGACTTTTGTT
The DNA here is from genome assembly GCA_023525715.1 of Cichorium intybus. Lineage (NCBI taxonomy): Eukaryota > Viridiplantae > Streptophyta > Magnoliopsida > Asterales > Asteraceae > Cichorium > Cichorium intybus. The sequence goes on from CM042011.1 coordinate 51,231,756, forward strand.
TCAATATGTTCAGATATTTCGCTACACTGGCTTGTTTTTCTTATAATAGTTGTATCTTTTGCATACGAGCTTTGTTTTCGACGTTCTAAAAGTCGACGGATTCGTAAACATGAATACATCGTGTAATTAATATTATTTAAACCAAAATATTATTTGTATGATTTATCGAATTTTACGCTACTATAGTCTATTATTCGAAATTATAACGTTTACTCGATAATTGATTCGAAATAGCGTATTGTAGTATTATAATTTCCAATAATACATTAGGAAATATTTTATGTCTTTTAGTCGTTGTTTTTCTTCGCGGGCTCGTTGTCGATCATGGTGGGCTCGTTGTTTGTCTTTATAAGCCTTTTTATTTCAAATTTCATCCGTTCGTGAAGGTTTAAATTGTACCGTTCAAACTCCAACCACATAAGTGCCACGTCGTCGCTTTCTTGTGACCCCGTCTGTAATGTCCGTCAAATTTGGTCAACAAAAGTCAACCAGAGTGCAAATTAGGATAATACGTTGAAATGTAATTTTCATAACTTTCCTAATGTATTATTGGAAATTATAATACTACAAATAATAGTTTGGTTTAAATAATATTCATTACACAATGTATTCGTGTTTACGAATCCGTCGACTTATAGAATGTCCAAAACAAAGCTCGTATGCAAAATATACAGCTATTATAAGAAAACAAGCCAGTGTAGCGAAATATCTGAACATATTCAAACAAAAGTCAGTAAAGCAAAGTTGTAGTATTACTTACGACCTTTCCAGGGATATAAAGTTCGTAGAATTTGGACATCGTATATGAAAGTTATGTGAATTACAAAAACGAAGAAACATTTTTTGTTGAAAAAATCACTGAAATTGAGGGTTTTTTCCCGAAAAAAAAAGAAATTAGGGTTTTTTCTGAAAAAAAAAGTATGTATAACCTGTAAAACCGGTTAAAGGGATAAATTAAAAAGTTTCTCCAAAATTTAGGTTTTTTTTGAAAAAAATAAAGTTTTAGGTTTAAGCAGAAAAAAGTTGAAAATTTAGGGTTTTTTATGAAATAAACCCTAAAAGTCGCTAACTTTTTCAGATTTCTTGTTTTTGACACTATGTTTTATTTTTGCTATTAAGTCATTAGGTTTTCTGAAAAATTGCAAATCTGACCATATGACCTGGTAATCCGGTCATATGGTCATTTTTGCAACTTTTTGGAAAACATAATGACTTAATTGCAACTTTTCTGAAAACATAATGACTTAATTGCAAAAACTAAAAATGCAGTGTCAAAATCGAGAAAATTGGAAAACTTAGTGACTTTTATGCAATTTACCCTATATATAATAAATGAAATATAATAATAAATCGGAATTAAATTATAGGAAAATTATATTCTATATTGAATGGTAGGAAGACAAGATGAAGGAAGTACAAAAAAAAAAAAAAAAGGAAAATGAGTGTGTGTACTAGAAAGTGTTGTCGGCTGTGATAGTAGGAAGTCTTTGCATTTAGTCAAAGTCAAGCCCACCTTTGCCAACGTTACTCGCAATTTGTACAACTACTAAACAAATCCTTTAAAAAATATTTGGTCCAATCAGATAATATCTCATATCCCACGTTGTATCAGTTTTCTAATAACTTTTACTTCACAGAAAATTCTAAACTTTAACTTATTATAATTACCGAACATACGCTCATCTTATATTAGTTGTGATAATATATATATATATATATATATATATATATATATATATATATATATATATATATATATATATATAATATATATATATATATATATATATATATATATATATATATATATATATATATATATATATATATATATATATAACAATTATTGTGTGAATGTATGACCAAATATAGAGCATCCAATTGAAATTATAAATGATGTTAAATTCAAATGCCTAATTGTATATCTATGCCAATTAACTAATCATATTTTACAAGAGAAATGTTATATCCTCCTAACTTTTCCTCCTAAATATCCACCTAACCATGTGAAATAGTGACAAGTGGATTAAAATATTATAAATTATATTGAATATGACATTTGCCATCATTTCAAATGGTTAGGAAGATGAGTAGGAGGAAAAATTAGGAAAAAATAAGATTTCTCATTTTAAAATTAAACATTTATAAACGGTATTTTAGTCTATTAATAAATATTTTAAAAAAAAAGAAAATACAGTATTTATCTCCTAATTTTTTGGGATTTATATTTAATATGTATTTATAATATTATATAAAATTTATAATTCTATTACGTGATGAATAATAACTACACATAAAAATAATAATTGCATATAAAAATGTAGATGACCACATAATACATTGTCATTCTTAAAGAATAGAATATCATTCTTGAAAAAAAAAACACTATCATTCTAAAAGAATACACTTAATTGTTGGCGTAATACACTACCATTATCAAAGAATACACTTTATTTTTGGCGTAACAAACTACTATTCTCAAAAAATACACTTCATTATTAGCATAACAAGGAAAATTCTCAAAGAATATTCACATAAACCATACTACCATTCTCAACTAATATCATCATTCTCAAAGAATACATATACATATGTTTTCTTTTAACATATATTGACGTTTGGTGATGAAGGCCCACTAACTAGTAAATGTAAGCCCACATCCGATAACCAAAATTCAATGAATTTTAAGACCAAAATCTAATACCATCTCCGTGATTGATAACTTTGCTGTCAAAGTCATCGTTACCTCATTTGTCTATGATGTTGGCTTCTCCACAGTTTTAATCAACGATCGAGGTTATCGTTTTCGTCAAAGCCTTCGTCCCTTAATTTCCTTCGATGTTCTTGATTTTTCCATTGCCGAAGTCTTGCACTATCGCCGTCTTTTGCTTATCTTCTCCAACAAAGTCATCAGATCGGTGAAGACATCTGAATTCATCAACTCCTTCGCCTCTCAATAGATAGAAGTCCCTTTAATCACTTTTCTGATTTCATATTCATTAGCCGGTGTAATCAAATTAGGTCAACGTTGTCTTCAATCTAAATACAACCCATCGATGTTTGTTGATTCGACGATGGTGAAGTGCATAAATGACCTTAGATGAACGATCTTGGTGGAAATCAAAAGTGAAGGGATACTGAAGAAGAAACCGAAGTCTTTAACGACTTTTGGTGATCTGATGGTCATTGCTAGTCGAAGAGAGATTAGTGGCAAACAAAACTTCAGGTGACTTGCTGATTTTGTTGAAACGGAGAATCCTTTTTGACGCCATCATTGGTGAAGGTAGTTTCAATTCAATTGAAATTGATGAAAGCGATAGGGATTCAAGAAACAAAAGAATTCAGATTAAACACTAGACCTTATAAAAGAAGATGGGCTAGTGTCATAGTCACCGGTGGTGCCCATCGATTTTGAATAACAACTTTTTTTAATCAATTCCAGAAGTCATCGACGCCAAGCTTGCTTCCTTCTTGTAGCTGTTGTAGCTGTTATTAATTCATTGTAGTGGAAGATTTGGGGTTAGGGTTTGTAAGACCCTGTTCCAGGATTGACCAAGTTTAGAATTAAAAAGAACTAAGTTTTCAGAAATGTTAGAAAAGGCAGATAGCGACGCAATGGAGGGGGCATAGCGCCACTATCATGCTGCTATTAGCGACGCTATGGAGTTGGTTAGCGACGCTATCGTGTCTAAGTGAGTGGCTTGGTACGATCTCCAGATAGTGACACTATCATAAGGATAGTGACGCTAACCTCGTTGTTTGAGCCAAAACCCTAGATTTTCAGATTTGAGCCATATATAAGGGCACAAAACCCTAGGTGGTCGTCATTTGTTACATTTCAGCTCCCAAGCTTCTCTCTAGCCTCCTTGGGGTGATTTTTGGTATTCTTACCCATTTTAGAAGAGCTCTTAGAAGATGGGATGTGCATGGTGATGCTAGAAGTTGTTCTTCATGGCCGAGTCATCAAGATCTGCATGTCTGGACCTTTATGAGTTTAAAGTTTCATCATTATTTTATATCTTAAGTTGTTCTTATAGTTATGGAGACTTTGGATGACTTTTTTGGTCCCTTTCTGGCGTGATCTTTGGAGTGTGGTGATAAAAGTTGGAACTTTATGTCCCTTGGGTCTTCTTTGAGAGTTTTGAGCTGGTCTTGGGAGTGAGCAAACCTCCCTTGAGTGTTTAAGCATGGATTATGTCTTATTTGGCTTTGAGTGTAAGATTTGGCATGCATGTCAAGAAAGTTTGGAACTTTATAGGATTTTAGACCTTTTGGACGAATTCTTAGCCCTTGACTTAATGGGTTAAGTACTTAATGGAATTTTGGAAAGTATCATAGTTAGCGACGCTATCTGGCTGTTGACCTTTAACTTTGACCTTTGACTATTGACTTTTTGACGAGTTTAACTTTTGGTCAAACATGAGGGTTCGGGGTACCGGTCTTAGAGGTTTATCCTGTTTGGGGTTTAGGAAGTTTTAAGTAAAGTTTATCCTTATTAGGAGGTTCACATTGTCGGGATCAATGGACACGCGAGTGGAGTGTTGTTCAGCTTTACGGATCAGGTGAGTTTTATCACTATACTATGGGTGATATTACATGTGTGATAGTTGTACTTCACAAATATGCAATGTTGTATGCTTAGGGTGATCGTGCCCCCTATGTGATTGTGTGATAGAGTAGGAACGTGTTGGGTAAATCTAAATACTTAGGCTTCCGTGATTGGTATGTATGTTTAGTATCGATATTAGGAGGGGGTTGTTATACGAAGGCAGATTAGGGTAAGCTCGAGAGCTGGACGGATTGGGGAAAACTCGAGAGTCTACACATTGAGCCGACGATGGGCGGAACAGGGCAAGCCTGTGAGTTGTAGTCGGGGAGGATCAGGGTGAGCCCAAGAGCCAGGTTGTTCAGGGTAAGCCCGGAGACCATGACCCATAATGTGTTAATTAGCTGAGGCAGATTGGGGTGAGCCCGAAAGCCCATGAATGATTGTGCTCTATGTGATAAATCGTGTGGTATTTTGGGGAACTCACTAAGCATTGTGCTTACACTTTCACCCTAACTTTTTTAGGTATTTGCTAGCTTGAGCTTGGAGCACGTCGTGACTGCACCGCATCCGAGATTTTGGTATTCAAGTCTTTCACTGAATAATGTTGTAACTGTTTTGATAAGCATGATTTTAAATGTTTTTAAATTGTCAAGTCTGAATTAAATGATTTAAATTTACAGCCCGTTTTATGTGATTGAACCACTTTATAAACAAAAATTATACTCTAGATTTAGGGCCTTACAAGTTGGTATCAGAGCCTTAGCACGACAACATTGACATATCTAGTGGTCCAGATTTATTCTCGTGATCTCAACATGTTTTCCATTCTCAATGAAACTTTTCCATATATATATATATATATATATATATATATATATATATATATATATATATATATATATATATATATATATATATATATATGTGTGTGTGTGTGTGTGTGTGTGTGTTTAATGGTGCAAAATCTACATATCATAGGTCTACTAATATGTATATAAAAATATATTATATACTTTTTATTTTGAAAAATTTGTGTGGTTGTTTTCAGTGAATGACAAAATGTTAAAAAGATTCAGGTACACCTCTTTTTTCATGCATATCAGGTTGTAGTTTTATAAGACTTAAATGAAAGAAGCAAGAAACTACTTAACAGACTTGTTTATTATAGTATATGGATTTTCTTATTTCCTATTTCAATATTGTATTTTCAAAAATCAACCTTACAAATTAATTTAACTACTAAGTTATATAAAAGTCATTGTAGTTTGTTAATTTTTTGGTTTAACAAATCCAATATTTTTTCTTAACCACTAACCCATACAATTCATTTAAATAATTTTTTGTTACTAGAGGCAAATTTTTTAACCATATTTATTTGAAACGATGATGGTTTTTCAAATGTCTTTAATAATAATTACTAGTTGTTTTATTAATGTGAAATAATCATTTGAATTTCTAACTTTGGATAATTAATTTGTATTTATGGTATAATTCTAACTGATTAACTTCTAACAATTTATTTATTAACTATACAATTTTTTAATGAATGATACTTTTAAATGTAATCAGCTTTAACAAATAAGCACAAGATCATCAAAAATCAATGTCAAAATGTTTCCAAAATATATCCAAAACTTACAACAACCTAAGTGTGATTATTCAAAAACCATGTTTGGTTCCATGCATGAGTGATTTCATATGTTTTTTTAATTCATTAATTTATAGATGTTTTATATTTGATGTTTTTTGTTTAAATAAATAAACAAAAGATTGGAAAGGGAAATCAAAAGAGGTGTTTATTATAGTGATCTATGTTATTATGTTCTTTTATTGTTCCGTATAATGTTATATTGCTACATTTATATATTGTTTGTGATAGATTCTTCTTTGCTAAAATAAAAAATATCCATTGAAGGAATAATATCAAAATTTGTTAGAGAAGGTTGTGCCTTTAATGAAATATAAGTATCATCAAAACAAGCTTGTCGATTTTGTAAATCTTTCCATTAGCTTCTTTATCTCTTAAATGATTAAAGAGAAACTCAAATGAATAAAATTTTGATTCTCTTTATATATAGATAGCGTATGATTATTAATAAACATATTATGATACATATGTATTAACTTGATATTTTCTTCTCAATTTCTTTTATTAGTGTAGTTATATGAGAACTTCCTTAAAGAAATGGAAATGAAGTAACATAAATGGTAGTTAGAAAATATGTAAAAACTTCCTTGTAAATAGATGTAAAATTTCAATCACATTATTTTAACTTTAATTATATGCATGCAGTAAGGTTTAATGTTGAAAAGTATTTGTAATCGCTTTGTTGTTAATATCCATTAGGCGTAACTTCAATGTAAAAGATATTAATATTAGATTGTGTGTATACTTTTAGGATGAACGAATACAATTTTTAGGATGAATTAATATAGATTTTCAAAATAAAAACCCATATTAGGAAATACAGAGCATTTGTTGAAAATAAAAGACTCAAGGTAACTAGGAATTTCAATATAGTCTGATCAAGTGTAAAAATAATAATTGTAAGATGATGTTGTTTGGAAATATCAAACATGGTTAGGAAATGGTGAAACAATATACTCAACCAAGTATCACGATAAAACTCATACATCAATGTTTGAAAGCTTTTATATATGGTTTTTTAGTTGTGTGAAACAAATATTATTTTATAGTTAATAACACTCATTGATTAATTTTCAAAAATTTCCATTGTATTTTACTATACAATTTAATTTATATGCAACCTATGAGCATACAATGTAAAAGTTTAAAAGTTTTAGTATTAAAATATATTTTAATACTAAAACTTTCCAACTTTCAACTAATTAATATCTACAATCAAACACGTCTTAAGTTATGGTACTTGGTACTTATGACATCTAATTGTTTAATAGAGTTGTATATTGTTCACATATGTAGATCATGTTGTTAGGGTTAGAGTATAATATGGCGGGAAAAATGACATGAGAATACATAAAATTCTCATTTGAGGTGCATGTATTTATATTGAACGAGAAAGATGTAGACATCACTTTGCAGATGTCATTTTGTATAAGCTGACATGTTTGTTAATAAATTTTTATTGTTGACCAAGTGGTGTTTCTAAAACATGTGGAAGCATGCGGTCACACCGAGTTCTTCCCCATGCCTACCCCTGAGGGTCTTGAAAAAATTAAATTAACAACGGGTAAGCATAATGTTTTATAAGCACACATCAAGTACACATTCTACCATATGACATGTAAGCATAAAACATGTAAATATGTAACTGAAACTATATTTTAAATTTTGACGCCTCACAAAGAGGAATTTTTATCAGTCACCTCAAAAAGAGGAGTTTTTATCTGACGCCTCACAAAGAGGAATTTTTCTGACACCACACAAAGAGGCAGGGTAAGTTTCCTCGCTCACCTTCTTGGGAACAAGGATGCTAACACTGATACTACATATAAACGAGCATACACCACCCATAGCACATAATGGCACGTATATAGTAGTGTAACTCAGCTGATATTGAATGTCTGAATAACTTTACAAGTAAAGGCTACTAAGGACTCTCACTGATCACCTACAAGCATAAACAATTACCACTACTTAGATTGTAGTTCCATTCTTTGCGTACTAATACTTATAAGTATTATACTTTAATATTATTTGTTGTTGCTTATAAGTCTTTTAATTCTACGTAATTTAATTCTGCATAGCTCATTAAGATCCAAGCCTTATGATGTTATTAAGTATAATTTAGACTCTTTTAGGATGTATTTTAAGGGTCTAGTGCATAGGGGTTCTTAAATCCCATTTTTACAAACGTTCCATTTTAAGTCCCATTTGGGCCACCGTCCATTGTTTTGATCGTAATTTCTGAACTGTAAATCCAAATGCCATTTTCTATATATTTATGAAAACTAGACTCAATTTCCTACACTTCTTGTCTCATGAGTTTTCTCATAACTCTAACCAGATTTTCTAAAAAACAGTCTGCAAGATTGATGATGTTTGCTGCTACGAATTTTTAAGGCATTTATCTACATTTTAAGGGTATTTTTCTTAACTTTCATCTAATAAGACATTCATTAAGTGCTTAATGTCATAGGTTCTTATTAGTAGCATTAAGATTTCCATTAAGCCTGCTTCAATGATTAAAACAAGAACTTAGAACTAATGATATTGACATACTTTACATGAAATCACAACTTGTCTTAGAGTTATGGTTTGTATCTTAACCCATTAAGACTCTAGTCGTCAACCAAAGGTGAGACAATTCAACAAATCCCAGCCACCACTCAGTGGTAGTGACACAGTGGTGACATGGCGGCCACACGATGGTCGTACGGTGGTGTAAACCCTTCTAGTCACCAAAGTCCAACAACTAGGAAAGTAAGATCAATGGTATGTCTAGTCTCAACCCCTATCTTAGAAACTGAGACAGACAGCCACCCACAGCCACCACTCGGTACTGGTCCGAGGCGGATTGTGGTGATTGGCTGGTGGCCTAATGGTGGTGCAAACCCACCCAAAAATCAAATACAATATACAAATTAGGTTTTTACCATTTCTTGATTCTTAAATAGATTATGGAGTATGATTAAACAACCAACCACCATCAATTATAGCCACTACAGGCGGTGGTATGGCGACCGGCTGGTGGTCTATGGTGGCCGGCGATGGTTCAAAAAGTCGGGAGAAGAAGAAATGAGAAAACATGGTTTTTATTCACTGAATTGGGTATGAAAATAAGTAGCACTCACGACTGAAGCAAACCACAACCACAAGGTGGTGGTTAATCCGGCAGTCAAGGACTGCTGGCGCTAGCAGTGGCGACGGGACATCAAAACGAAACCAAAAAAGAAAAGAACAGAAACATACCCACTTGTTGAAAAAATTGGCGATCAACACCAAACAAGCTGTCGTCCTTTATTTTTTTCTAGCCACCAACACCAACGGTCTGTCTGCCTCTCTAAATCTCTGGCGATGTCCCTCTCTACAACAGTCACACACACACACACACACACACACACACACACACACACACACACTTTCTCTCTCTCTCTCTCTCTCTCTCTCTCTCTCTCTCTCTCTCTCTCTCTCTCCCGCAAGCTCACCATTCTCTCTATTTGGATCCTTCTCAAACTCTCTGTCTACTTCAATTAGATTATGCACAACGTTGGGAAGATAAGGGCTAGTAACGACGATTTATGAGGGATGAGATGTGACGGGCTCAGACGCACACTCGTATCCCCATCCGATAAAACATGCAACTTTAAGGAATCGGCAAGCTACCGCTGGACTTTCCCATATGCCTTTTCTAATCCAAAATTCAAAAATTCTAGCATTGCAAGGTTTCCAATTATCCACTTCTAGCCCCTTGACTTCAAGTACCTAACATGAAGAAGTTTCTAACTTGTCTATTTTGGTCCTTGCACTTTAATAAAATAATTTGATTAATTATTTCCCTAATATTCTTTTATTTATTATTCTTTTATTTTTAGTAGTATTCTTATAACGAGTTTATCATTTTCCTTAAATATATTTAAAAATAATCTAAATAGTAATTAATCAAAATCGAGACCTTACAATTAAATTCAAAGTTATATTATTACATTAGAAACAAAAAATAATATTTAATATTTGAAATAATCATAATGATTAAATCAAAAATTTGGACAAATAATTTATTTTTAGACAAAATTGCAGAAATGGTCCCTGTGTGAATTATTTTTATGTGGTTTGGGTCCAAAAAGATTTGGACTTGCATCAATGGTCCAATTTTGGATATTTGTTGTGTTTTTTGTCCCTATCTACTTATAATGACTATTATACCCTTTATATTTGCTGTTTTATTTTTTATATATTATTTTAAATGATTAAAAAAAAGGAAAAAGACCCCCTCCCTTCCCCACTCCCTCTTTGTCTCTCTCTTAGATCTCTCAAAGTCCCTTCCCGGTCCTCTCGACATTCTTAATCACCGACCCCTTCACATACCCTATCGTCACCACTGAATTCGCTTTCATGGAGCTCCACCATCACCGAACACCGCCAATACAAGTTTCACCTCCGTCAACACCACCTTTCCATCACCACTTCCCCATTACTATCTGACGTTTGGTACATGAATATCGGATGCCTTATCTGCCATCAAACCCCCAAAATACACCCTATTTTATGCCTCCGCCTTCTTGATGTGATGCGTGAAGAAAAAAGTGTTTTTTCCAGGCCACAGGTTCAGGGATATGTATCTGTGTGGTTCTCTGTATGTATTCGTGTATTTAAGTGGGTCTCTAAGTTTGTTTCATCTAAAAAACAATAGTAGTCCCATATTTCCCTCATCAGTCAGGGTGACCAAAACTACATCAAAATGTCAATCACGATGACAAAAATCACATAAAAGATCCAAAGCTGGACCAATGATGCACCACCAAATCTTTTTGGACAAAAACCACATAAAAATAACAAACACATGGACCATTTTGCAATTTTTTCTTATTTTTAATTTAGTTAACAATAGGAATAATTATATATACCGCTAAACAAATATTATATTTAATTTGACTTACACATAACCAGCATGCAGAGATCGTTGAGATTGTATGATTCTAATATATGTTTATCTTAATTAACAACATATATATATATATATATATATATATATATATATATATATATATATATATATATATATATATATATATATATATATAGTCGAGTTATAGAGAGAACCTAAAAAAGTAAGAGAACCTAGAAAATTTTTTTCTACACAATATTTTTCAAAAATAAATTGCACCCAAAATTTTCTTTTGCTGCGTCTAAGAGATTTAAAAAAAATTCAAACAAATCAATTTTCTGCATATATATATATGTAAAAAATAATTAAAAATAATTTTTTGTGATTTTTTTTAAATATCTTAGTCAGAATAAGAAAAAATTAGGTATATTTTTTTTTGAAAAATTTTGTATAAAAAAAGTTCATAAATGGATTCTTAGGTTCTTTTACTTTTTTAGGTTCGTAATTGAACTTATATATATATATATATATATATATATATATATATATATATATATATATATATATATATATATATATATATATATATATATATATATATATATATATATATATATATATATATATATATATAGGAATAGGTTCAAATGAGAACCACTAAAATGTTAAGAACCGTGAGAACCGATATTCACACATTAAGAATTATGTTTTTTTTTTCATTTTTTTGTTTTTTCACACTTGTTTATTATGTGAAAATACATCAAACTTAATAAATTTCCTTATTTTTTAATACATTTTACAATATTCACAATATAATAAAATTTCTAGTTATTAAATTGTGAATACTATAACGTAAGTTTTTTATTAAACTGTGAATTAATGGTTCTCACGGTTCTCAACCTTTTAGTGGTTCTCATTTGAACCCTTCCCTCTATATATATATATATATATATATATATATATATATATATATATATATATATATATATATATATATATATATATATATATATATATATATATATATATATATAGTAACAGATTCTACTAAATTGAAAATTATATTCGATTTTATTACATACCAACTTGTGAATACACATGATATAAATTAAATAGTTTTAACAGAGATCTATGTTATTACATATTTTAAAATAATTAAAAGTTTGTGTCAACGTCGAATAAAATTGTTATTTCAAAATTAATAATAACAAAATAATTAATTACAATAAATATATATATCTATAAATGTTTTATGTTTATAATATTCGTCGGACATTCGCCTTATTTCAACTTAAAACAATACTTCACAGTTTCTTAAATTTAATCGATCAAAGATTAAATATAATATATGTACTAGAAATACAAAAGAAATAGATTCCAATGTATAATGCACATGGAAATGGATACGGAAACGTGAACGGAAGATGTCAAAATAAGTCCATAGGTCTTCTACATTGAATGATTGACCTACTAACCCTTTCTCGTATACACTTAACTATTTCTTTATCCACCGTTCTCATGGGCCGACATAAAATTTTGCACTTTTTCTTTATGCTATAGAATGGAAGGGCATATTCGTACTTTCATTGTCCTTAGAGACAAAAAAACAATGAACAAAAGGAGATCTATTCTTCTCATAGTTAGAAAAATATCATGTAAAAGAAAGAGTGACGGTTTGTGTCAATCTACTTAAAAGTTCATGAATTTTTATCGGGTAGTAATTTTAACTTCCTCTATAAATGAATCGAAAATTTTAAGGTAACGAAATCGATCACCCGAACCGTGTTTTATTTCAGCCGATTTTTCAACCTTTTATACAATCAGTCGGTTATCAATGTAATATCATAATTTTTAAATCGTACGCAACACAATCGATGTTTTTAGAACAACGCAACTTCATTAATAACTTGAAGGAGATAGAAAATTATAAATCATAAAATCAAAATTGAACATTTGATTTAGTGAATTTAGTGAGCCTTTTTCTTATATATAACACAAAACTAATGATAAAGGGTGTTCAACCCTTCTAATTCAATTAACCTGTATGTTACATCAATTTTTTTTTTCTAACATTTCAATCCGCTTAACCTACTATCCATCTCACTCAACACATTTAACCCAATTAAATTTCTAAAATTTATATAAATATATATATATATATATATATATATATATATATATATATATATATATATATATATATATATATATATATATATATATCAATTAATTTCAAACAAACTTAATTAAAAAAGTTAAAATAAAATTATATTTAAAAAAAATACAAAGACACCTAATTAAAATTAAAATCCAAAAACATAAGCTAAAATCCTAAAAGTATAATTATAATCCTAAAAAAACCCTACGTCTCCTATCCATATTGCAGTGATATCTTCTGTTGCAGACGAAGCGTCGTGTTTAACATACCTCCAGTCCAATAACCATGGGTCATAAGAAAAAGCACTAAATTCTTTTCGTAACAGTTTACATGAATTGTTCGCATCTTCTCTTCCATGATCTGTATTCTTTAGGTTTCCAACTTTCTAATGCGAAACTTCTCCTTACGGTATTGAGATTTGTACTCAACCTCTTTTATAAACGAATTTTTGAAGTCGACAATCTCACTGTCAATGTTAATTATCTCAAAACATAAAATGTATTTGTGTTGTTTATGATCATTTTGTATAAACAGATAAAAGTGTTCTATTTTTTTCGTTTATGTTCTCTCATTTATCCAAAAGTCTTTAACAACGATATAATTACAAGTTTTGTTTATTTTTATATTAAAAACACACGACTTAAAAGCAATCCAAGAGTTCAATTTTTATAATATTTAAATAAACAAAACAAAAGGATAAAGATGGATTTGGTGTCACGCATTTTGACAACATTTTGCACGTTATTATAAGTTTGGTTTTTATTTATGGAAGTGGGGGTGCCGGATGAATACTTTAATAACTTTTGTTGTGTTCCATACGTGCCTCGTGCGCGTAATGCTTTCATTTTTATTTATGAGCGGTCAAGATCTGTGTATCCAATTTGGACACACCACGTGTTTGAATTGGATCCGTCTGTCAAAGGTGTAATGAAAATATTTTTTTGTCTTATAAGATTTTATCATGTCAAAAAACCTGATTTCTTTTGTATGAAATTTTATTTGTTTTGAAAGAAAAAGTCAGGGAACGAGGAACACGAGAATTGGATCCGTCTGTCAAAGGTGTAATGAAAGTATTGTTTTGAGTTTGACGGGGTAATATATATGGATGTTGATTCATATAAATTCGATTTAAATAATAAGTTTGATATTCTAGAAATCCTATTTACAAGTATGAAATATATTTAAAAGCCCAATATATTTAAACATGTTCGGATAATACATTGTGATCATATTTAAATATGTTTAGTTATTTAATTTTGGCAAAATGATATTGGAGTCCTACAAACTCTGACCTTTTGTTTTAAAAAGTCTATAAAGTTTTTCCTTGTTTCTAGAGGCATGAACTTCATTAACTTTTGTCAAAAATACCCTTGACCCCCAAAAGAAGGGGTCAACCGGTTACAACTGCATAATAGTCAACCGACATCTCACTACCGTATCACTAAGTATCATCTTACTAAGCTGTCAATTCATTAAATATTATTAATTATGGCTCCTATTTTGAACCCTCCTCTCAAATACCGTCATGGAATCGATCTGCTACATATTCATTCGATCTGCTACAAATTCATTCGAACCCCCTGATTAGCAATCGATCTGCAAGATTGTGAAAATCTAAAATCTTGTTAAATCAAACAAATTTGAAACCAAAGCTTACATAGATTAGAAATTGAAGGTTGAACAAATCTGAAATTGAAATTGAATCTTGCATAAATCGAAGCAAAGAACCATTCTCGATCTACCTCCAGAAATCTAAAATCGAAGCTTGAACAAACTCGATGGTTATGAAATTGACGTTCGAAGCTTGAACAAATCTGAAATTGAAACTTGATCAAACATGTTTGTTATGAAACTTCGTTCTCGATCTAGCCTCCAGAAACAAGAACTCTGAAATTCGTTCTCGATCTAGCCTCCCAAAATTGTTTTCGATCTAGCTTGCATAATCCCTTCTCGACCTAGTTGTTGGATCTCCTTGACATATATACACATACACAAATGTTTCCTTCAAGACCTACAAATAGAGTAGCAAAGAAAGCCCCAAGCCCCGGTCTTTATCCATTAATTAAAAGAAGGGAAGTACATAAACAAACGTGCAATCAGAAGTGAGGGAGTGTGATGAGAACACACTTGATGTTTTTCCATGGTGACGATATGATTCAGAGGGAGGATCTACTTCTCTCTTAGAACTCTCGTTTCTCTATTCTTGGAGAACACACAAACGTATGAGACCAAAGGCCGTTAGAGGAGAGATAAGAGTGGATCTTAGACCAAAGACCACGTAGAGCTAGTCCTTTACTTGCCTGCGAGCAAATTTCTTCGAGTTCACCGTAGACGACGACGTCCATTGATGATCGCATGGATGAACATGACAGAACAGGGATAGAGAGGCCGAGGGATCAAGGAGGATAAGGGTGGTTACTGATGGCCAGTGGTCGTTGTGGTATCACATGTGAGGTGGGGAACAAGAGATGAAAGCCATGGGGTGGGTGGGTGGGCCATCGGCCAGTGACGTGTCAAATCTCTAACCCTCTAACCGGTTGTGAAGGTTAGATGAATCTAATTAACAGGTGAAATATGTTGTTATTCCCTTAGAAAGCAAGAAAAAAAGTTTAGGGACCTTTTAAACTTGAAGTTGATATTTCGTTGGGCTACAATGTCATTTTGCCTTTATTTTTTATACATGCTTAATCTATAAGGAATGACTAAATAAACACCCATATACTTTATATATACGTGTATTGAAAGTCAACTTGTTTTTATTTGTTGGTAAGATTAGTTGAAAATAGTTTGACTTTTGTTAAAAGGTGTATATTTAGCAAAACACAATCAATAAACTTACATAAAGTGTTCAACCAATATCATTATAACTAGTAATTTATTTTGTTTGCAGGCGAAAAAATTGTTCTGCTTGAAGGCTATTTGCTTTTTCTAAGATCGCAAACGTTAAAATGTTTGCGTGCTCTAGTTTCTTAGAGGACATGGAAAATGACTTCTAAAATCCGCAGACATCTTCTAAAATAAGTACAATTACTTTAATTATATTCGTTGAGCATTTATTTGAAAATTATCGTTGATACAACTCTTATTTCTTTCATTTGCATCAGAGTAAATTATCAATAACCACTTAATTATGTATTATAATTGCATTGATAAATACGTTTTATTTTTTAATTATGTATTTAAATAGTTACATGATATTGATCATCGGTAATGGTTAGAATGACTAATAATATAAATAGCTAATTTGATAAATAATATTATTAAACCATATAGGGTAGACTTTCAATTGAACTGATGCTATTAAAACAGGCAAATGGTTAGGAGTTAACCCGAATTAAAATTTTTAACTTGACCCATTTGAAACTAGGAGTTAACCCGGTTTGATGGGTAAGTATCTTGAGCCCCATAAGCAGCTATTTATAACTAGAGAGACTCCCATATTTTTATGTTCCAAGGCGATGTGGGATAAACATAAGAGCAACTACTCAGCAGATCTAATACATCCAATCGATTCAATTCATCGGCAACTTAAAATCGAGATTGATTCAACGAATTCACGTCATCTCTCAAAATCGAAATTGAAGTTTCAGCAGATTCACGTTAGCTCTCAAAATCGAAATCGATTCAATTCCTCAACAACTCCGGTACATTTGTGATATGCCATCAATTTTATTCTCTTCTGCCTTCCAATCGATTCCGTGAAAATTGTATGTGAAATCAAGGAACAATCAATTATAGTCGGACAACCCCAATCGTATTACACATGATTGTATAGTCGGACAACCCCAATAGTATCCCCATATTAAGAATTTGATGCTCAAATAAAATTTAAATGTATTAGAAAGGGCAAAATGGTCAAGGAATATGAAAATATGTAAACTATATGTTAAGACCTTTTATTAAGTCCTTATGAAATGTTATTTCTTATAAAAATTTGTTTGGAAAGCATAAGGGAAAAATTGAAATTTAGGGGACAAAAGTGAAGAAAATATTTGTCACTCTTTAAAATATGAATATCTCAAAATCTAGAAAGAATTGAGAAAAAGTAATGAAGGTTATTTTTGTAATATTTGATGTAACAAAAATATCGGAAAAATATTTGAGTCATTTCGAGTTAACGAATAATTTATGAAGGTTTTAAAATGGCCAAAAAATGAGTAAAGTCAAGTGATTTGTGATCATGCTTGAGGGTCTTTATCAGATAATCGATATAGATTCAGACTTAAGTTAGTGAGGGGAAGTTATAAAGCTCATTCTCACCTTTCTAAAGATATAAGGTTTAAAAAAAATGGGATCGTATGCAGGAGTTATAGTTGTTCAAAGATCAAGAAAACATAGGGTTAATTGTAGAATTCTTTTTCAAAAGGCATAGTCACTAAGGGTATTTTGGTGTTCATTTGACCAATTCAAAATTAGAACACTCCATAGTCCCGTTTTTACCTGGTATGCAACAAGAAACTTCAACCATGGAGGAAATCAGGAAAAGCTTGGCGTGCACATACACACTCTATGCACACATAGATTGGTTTTGTATGTATGTGCGATCTAGCCAATGAAAAGTAGTGAGGAAGTGTTGTAAAGGAAGCAAGATCGATGGTAGACAACAACCCTTGCTGCTGTCATCTGGTGGCTGAAAAAACAGCCTAATTGCTGCTGCCGGCAGCGGTGGCGCCGGCGGGCGGTTGTTGTCGGTGGGGATGAGATGTTTTAGGTCCGATTTCAGTTAGAAGCTCAAGAACTCCCTTGAATTGTGATTTTTTACAGCAACATGAAGGTACTTTCTAACCTAATTTCTAAATATATTAAATTGTTTGGGATTTCTTAATATATGCTAATAATTGGTTAAAGAATGATGTGGAAAGCTTATATTAAATCAGAAATTTGTTTGAACTTGTGTGTATGCTGGTATTATCTTGAAATTATAAACTTGTATGGGTTAGAAATTTGGGATTTGAATTTTTGATGCAAGAATCAGATTCTACTAGGAATTTGTGAAGCTTTCTTATGAATTATGGAACTTGAAAACATACTCTTTGAATTTTATTAGGTAATGGGTTGAACAACATCAAATGATCATGTAATTGATGTTCTTGAGGTTGAAGACGATGAATAGTGAGAATTATTGTTTGCAATATGCTTAATGATTTGAATCTATGAAATAAAACTATGGTGTTATTCTTAGAAAGGGTAAAGTGTTCTAATATAATGGAAAAGTGTTGATAACTTATATTTGAAAACAATGGATCTAAAATACACTCGTATGAGACAGTCTTGGTGAACTTGCAATTAAAAAGGGACAAAAACATAATAGTCAGAAGTATGGTTGCTTAAAGTTAAAATATATGTAAACATGAGTGTTTAAAACTATTGAACATGTAAATGTAATTTAAAGGTTTATAGTAAATTATTGGAATTAGATATGGGATAAGATTTGGTAATTGGAATAAAATTGTAAATGCTAACCCTTATGGGACAAGTTTTAGTATGTACAAAAATAACCTAAAAGAGAACATAGAATTGAACGAGAATGATATTTATGAAGTATTAGAAACTTTATCGGTTTAGTTTTGTCAAAATGACATAAACGAGTAAAATGAAGGATGTTTTGACATGTAACTATTAAAGTGAACTTATAGAAAAGTAAAAATAAGAATGTTGCTAAAATAACTTGGTAAAATATAAAAATAACATATTTGGCCAAAATGGGACAAAAAATGAAAACTGGCAAATTTGGGTATTAAGTTTTTGTAAATCATCTTTAGCCAATGGAATGGAATTGGATAATTATTAAAAGGAATTCAACTATAATTAGAGAAATATTATGTGTTTAATTGTGTATTATATATTTCTAATTTTTTTAATGATAGACATGGAATGGTGCTTAAAAGTGGTTAAAGCTGAGAACTATGTTGATTGGTGTAGCTAGACATACCTACCTATTGATGTGAGTACATAGTGGATTTTTTTACATTGAGTACGTGTCACAAATGCTAAATTTCTTTCCAATGATATTTTTATACATATTTGAAAGAGTTTTATAAAAAGTCATTGTATACTTATTATAAAATTATTTTCAAGAAAGTTGGATGTTTTTATAAAACTTATGGGTTACCATAAAGAGTTTGTTATATATATATATATATATATATATATATATATATATATATATATATATATATATATATATATATATATACACACACACACACACACACACACACATATATATATATATATATATATATATATATATATATATATATATATATATATATATATATATATATATGTCGTGTTTATTATAAATAGTTTATCTTATAAGTGAAGATATAGTTTGTAAGTAAAGACATTGTTTTAGTATAAAGGAATGATTATGAGATTGCCACTCTTACGAATCTATTTACTATAAAAGACTATGTACATAGTAGTGGTTATATGCTAGTAGTTGCATAATCATGACATGGCATATTGTGCTCGTCATATGATCATACATTCATTGAATCCGTGTTGCATATGCTTAAAAAGCTTAATCTTTTGCCTTCGGAGAACCACTGGGATGGTACCTCCCGTACCAAAGTGGTTATCTCCAACCTCTATTTGGGAAAGGCCCATTTGGGTAGCCTAAGTGAGAAAGGCCCAATAGTTCAATGTCAGTCGGGAGAGTCCCACTAACTCATTGATCATAAACTTACACCAAATAGGGAAAAGCCCTAAAGGTTTGAGCATATGAACGAATGAGTCCAAATACTCCTACTGTTAGATTTGAAAGAAAGCTAAGGTGATTCGGATAAACTGTTTCACAAGGTCGTGTGCTTGCAACCATCCATTGCATTTGTATTACTTTGTTTGTTGGTATTAATATACGAGTTGAAATTGTATTATAAATTAATATGTTTTGTAATTAGGATATAAAGCTTTTCAAATAAGCACTTTGAACTGAATATTGAAGTATCAACTTTCAAAGGAGTATTTTTAAAAATGACGTTCGAAATATTAGTTTCATTGAATATTATGATTTGAGTATTTGAAATATTGAGTTTTTAAAGAGTAAATTGAAAGGAATATCAGAATCCTCTATTTCAAATGAAATTTTGATTAAAGTATTTGAAATAGAAATTTCAAATGAATGATTTAAAGTATACTTATATATTTGACTATTTGTTCCAAAACAATATTTTGATTACTTTTGGAAACACTATTTCTCAAGAGTTGTTATTTTGAAAATGTTTGGAAATATAATATTATGCTTTGTGTTTAAAACATATGTAGCTTGCGAGACAATTTGCCTTATGTATCATTGTTTTTAATGCCATGTATCCAAACACATGTTGTTTAGTATTGGATCAAAGTAATGAAGGACTTAAAAGATATTAGACGTTCTATAGATAATAAATTACCAAAAGAAAGAATTATTTCCTAATACGATATAGTCATGATATGTACTGAGAGATGCTTTGTTTATGGTATAGCATACCTTTGTAGTTGTATTGTAATGTTTTGTCATATCCCAGGATTTTATTTGGGCTATTTTGATTGAGTTGTTTCAGTATGAATTTTATCCAATTAGCCCAGTGGTCATGTTGAAATTTCGGTAGAAATGTTGGATTATTTTGTGACATTAGCTTTTAAATGTTTTATTGCTTACTATGGTTTATGTTGATATCAGTTTGTAAAAATTTTAAAACTCATTTGTTTTTGTCATGACCAAAATTTCAAAAAGGTGACTTAATATCAGAAAAAAGGTTGTTAAAATACGTGTTTTTTAATAATCTATTGTGTTTTATAAATTATTACACCAATTAACATGTATAAAAGATGGGGTGTTGTAGGTTGAGTTTTGTATCAATCAATATTAAGCATTGTAAAACCAGATTTATTGAAACTATATGTTCAGTTAAAAAATTATTAGTTATTTTTATATATACTTCAGACTTTAAACAACAAACAATTTTTTCTTGCAGACTACTGACGTTTAGTACACGTCTTCTTCCACATATTTGGTTATTAGATTGGAGATGTTTTACCTATTCAAAAATAAACAACGTATAAATGTATCATTATTTTATTGCAATTTCTGCATAGACGAATAAACTTTTGTAGGTAACAAATTTCGCAACTGTATACATTTAGCCGCTTTCATGTTTTGTACATATTTGGCCAATAAACAAAGACCGATGCCAAATGTTGTTAACAAACTTCCTTTACAAATTTGCCCCAATTTATTTTACTAATTTTCTTTTACAAGTTTTTCACTATTTTTTTAAAACAATTTAACAACTTTTTCCCAATGTTTATCTATGTATTTGTTTTATGTACGTTTTTAAAGAATTTTCTGTTTTCACAAATTAGTGTTTTCTTATAAATTCATTTCACGAAATGTTGCTAACTTCTTTTATTAATTTGTTTTCATATGTGACGTTGTAAGAGCATCTCTACTTGACGGTTTTTGTAATGTCAAATATTAGTAATCAATCTTAATTTTTTAATAATGGAGTGAATTGTTTTTGGGTTAATAATACAAACTTATTAGATTCGACTAAATGTTTTTCAGATCAATTTACAATTTTATTTTTTACAAAATCAATTTGTTACCTAAATGTTTTTCAGATCAATTTACGATTTTATTTTTTACAAAATCAATTTGTTACAATTTTATAAAAATGATTACCTAAAAAAGTTAGAAAATAGATTTTCGAAACTGAATTTATAAAAAAGTCATATGTGAAAACAAAAAATCTTAAAAAACACAAACATAAAAGCAAATATAAAAAGTGTAAGTGTATATTGGGAAAAAGTTATAAAGAAATTTGTAAAAAGTTTGGAACAAAATTTTAAAAACAGTTTTATCTATATATATATATATATATATATATATATATATATATATATATATATATATATATATATATATATATATATATATATATATATATATATATATATATATATATATATATATATAATATACATATATATATATATATATATATAATATACATACATATATATATATATATATATATATATATATATATATATATATATATATATATATATATATATATATATATATATATATCTATATATATATATATATATAATGTATGTATATATATATATATATATATATATATATATATATATATATATATGTATATATATTTTATATATATATATATATATAATATACATATATATATATATATATATATATATATATATATATATATATATATATATATATATATATATATATCTATACATATATATATATATATATATATATATATATATATATATATATATATATATATATATATATATATATATATATATAGGGTCCGGTTCCGGTGAGGACTCTTTTTTCGGTGAGGACTTGCGAGGACACCTTAAAAAAATTGAAAAAAAATATAAAAAAAAATACAAATCATAAAATCGAGAATAGTACTATATCATTATCAAAAAAATTTTGAAAAAAAATTTGCATCATTTTAAAACGTAATGATGCAATTTTTCTGTTTTTATTTTGGATCATTATTTCATTATAAAAAAAATAATGATCGATAAGTTTTTTTTTGAATCTTTTTTTTCTCCGATATAGTAATATTATCCATTTTATTATTTATATTTTTTTTATATTTTTTTCAATTTTTTTAAGGTGTCCTCGCAAGTACTCACTTTAAGAAGAGTGCTCACCCGATCCTGATTATATATATATATATATATATATATATATATATATATATATATATACATACATACATACATACATACATATATATATATATATATATATATATATATATATATATATATATATATATATAATCGGGAAAAAAATAATAAAGAAAATTTTTTGTAAGAAAGTAAGAAATAATCTCATCAATTGATCAAATCATATCAATGGCTATTAAAATGCAATCATATTTTTGGTATATATTTCAAAATTAAATGATATAACATTACTTGCAAAAGAATACCATTTTTACCTTGATTAAAACCATTCATACTTTAATTACTGATTTATTACCTTCTGTAACGCCAAAAACATGTTTATTATATAATTATAATAAAAGGGCAAAATGGTCGTTTTACCTCAAAAGGGTAAATTGGTCATTTGGACAAAAAGGATTTGTTTCGTAATAATATTTTAAGTCTTGGACTCAAAATGTTATAAAAATGTGATTTTGTCATTAGTTTTTGTAAATGGTGGCAAAAGTTTGAGAAATACAACTTTAAGGACCAAAGTGTAATTTCTGGAAGTATATAAGCAAGAACTTGTGCAGAATTTTGGGGGTTACGGGAGTGATCTAGGAGCTGATTTTCTGCAGAGATTTGAGAGTTCTTGAAGGCTTGGAATTAGCAAGCTTGATTATAGCATTCACAAGGGTAAAATTGGAAGTTTTGAGGTAAGTTTCCAAGCTCTTGACTAGTTGTTCTTGGTGAGTTGTGTAGAACTCAAAAACTGCAATTTCAGTTGTGTTTGGGTGTTTAAAATGGTTAAATACTTCCATTAAGTCATAATAGTAAGGACTTAACCAAAGAAAACGGAAGTAGGTTGTTAATATTGATGAATTTGAAGATTTGGGGTTGTTAGAATTAAGAACCCTAATTCTTCATATGTTTGATTGAGGGTGTTTTGATGGTTAAAAACCTTGTTAATATGTAAGGTTTAAGCCTAGGAACAAACCCCAAACAATTAAGAACAGAAATAAGGACTTAATGGACCAAATCTGCAAGCTACAGTGCATAAATCGCGACTGGCCAGGGAACCTGCACTGCCGTTAGGCGCAGTGTGCCCCAAAGCCAGGCGGGGTGCGCCAAGGCGCAGTGCGCCCCCTCCTAGGCGCAGTGCGCCCCCCAGGCAGGGGCCAGGCAGGGGATCAAAAACGCTAACTTTTGCTTGGGTTGTCCGATTTAGCTCAAATTTGAACCATAGGCTCGTTATAGTCTAAAAAGTTTGGGAAAATTTTCATATCGAGTTTTCGACCCCTCGGGGGCACTGTAGACCTATCCGAATGCCTCGGTGAATAGTAAAATTCATATAAAGTTAGTAAACGGAAAGTTTATTAACTAGGCATTCTTTATAACGATATTGTATTGAACTCTAGTGTATTAGAGTTAATTGAAATGATATATTAACCTATAATCATTGTGAAATAATGGAATTATAGGTACGGGACAAAATCTTACGGAATACATTACAAGTCAAGAAACGACGAAAGCTAGTGGTAGCAAGCAACAAGGTGAGTAATCTTGATTATATCTAGTATGATATATTGGCGCAGCCTTGTTGGCTAAGATTACTATCGTTGATATTAAATGGTGCGGTCTTAGGACCATGATTTTGGGTTATTGAACCCGAGATGGTGCGGCCTTAAGGCTATGACTCCGGTGCGGCCTTTGGGCTATGTCTCCGATGTTTGGTGCGGCATTCGGGCTATGATTTTGGTGCGGCCTTCGGGCTATGATGTTCGGTGCGGCCTTTATGGCTATGATTATGGTGCGGTCAGTGATGACCATGACTTTTGGGACAGAAATTGTTTAAGAGTTTAATTGTTGTTATTCTCTTGTATATGCTTATTTGATTGCTTGATTACTCATTGGGCTTTGTAGCTCACAGTTTATTTGATATGTCCCTGCAGGTGAGCGTGATCCCGCGAAGGGAAAAGACAAAGTCCGTGACTGAGGACTTAGTGTTGAAGTAATACCCGACTTGAAGAATGTATAATATTTAATGTATTGTACTTCGTGATACTCTTGTACTCGAATTATATTAACTAATACCCCTTATTATGTTTTATTTGTAAAATATTTGGTTTGAAAAATGAAAATTTTTTGGGGTGTTTTTGGTTAATAAGTCGGGTGTTACAAGTTGGTATCAGAGCCGTGGTTTAAGTGAACTAGGTGTCTTAGACTAGATTCCTGGACTTAAACCTTGAGAGAAGAATAGATAAATGGACTGTTAGATATATATAAGTTTGTTATTATATATGTAATCTTACGGTTTGTTGAAATTTTGAAGTATGAGAAATACACGAAGCAATCCCACTGGTGTGAATTCGCGTGGAACTGCAAGAAGTAGACAGGTCATGTGGCTCTGTTGGGCGAAGAACACCAGCACGGGAACCGGTGGGACAAAATCCACCTGATATTCGGGCGATAGTGGAAGAAGTGGTTAGGCAAATGATACCAGCATTATCGAACAACCCTAACCCGAGTGGCAATCCTAATCCGAGTGCCAATCCTGATCCTACTGAAGAGGCTGCAAAAAGTGTTCATGACAGGCAGCTAGAAGATGAAAGCCAGGGAGAAAGTCGTGCCCGGGCAGTAAAAGAAACTCAAGGTGGAGAAGCCTCGACAAAGAAAATTGGGTGTACTTATAAATCCTTCCTTGGTTGTAAACCAAAGGAATTCTCGGGGACAGATGATCCAGTCAAAGCTATGGAATGGATCATGCATATCGAGAAGGTGTTTCGAGTAAGCAAGTGTGCGGATGATGATAAAGTGGAATTTGCCATGAACCAACTTACAAGCGGTGCACTACATTGGTGGCAAACCTACTACAAATCACTGGATCTTGATTCGTCCCAATCGATACCTTGGGAGCAATTCAAGACAAAGTTCAATGAAGAATACTGTTCGGAAGTAGCTATTCAGAAGCTGGAGGATGAATTCTTGCACCTGGAACAGGGTTCCCGATCTGTTCAGGAATATACTCTTAGCTTTCTGGAGAAAGCTAGGTTCGCGGAACACCACATCTACACTGAAAAGAGAAAGATCGACAAGTATGTTCGGGGGTTGACAACCCGAATTAGAGAAATAGTGCAACCGTTGAAACTAACTACTTTCCGGCAAGTGGTGGATCGAGCCACAGAAAGGGAGACTGAATTAAAGCGACAAGAAGATGAAAAGAAGGCCGTTGAAACAAAAAGAAAGGCGGAAGACCAAGGTTGGACGCTTCAAAAGAAGTCGCAACAATCCGGTTCTAAGGGTAAAGGTCAAAGGGATGATAGAAAGTGGTGTGAAAAATGTAGAAAATGGCACTCTGGGAGTTGCCGGGTCAACACTACATCCGCAAGTTGTCGAAATTGTGGAAAACCGGGACATGATGCTTACAACTGTCGGGCGGAACGTAGGTGTTTTCAGTGTGGAGCTACGGATCATCTTCGCCTGAACTGTCCCGAGTTGAAGTCTATAGCGATCAGTGATAGACCCAGGATTGAACAGGGCGGGAAGAAAGAAGAGCCGAAGAACAGGGGACGACCGATAGCCTCGCGAGCTTTCCAGATGACTGTGGAAGAAGCCCGTGAGAAGACAGATGTGGTGACAGGTATTTTCACTCTCACTACCATACCTGTATATGTTATTTTTGATCCGGGAGCCACTCACTGTTTTGTATCGGAATCTTTATTGCCTCGCCTGAATGTACCTTTAACACCAATGGACGAAAGTCTAGAAGTAGCTATAGCGGACGGCCGATATGTTTGGGTTTCCGAACACCTGGAAGGTTGTCAGCTTAAAATCTACGGGACCATCTTCCCTATAGATTTGAAGCCGATGACTACCAATGAATTTGGTGTAATTGTGGGGATGGATTGGTTAGCAACGAATTATGCTAACGTGGATTGCAGAAATAAAAATATCACAATATTATCACCAGATGGAAAATGGATAAAGATTCAGGGTGAACGACCCCAGTTGAGAATGCCAGTTATCTCCTTTGCTCAAGCCCGAAGCTGTGTTAGTAAAGGGGGGATGTCTTACTTGGCTTATGTGTCGGTGGCTCAACCGATTAAAGTGGGGGTAGCGAATGTGAATGTGGTGAACGAATTCCCAGATGTGTTTCCAGATGAACTTCCAGGGTTGCCACCAGATCGACAGGTTGTGTTCACGATTGAACTAGTTCCGGGAGCTGCACCTGTTGCCCGAGCTCCATACCGATTAGCACCTTCAGAGATGGTGGAACTGCGAAAACAACTGGAAGAATTGTTAGACATGGGTTTCATCAGACCGAGTACATCGCCTTGGGGAGCCCCTATTCTGTTTGTTAAGAAGAAGGATGGGTCAATGCGCATGTGTATTGACTATCGGGAGTTAAACAAGATCACGGTGAAGAACAAGTACCCGCTACCCAGAATAGACGATTTGTTTGACCAGCTGCAAGGCGCGTCATATTTTTCCAAGATTGATCTGAGGTCGGGTTATCACCAGTTGAAGATAAGGGAGTCAGACATTCCGAAGACAGCTTTTCGAACGAGATACTGTCATTATGAGTTTTTGGTGATGCCTTTTGGGTTAACCAATGCTCCAGCTGTATTCATGGATCTCATGAACCGAGTGTGTCGACCGTTCCTTGATACCTCGGTGATAGTGTTCATTGATGACATCTTAGTGTATTCTCGGAGCCAAGCTGAACATGAAGTGCATCTGCGACAAGTGTTGGAGTTGCTTCGCCAAGAAAAACTGTATGCGAAATTCTCCAAGTGTGATTTCTGGCTAAGAGAAGTCCAATTTCTTGGTCATGTAATCAATGCCGAAGGAGTGAAAGTTGATCCAGCAAAGATTGAAGCCGTGATGAAGTGGGAACCGCCTCGGAGTCCAACTGAAATACGAAGTTTCCTTGGTTTAGCAGGCTATTATAGAAGATTTGTCGAGGATTTCTCTTCGATAGCTGCTCCGTTGACCAAGTTAACTAAGAAAGGTGAAAAGTTCGTGTGGGCCGAAAAACAGCAAGAAGCATTCCAGAAGTTGAAACAATCTTTGTGTGAAGCACCAGTGTTAGCACTACCACAAAGCGGAGAAGAGTATGTGATTTACAGCGATGCTTCTAGAATTGGTCTTGGTTGTGTGCTAATGCAGAAAGGTCGGGTCATAGCCTATGCGTCCCGACAATTGAAAGATGCCGAGAAGAAGTATCCAGTTCATGATCTGGAATTAGCTGCTGTGGTTCTAGCATTGAAGCTGTGGAGGCATTATTTATACGGTGTAAAGTTTGTTATTTACACGGATCACAAGAGTTTGAAGTACCTCTTCGATCAGAAAGAGCTTAGTATGAGACAGCAAAGGTGGATGGATCTGCTTAAAGACTTTGACTGTGAAATTCAGTACCATCCTGGCAAGGCGAACGTGGTGGCAGATGCTCTAAGCCGAAAAGAAGCTCCTTTGAAAATTTCATCTGCATGCATGGGTGTAGTAAGCCGGTTACCAGGACTGATCCGTTCGGCACAGGAAGAAGCATGTAAGCCGGAGAATGTAAAAAGCGAACGAATGGTTGGATACTTGAAGCATCTGGAAGAAAATGCTCAGAAATTGAAGACCTTCAGAGGCCGAATATGGGTTCCGAAACAAGGAGAAGCACGGAATTTACTTCTAGAAGATGCTCATTATAGCCGATATGCAGTTCATCCGGGCAGTACCAAGATGTATCGGACGCTAAAACCGATGTATTGGTGGCCTGGAATGAAGAGGGACATCGGAAGATTTGTGGAAAGATGTTTGACTTGTCTGCAAGTTAAGTCAAACCATCAGAAACCGTACGGGGAAATACAACCATTGCCAATTCCAGAGAAGAAATGGGACCATATTACCATCGATTTTGTGACAAAGTTGTCGCGGACACCGCGAGGTTATGATTCTATATGGGTGATTGTTGATCGATTGACCAAATCGGCACAATTTATACCATATAAAGAAAAGTACAGGGTAGATCAACTGGCGAAAATCTACATTGATGAGGTGATTTGTCGACATGGACTACCAGCATCGATTGTATCGGACCGAGATAGTAGATTTACTTCCCATTTTTGGCAGAGTCTTCAAGAGCAGTTGGGTACAAAAGTACTTATGAGTACCTTATACCACCCGCAAACCGACGGCCAAAGTGAAAGAACGATCCAAACTTTGGAAGACATGTTGAGGACTTGTGTCATAGACTTCGGTGGAAGTTGGGAAGATCATTTACCTTTAGTGGAATTCGCGTACAATAACAGCTATCATTCCAGCATTCAGATGGCCCCGTATGAAGCCTTGTATGGAGCATCGTGTCGTACTCCGACCTGCTGGACTGAAGTTGGGGAAAAGCCGTTGGCTGGACCCGAAATTGTAGCACAGACTGAAGAAAAGATCAAATTGATACGCGAAAATTTGAAGGTAGCTCAAAATAGACAGAAACAGTATGCGGACAAACGGGTGAAACCGATAGAATTTCAAGTAGGAGATATGGTAATGCTCAAAGTATCCCCTTGGAAAGGCTTAATTCGTTTTGGGAAGAAAGGAAAGCTGAGTCCTCGCTTCATTGGACCTTTCCGTATATCCCAAAGAGTTGGAGCTGTGGCGTATAGACTGGAGTTACCTGATGAACTTCATGGTATACATGACGTATTCCATGTGTCCCATTTGAGGAAAACTCTGTTTGACAAGTCTCAACATATACCTCTTGTTGAAATTGAGGTGGATGAAAAGCTGAGATACCCGGAACAACCCGAGCGAGTATTAGACCGCAAGACAAGACAGCTGCGAAATAAGAAGATCAGCATGGTGAAAGTGCTTTGGCGTCATCACAAAGGTTCTGACATGACGTGGGAGACCGAAAGTGAAATGAGGGAGAAATATCCTCAACTTTTTGTATGATTTCGGGGACGAAATCTCTTAAAGGAGGGGAGAATTTGTAACGCCAAAAACATGTTTATTATATAATTATAATAAAAGGGCAAAATGGTCGTTTTACCTCAAAAGGGTAAATTGGTCATTTGGACAAAAAGGATTTGTTTCGTAATAATATTTTAAGTCTTGGACTCAAAATGTTATAAAAATGTGATTTTGTCATTAGTTTTTGTAAATGGTGGCAAAAGTTTGAGAAATACAACTTTAAGGACCAAAGTGTAATTTCTGGAAGTATATAAGCAAGAACTTGTGCAGAATTTTGGGGGTTACGGGAGTGATCTAGGAGCTGATTTTCTGCAGAGATTTGAGAGTTCTTGAAGGCTTGGAATTAGCAAGCTTGATTATAGCATTCACAAGGGTAAAATTGGAAGTTTTGAGGTAAGTTTCCAAGCTCTTGACTAGTTGTTCTTGGTGAGTTGTGTAGAACTCAAAAACTGCAATTTCAGTTGTGTTTGGGTGTTTAAAATGGTTAAATACTTCCATTAAGTCATAATAGTAAGGACTTAACCAAAGAAAACGGAAGTAGGTTGTTAATATTGATGAATTTGAAGATTTGGGGTTGTTAGAATTAAGAACCCTAATTCTTCATATGTTTGATTGAGGGTGTTTTGATGGTTAAAAACCTTGTTAATATGTAAGGTTTAAGCCTAGGAACAAACCCCAAACAATTAAGAACAGAAATAAGGACTTAATGGACCAAATCTGCAAGCTACAGTGTATAAATCGCGACTGGCCAGGGAACCTGCACTGCCGTTAGGCGCAGTGCGCCCCAAAGCCAGGCGGGGTGCGCCAAGGCGCAGTGCGCCCCCTCCTAGGCGGAGTGCGCCCCCCAGGCAGGGGATCAAAAACGCTAACTTTTGCTTGGCTTGTCCGATTTAGCTCAAATTTGAACCATAGGCTCGTTATGGTCTAAAAAGTTTGGGAAAATTTTCATATCGAGTTTTCGACCCCTCGGGGGCACTGTAGACCTATCCGAATGCCTCGGTGAATAGTAAAATTCATATAAAGTTAGTAAACGGCAAGTTTATTAACTAGGCATTCTTTATAACGATATTGTATTGAACTCTAGTGTATTAGAGTTAATTGAAATGGTATATTAACCTATAATCATTGTGAAATAATGGAATTATAGGTACGGGACAAAATCTTACGGAATACATTACAAGTCAAGAAACGACGAAAGCTAGTGGTAGCAAGCAACAAGGTGAGTAATCTTGATTATATCTAGTATGATATATTGGCGCAGCCTTGTTGGCTAAGATTACTATCGTTGATATTAAATGGTACGGTCTTAGGACCATGATTTTGGGTTATTGAACCCGAGATGGTGCGGCCTTAGGGCTATGACTCCGGTGCGGCCTTTGGGCTATGTCTCCGATGTTTGGTGCGGCCTTCGGGCTATGATTTTGGTGCGGCCTTCGGGCTATGATGTTCGGTGCGGCCTTTATGGCTATGATTATGGTGCGGTCAGTGATGACCATGACTTTTGGGACAGAAATTGTTTAAGAGTTTAATTGTTGTTATTCTCTTGTATATGCTTATTTGATTGCTTGATTACTTATTGGGCTTTGTAACTCACAGTTTATTTGATATGTCCCTGCAGGTGAGCGTGATCCCGCGAAGGGAAAAGACAAAGTCCGTGACTGAGGACTTAGTGTTGAAGTAATACCCGGCTTGAAGAATGTATAATATTTAATGTATTGTACTTCGTGATACTCTTGTACTCGAATTATATTAACTAATACCCCTTATTATGTTTTATTTGTAAAATATTTGGTTTGAAAAATGAAAAATTTTTGGGGTGTTTTTGGTTAATAAATCGGGTGATGACTCTTTTTTAGGTGAGGACTAGCGATGACATCTTAAAAAAATTGAATAAAATATAAAAAAAATACAAATCATAAAATCGAGAATAGTACTATATCATTATCAAAACAAAATTTGAAAAAAAATTGGATCATTGAAAAACGCAATGATCCAATTTTTCTGTATTTATTTTGAATCATTATTTCATTATAAAAAGAAATAATGATGCAAAAGTTTTTTTTGAATCTTTTTTTCTCTGATATAGTATTATGATCCATTATATATATATATATATATATATATATATATATATATATATATATATATATATATATATATATATATATATATATATATATATATATATATATATATATATATATATATATATATTTCAAATTTGTTAAGGTGTCCTCGCGAATCCTCACCGAAAAAAGATTTCTCACCGGATACGGACCCTATATATATATATATATATATATATATATATATATATATATATATATATATATATATATATATATATATATATATATATATATATATATTAGTTGAAATAAGATCATCTAAATTTTGTGAGACTGGGAAACTCAATCCTAGCCACTTATTTTGGAGATCAAAAAATAATAAAAAATTAAAATAGGCTAAAATAATGAGATTTTTCAAAAAAAAAAATTCTACTTATTTTCGCTACTTATTCTATCTGAAATTTTTTTTTAAAAAAATCGAAAAAAAACTTGGAAAAATCAAAAAAATATTCTAGTAGAATGTTGCTAGATGTTGTATATTCTAATAGAATATTACACAAACTATTGTAATATTCTACTAGAATATGAAAAAAACGCTAATATTTTTTTATTATTTTTTATATTTTTATGTTTTTTTTAATTTTTTTTAATTAAAAATGACGAAAATAATAAATAAATACATTTTTTTCAAAATTTTTCATTTATTTTCCATTTTTTTATTTTTTTTTGTTTTACAACCAAAATGAGTGGTTAGGAATGCGTCTCCCGGTCTCAAGAAATATAATTGTTTCATATGAAGGATCCAATATATAGGGTTAGGTTCTTTTAAGAACTCAAATATTCATGAGATCTTGAGAACTTAATGACATCCATTAGATCCTTATCTAAATCAAAAAGGGCTTGATCGTCATTTTATAAATCTAATTTAATTTTAATTTTTTTTATTTTTGGCAACAGAATATCAATTCCTAAAAATAAGCTCAATCAAATTCAAATTTCAAATTTAAAAAACTTTATGATTTTCGTTTTTTTTAATGTGAGAATTTTTGAAATTTGAAAAAAACATAAAAATTCTGAATTTAAAAAAAACAAAATTTTGAAATTAAAAAAACATATTAGTGTATTTGCATGTGTATATATGCATACTCACAGATGCATATATGCATACTCGCAGATGCATATATGCATATTTTCACAATTCATATATACGTATTTGTATTTTTAATATCTAAATGTAAAAAATGAATAACGTATTTTATTATAAACAATAATATACAATTGTTTTTAACGATACATACATAAAATTTAAAAAGTACAACGAAAAATAATGAACGTTACATACAAAAAATATAACAAATACAACGAAAATTCTTGATGTCTTCATTCCTCAAATTTTCAATTTTCATTTCTTCAATTTGCTCGATAACTTCTCCAAAATCTGCAATAACATTAATAAAAATTAATATACATGTATATTCAAAATCATTAAAATAAATACATACATGCATATACGCATATGAACAAATGCATGTCTATTTTATCATATATAGGCATATATGCATATGTACACATACACATTTATATGCATATAAACACTTATGCACATATGCACATGTGCACATATATGCACATATGTACACACACATTTTTGCACATGTAATCACATATGCACACATGTGTACACACACGTTTTTGCACATATACACATGCACCTGCAGGAATTCACATTCAAAGGAATGTATGCACAAACATGGATATACACAAGTTATCATATATATGCATGTATGCATTTATGAACATATGTACGTATGTATTTATGTATATATGCACATACGTATGTACACACACAAATAGAAAAAAAACATAAGTACAATGCTATAACTCACACATATGCATATTTACATGTATATATGGACATATATGTATGCATATATGCAAATACACATATGTGAATATGTACACATATGCACATATGCACATGTGCACATATACACTTATATATTTGTCTCATTAAGAAAAAGAAATCCTATAAAATTGTATGATTGTATCTTACCACCCAAGGAGTTGTTCAATGACCACTCAAAGCTTTTCCACATTTTCCGATTTGGCAATCGATTATTTTTACAATATGATCACCACTGTCAATCCCAAACACAAGTGACTTCAATATATATAAATCAGAGAAAAGGAAAAAAGAGCAAAACAAAGATTACTAACAACATGCTGAGTAGAAGCAATAATTTTCCCATCTGCACTAAATGTTGCTGCAACAGTTGACCTTGGAGAGGGGACCAAAGGACAATATTCGGTTCACTCCTCTGTGTTCACAGCCTCCATGATACAGTCATACAAAAAGTAACTGCTCAAACACTGTGGTACTGGAATAAAATTTTGTGTGGGATGGAGAGAAAAATCAAACCAAAAAGAAATTAATCATACATTCGGTTCATTCATCTGTGTTCACAGATCTAGTGAAAGTAGTGTGTAGGGTTTTTAGAGAGTCGTGGTGCCATCGAATTAGAGAGAGACAAAGATCGGCAGCGGTTTCACATGGTGATTGATGAAGGCATTTCAACAAACACTTGATGATTTATATGTAACAAAAATCCATTCAGACATTTCAACAAACACTTGATGTGCATTACAGTGTACCATTATTCAGAAATCGATATTCACAAATAGATTAATAAAAAAATCAGAAATCAAATCGTGTTTTGATCTAGGAAAGAGCAGGTAGCAGAGAGAGGAGGAGAAAGTTTATCAGTCGATGTCAGATATAAGAAGATAACCAAAAATTAACCTTGAATAGGAGGTATGGACTTGACGCAGCCGAGTTCGACATCAGATATAAGCCGTCCTTGAAAATGGTTAACAATAGCACATCGGGGATTGCATCTTGATTCTTGAATAGGAGGTATTGAGTTGGGTCGATTAGGGACTGATCGAAAGCCAAGTTCATATCCACCGCCGGCTCTAATCGTCCTTTTTCCGGTGAGGCATCTAATGCTTGTGCAGTAGTGAATCGTGTTTAAGGAGATGAGAAAATCGCTTGCTCAATTCACCGATTAGGGATGAGTGGAGGCGTGAAAACACGGAAGAGAGATAAAGAGAGAGAGAGAGAGAGAGAGAGAGAGAGAGATTTTGTGCTGATTTTTAGGGGTTGCATAATATCATGGATTCCATCGATTTTTAATCCCTAAATTACCCCTGTATTTCTTTTTAAAAATTCTAATATGTCCTTAAATTTGATTATAATAACAATTATGCCACTGTTGATCTAGGCCATCAAAAATTTTGATCTAAAGGTTCAGATTTGGTTCTCGAGATCTCATGAATATTTGAGTTCTCACAAGAACCTAACTCTATATATATATATATATATATATATATATATATATATATATATATATATATATATATATATATATATATATATATATATATATATATATATATATATATATATATATATATAATGACAGGTTTTATGTAGAACCAGATTATTTCAGCTAACCATAGAATCATGATACGCCTAGGTCATCGTGCGGTCAAAAATAATAAAATACATCACTCTCAGTAGTACAGTGGTAGTCAGGGTCGATCCACAGGAGTTACGTGGTCAAGATAGGCAACAGATTACCAATTGTAGTGTCACTCTACAACCAGAGGATCTAGTTTCTAACTTTTACCGAAAACAGTCCAAAATCACAAAATCCGACAAATTCCAATTCAAGCATAAACTCAAACTAAAATCAAAACCAAAACCTAATCTAATTACTTACTGAAATCAGAAATGCTATTCAGAAACAAAAGTAATAAAGATCAAGCCAACACAATCAAACATTCAAACTCATTCCAAAACACCGAATCATGAAATAAATGCAAAAAGAGCAAGTAAACATAACCGAATGCTTATTTGTATAAAAACTCAGATCCAAACTTGTTCAAAATAGAAAACATAAAATTTCAGAAACTTAAAACCTAATGCTAATGGTTTTCACACCCAGTAACACTAGCCAAGCTACTAAAAACTACTAAAACTACTTGAAAATTAAATGAGAAAACAATAAATACCACTTATGGTCGACTGAAAACTGAAACTTGGAGTCAAAGAAGCCTTGGGTGTCGTTCCTATGCCAGGTCTTTGCTGCTGATTTCGACCTAGAACCCTCTATTTATAGTTTTGGAAAATAAGAAGCCACGTCGCGCGTATTTAGAATCCGCGGCGCACGTACGAGTTTATCCCGGTTTTCTCGGCATTTGAATCCTTCTCACCGCCTCAATCATGAGTCATGACTCAGCGCGTCGCGCCCTTGTGCATATCCGCGGCACGCGTGCTTATTCGACTCTTTTTTCTTTATCTTCAAACTTCTTCCATTTTGTACCATTTTAGTCCCTGTTTACATCTTTTCTTTCCAAACAAGCACTGACACAAAAAGTGAGAATACCACAACATATATGATATAAAATCACCAAGAATAGGGCTCAACAACGACTAAAATATTTGATATTAGTAGGCGTTGTCAAATCATATGAATATTTGGTTCTGTATTGAACTATATATATATATATATATATATATATATATATATATATATATATATATATATATATATATATATATATATATATATATATATATATATAAGGAGGATCGTGTAGGAACCCAAAATCCGGTAAGAACCGTAATGACAAATCTGGACCTTTAATCATGAAAAATGGGTGGATAAGATTGAATGTGAATAAAATGTCACATCTTAAAAGCTTGGGGGCTACACTTGTCGGTATATGGTTTGCTGGGTTTTTTTATTCCCCCGCTTAGTTTTTGGGACATAATTTTTTTTCTTTGTAAAAAATATTCTAAAAAAACCAAAGTTCTTAAAATTTAATTCTCTACAAAACAAGCACAATCATGAAAATTTGAAAAAAAAAATATCTTTTTTATTTTTTATTATTATAATAAATCAAAAATTAAAAAAAAAATTCTAAAAGTTATGAAATTTTAATGGATAATTGTAGATATTATATTAGTAAGTTTGCAAAAAAAATTTGAAAAAAAAGGTTTTTTTCATGTTTATTTTTATATTTTAAGTAAAAAAACACATCAAAATAGCAAAAAAATACATATGATCCAAAAATATTAAAACCAAAATATGTTTTATAATTCAAAACTTATGACCAAAGATGCAATATTCGTTATGATTCAAGATCCAAAAGTCGTTATGATCCAAAACGAGTTAAAAAAACATATAACGACAAAATAATTCAAAACTTATGATTCAATATGCAAAAACACTATGATCCAAAATGTTATGATCCAAAAATACATGATCCAAAACGTTATGATTAAAAATATCATGATCCAAAGTGATTAGATTAAAGATACGAAAAAAAAGCGTTAAAATTAAGATTAAAAAATATTAAAAATTAGAAAATATACATAAAAATGAAAAAAACAAAAAAAATTAAAAATCGAGTACTTAGCATTCAAAAAAAAATAAAAAAAATAAAAAATAAAATAAATGAAAAAAAATAAAAATCTAAAAACCGAGTATAATAGAAAATAAAAAAAATTTGAAAAAAAATAATTTTTTTGAAAAAAAAAATAAATAATAAATAATAAAAAAATAAAAAAACGAAAAAAAAAAAAACGAAAAAGGAAAAAAAAAGAGAAAAAAAACCCACTTAAATCCTCGAGTTCGTATTTTGTTTCGTGGACGTGCGTCGCACGTGATTGCGTCACGTCGAAGGAAGACGTTTTGACGTTATTGCCCTTATGAGAATGATTGGACGAGAAGAGTACTCGCGGTTCCTACCGGATTTTGGGTTCCTACCGGATATATATATATATATATATATATATATATATATATATATATATATATATATATATATATATATATATATATATATATATATATATATATATATATATATATATATATATATATATATATATATATATATATATATATATATATATATATATATATATAAAATTATGTTGAGAATGCGATAATGAATTTCAGCCACATATTTTTTTCTTGCCGCACTAATGGTTTGGCGCCGTCGGAACGTTGACGCTCTAACGACGAGATATATATTATTATTCACATATGATTTTCACCACCACTTCCACCTTCACCACCTTCGTTACCACCACCACCATCGTCGCCGCCACCACCACCGCTGTCGCCGCCATCTTTACAACCACCGTCGTCGCCGCCACCTCCCCTAACGCCACCGCCACCGCCACCAACCACCACCACTACTACCAACGCCGCCACCTCCCCCACCACCGCCGCTACCACCTTTACCACCACCTCCACCATCGCTACCACCACCCACCGCCACCACTACCACCTCCATCACCGCCGCCACCACCACCGCCTTCGTTACCACCCACCTCCACCTACACCACCACCCCACGAACACCGTCGCCACCATCATCGCCACCCTCTATCGCCATCACCATCATCATCGCCACCTTCTACCACCATTCCGACCACAACAACCATATATGTATATTTGTATATGATTATATGAATATTCATATAATCATATATGATTATATGTATAATCATATATGAATATACCCATTCATATATGAATAAATCATATACGAAAAAAAAAACCCAGCTCGTCGTCGTGGAGCGGCGCGCGTCAACGCTGGCGCAACTAGTGGCCCAGATTCATTCTCACGTTCTCAAAATTATTTTCATTATCAATTGAACCCTCCCCTATATATATATATATATATATATATATAT
Organism: Cichorium intybus; assembly: GCA_023525715.1. Taxonomy (NCBI): domain Eukaryota; kingdom Viridiplantae; phylum Streptophyta; class Magnoliopsida; order Asterales; family Asteraceae; genus Cichorium; species Cichorium intybus. Next base: position 51,270,482 of record CM042011.1, read on the forward strand.
ATATATATATATATATATATATATATATATATATATATATATATATATATATATATATATATATATATATATATATATATATATATATATATATATATATATATAAAAGTTGATTACCTGGGCACAATATTATCCCCAAACATTTTATATGTGTTCATCTAGGAGTGTACTAAAAAAAACCTAATAATATGATATGCACATGTAAAAATCATCCGACACAACACAATATACCACTACTAGAAAAATGGGTATTTAGCCACGAAAAATAGCCACGCAAATTTTGCATGGCTAAATAGCCACGCAATTACAACGCATCAGTTACACAACCTGAGACCCCAATCTTAGACACGCACTTGTAACGGAACTTTAACGCATAAGAAATTCGTGGCTGTTGCGTGGCTAAATAGCCACACAACAGCCACGAACAATGATTTAAAGTATCAGGAAAATGGCTGGTGGTTATTGCGTGGTTAAATAGCCACGCATCTACCACGAAAGCATGGTTATTATATATAAATGGAAAACAATAAATAAAGCGTGGTTATTGCGTGGCTAAATAGCCACGCAACTACCACGCACAATGGTTTAAAGAATCAGGAAATGGGCTGGTGGCTATGGCGTGGCTAAATAGCCACGCATCTTCCACGAACAATAGTTTAAAGAATCAGGAAATGGGCTGGTGGCTATGGCGTGGCTAAATAGCCACGCATCTTCCACGAACAATTGTTGCTATTATTATTATTATTATTAGTCTCATTATTATTATTATTATTATTATTATTATTATTATTATTATTATTATTATTATTATTATTATTATTATTATTTATTTCGTATTATTTTTTCGTTTTCGTTCAATACATCTCTTTCATATAATTAATTATTGGTATTATTGTTATTATTATTATTATTATTATTAGTCTCATATTTTTATTATTATTGTTAATTTTATGAATATTACGTGTGTGTGTGTCTATGAGTATGTATGTATGCACATCAATGTGTTGGTGTATTCAAATCACAAGTGCTTATACACCTTGAAAACATAACGTTTGAAATGAACGGGTTTGGAAGGTGTACACGCTTGTGTGTAAGTCGAATTTACGTATAAACGGAGAAATATAAAGATAATAAAGTATAATAATGATGTACAAAAAATGAACCCAAAAAAATAATTTTTGGCCTTCAAAAAACAAAAAATACAAATACAGTCGTGGCTATTGCGTGGCTAATTAACCACGCAGTAACCACGCACTCTCTGGTTGTGTGGTAAATGTGTGGTTAATTAGCCACGCAATATCCACGACTGCATTTGTATTTTTCATTTTTTGAAGGGTAAACATTATTGTTTTGGGTTTATTTTTTACACATCCTTATTATACTTTATTATCTTTATATTTCTCGGTTTATACGTGAATTCGAGTTACACACAAGCGTGTACACCTTCCAAACTCATTGTTCATTTCAAACGTTATCTTTTCACTTGTGATTTTAACACACCAACACATTGATACACATACAATCATGAGTATGAGTGTAAGTATGAGTGTATATGAGAATGAGTGTATATAAGTATGAGTGTGTGTGTCCATCAATGTATTGGTGTATTAAAACTACATACGTTTATACACATTGAAAGGAAAAAACTTGAAATGAGTAACGAGTTTGGAAGGTGTACACGCTTGTGTGTAACTCGAATTCACGTATAAACCGAGAAATATAAAGATAATAAAGTATAATAATGATGTGTAAAAAATGAACCCAAAAAAATAATGTTTACCCTTCAAAAAACGAAAAATACAAATGCAGTCGTGGATATTGCGTGGCTAATTAACCACACATTTACCACACAACCAGACAGTGCGTGGCTACTGCGTGGTTAATTAGCCACGCAATAATCACGACTGTATTTGTATTTTTTTGTTTTTTGAAGGCCAAAAATTATTTTTTTAGGTTCATTTTTTGTACATCCTTATTATACTTTATTATCTTTATATTTCTCCGTTTATACGTAAATTCGACTTACACACAAGCGTGTACACCTTCCAAACCCGTTGTTCATTTCAAACGTTATCTTTTCAAGGTGTATAATAATTGTTTTCCATTTATTTTCAAGGTGTTATAATAATAATAATAATAATAATAATAATAATAATGAGATATTATAATAATTGTTTTCCATTTCTTTTATATATATATATATATATATATATATATATATATATATATATATATATATATATATATATATATATATATATATATATATTAGCCGTTAGCCACGCTTTAGCCACCAAATGCAATTAAATGATTTTCCCGCTCACGCATTAAGGTGTTGTAAAGTTTGCAGTAAATAAAATATCACTAGACCAAGGTCTAAATTGCTAACACCAGACTAGGACTGAATAGCTAACACCACCAATGATAGCATCCGACTTACAATTTTCAAGTACCATATCATCCTACTTACAATTTAATCAATTTGTTTCTATTAGAGTAGTCTACTTTCAATTTAATCAAGACCACGGTCCCCATGGCAGTATATACTTACAGTACTGGTCCTATGGCACGTTTGTACTTACACTAATGGTCCATGTGGCTTTACAGATTTACAAAAATGGTCCCTGTGGCAGTTTATACTAACAATATTGGTCCATGTGGCAGTATATACTTATGGCATGAAATACTCACAAAATGGTTCCTGTGGCTATACAATTTTACCAAAATGGTCCCTGTAGCAGTTTGTACTTACAATAATGGTCCATATGGCAGGAAATACTAATAATAGTCCCTGTGGTAATTAAATGTAAATTAATGATTCTTCTAGTATTATTACACTACATATTAGTAACAATATTACGTTGTACGTACTACGTACATGTTTTCAGGTTCCTTTTCTATGGTTCCTAACTCTCCTTTAAGAAATCGAAGAGCTTCATCTGAAAGCCATCATAACAACGGTAATTACTTTCAACTCGATTAACCAAGTGATTTACACTTCTTTTTTTATGTGTCATATCTGTTGGTGATATTCTTATATGTCTTTATGTGATGTATTATGGTTATATGATAGGCATAAAAATAGTGCCACTAAAAGCTACAGGTGATATAGTGGCACTTTTTGGGTTTTTAGTGGCATTTTTTCTGTGCCACTAAATGACATTTTTTCTGTGCCACTTTTTGATTGTATGTTGTTATTTTTTAGATCTTGAGCTTACGTGCACAAGTGGAAAATTTGCAACAAAGTCAAGCTCAAACGGTCGATAATTTCCAACAACAACAACAAATGGAACAAATACTAAAACAGTCGCAAGACGAGTTTAAAAAAAAATGGAAGAAATGGTGCGACAAATGAGTCAACGTGGTCCGGGTCCTTCTTAATTATATGTTTTTGAAACAAGTTGACATTTTAGAATGTTTTTGAAACAATTAGACGTGGTTCGTGGTCTTTCTTATTTGACTTTTTTAGAATGTTAAACAAACTTTATCGTAATATTTGATTAATTGTGTTTTAATTAGTTTCGTTGTTTATATATATATATATATATATATATATATATATATATATATATATATATATATATATATATATATATATATATATATATATATATATATATGTGTGTGTGTGTGTGTGTTTTGTCAAATGTGGTTAATGACAAAAAAAATTGGATTTAAAAATAATATTCTGGTATTTTAAAAAAAAACGTAATGCGTTGTAATTGCGTGGCTAATTTTGTGTGGCAATTCCGTGGCTAATTTTGTGTGGAAATTGCGTGGCTAAACTTTGTGTGTTAATTGCGTGACTAATTTTTTGTGGAAATTGCGTGGCTAATTATGTGTGGAAATTGCGTGGCTAAACGTTTGTTGTAATTGCGTGTCTAAATTTGTGTGGAAATTGTGTGGCTAATTTTTTGTGGAAATTGCGTGGCTAACTGTGTGTGGAAATTGCGTGGCTAAATGTGTGTGGAAATTGCGATACAAAATTTTCCGGATTATTGCGTGGCTAATTGTACGTGGTTATGGCGTGGATAATGCGCGTGGCTATTGAGTGTTAAAATGGCGTGGCTAATGCGTGGTAAACTGTGCGTGGTAGTTGCATGGCAAATTTGCGTGGCTAAAGCGTCACTACAATTTAGACACAAAGGGTTCTTCCACAGGTCAGTTTTCGTGGCTATTGCGTGTCTATTCGGCTTTTGCCACACAACAGCCACGCAAATGTGCGTGGCTAACCCCCCAGTTTTCTAGTAGTGTACATATATAAATAATGTTTATTTAAGATTATCCTTTCATCTACTATGAATACTGACCGGCCAGAGTCAATTAAGTTTCGACCCGTAACCACGCACGATCTATATATTTGTCAACAAGATAGGTCCTACGATTGTCGGTATTCATTGTCGATATTGCATTACTTTGACAAATTTTGAAGAAAAAAATCTTCTTTTTAAGAGTGTCCTAATATAGTTGTGCGTTTTTTTTCAATTTTTGCCATTGCGTTTTTTTGTAAATCATGAAAATATTTTTCCTAGATTCCTGATAACATAAGCATCTATTGGATTTGCAAAAATTGTTAATTTAGTTTTTCTGCTTTCTAAAAGTTATAGTTCTATGGCTTACATATTCGTTTGTACTTCGTATTTTTTTATTATCTAGAATATTTAATTTAATGCACTTGTTCTATAAGCTCAAGTTTTCTCCACTGTATTTAATTTAAACTTTTTGTTTATTTATTATTTTTTGTATTTTCATTTAACTTTTGTTTTCACCAATGGCTTTTGAGTTGATTTCTCACATGTTAACTTCAAAGTGATCAAAGAACACCAAAAAAAAAAAAAAAAAAAAACGCAGTCTAGCTTGTTCTAAACCATAATCAACTTGTTTTAACGTGTCATTTTAACACAAAATATTGATATTCTCATATTCAACGTTTCTATAATCATTATTTTTCGATATGTTTACATCTTTATCAAGCAATATATTTTTAATCAAATGAATATATCTTTATATTGGATTTATACGGAAATTATAAACAGAAAATACAATCTAATATACGATGAAAGTATCCACAATTAATAAGAGAAAAAAAAATAGCAACAATAATATCCAGCATCCCATAGAGATGATGTAAGGGCTAGATATAGAGAGTTGTATCTTCATATAATTATAGAGAGATTGTTTCCATATAAGACTAAACATATTGCTTACATACATGATCACTCACATATAGAAACTGATTGCGTTGAACATAAATATGTTGGATCGATAAACTCAAAATAACTAAAAAAATTCAAGAAGACAGAGAACGATCAGAGAATCCCAATTAGGGTTCAATACTTTCATAAACATCAATAATACTTCCTAGGAAATAAAAGTAAATATTTTTAGTAGGGAATTACCTGATCTAGAATTCGGATATGATTAGAAAAGCATATAATAATATAAAGTTATCAAACTGAGGAAATTCAAACAATAATAAATAATACTAGAAAGCAAGAAAACATCAATTTCAGTCTTATCGCAAATGAATGAAAACATCATATGTTATAAAAAACGATTAGTTTTGCTCGTTGGCTCGGATCAACCATGAAAATTTTGGCTTGTTCTGGCACTTAAATCAAGTGCGGCTACCCCATCCAAGTGGTTATTTGTGATGACATTATTGTTGATGCCATCAACCTCTATATTGTGTGCATCATTCTCCATTTGAGAAAAGACTTGACCCTTGTTCATCAAGATTACCTACGAACGATGATAAATTCGCAACCATAAAGGAGGATGACACATTATAGTGGCATGATAGCTCGATCTTATATTCATGGTCGATAATCTATTTGAGCACCCGAATGGACCATCAGCCTTTAACTTTAGTTTCCCGAAACCATCCATGGGAAATCGCTCCTTGCGTAAATGGATCTACACAATATAACCTCATTTGTAAAGAACCACGTAAAGAACCTAATTACGATGTTTGTTAATGCAATTTTGATATTACTTCGCGTGTATTATAAGCTGGGTGCACTATGCTTACACTATTTGTCCCCATCACCACTGAAATGATCGAGAACCAGAATGGATGCTAAGTCTGCTGGTATACACAGATTGCAACCATACACTATTAGAAATGGTTATTCCTAGTCATGGGGTTGGTGTAGCAGAAATATATGAGAACTCGAATTGCATAAGCATTAGGTCCTCTTGTATGGGGTTGTTGCCAATTAGACTTCGTAACAATTTTCCAAGACTTCGATTACTTACTTTAGTTTGAACGTTCATCTCTAGGTTCTAGAAGCTACCAAAATGCAGTCCAAATTAACATCATCCCAATGATAATTGGGCATTGAAAGTGGTATATATAACCCATCAGTAGTCTCGTGGGTTTTAGAAATATAACAAACTTGACACTTCTTCATAATCTGGACGGATACTCACACTGATCAAGTCTCATAAGGAACTCAAGGGAATGATAAACATGTACCCTTAAATAGATACTTTTTTTGTTTAGAATAATCATGAAAATTTTAGTAACGACCCAAAAATATGTTCAAATGGAAAGTAAGAAGTAAATGAATAATTAATAAGTAATTCATAATAGTTTGAGCAAAAAGGGTATTTTGGTAATTTCTAATTACTATCATGAATGAAAAGAATTATATTTTTATAAGGATGAAATATATGAACTAAATTATAGTTATAAGTATTAAGTATGAAGAATGAAAACCAAAAGTGAGTGAGGAGTGTAAAATGACCAAAAAAGGCATTTTTGTCATTTTGAAATATCTAACCTCATGATGAGATTTTTACGTGTTAGAATGTTGTTAATGAGTAAAATAAGTTTAGAAGTGGGACAAAACTCTAAGACTTAAAAAGTTCCAAGAAATAAAGAGAGTTTTGTGCCTATAGTGAAAAGTAGGAAAGTTGAGGGACCAAATGGCCATTTCATGAAAGATGTGAGGTATAAAAATGGGATCTCTCCATTTTCAGCCATAAGTCATGTAAATTTCAGAGAAAAAGGAGAGGGAGATGTCGGTTCTTGAAGAATTCATGAAGGTTTTGAAGCTAGCAACGTTATATGATCAAATTCCTTGAATTCCTAGCTTACATAAGGTAAGATTTCATCATCTCTAGCTAGAAATTTCGTTTAGGGTTTCATGGTCGAATTTCATATGTTGGAGGAGGAGTAATTCCTGTGATTCCAAGTAATTAGATTATGTTTCTAGTCACCTTATGATCACTATCCAACATATGGATGGTTTAGAATCATGGTTTGATGAAATTGATTCATATGAACCCTAGATATTGGGGGTTTTAGATCATGGTGTTAAATTGATGTAATTAAGTAGTTGTAATTATATTTATGGATGAAAGAAACCCTTACAAGTGGTTTCCTAATGATTCCAAGCAATCAACAATAAGTTAGGACTATATGGTAATTGGAAGGGTGGAATGGAATTGATGATTCCATGAATGAAAACTATAGAAATGGCTAATGGGAGTCATGAACTGGTAATTAATGAAGTATGTTTTGGGTTGTAAAACCCCTAATTTATCTTCCCTTGATCATATAAAGGTATATATAAAAGTTAGAAAGAAATGGACCCTTGTATTAGAACCAATAAATGAACTAAATAGAACCAAGAAATGAACTAAAACTACAAAAAAAGAACAAAAATTCAGGGGCTGGAAAAGTGGGTCTGTAGCCTGACACGACCCGTGTTAGGTTACACGACCCGTGTGGGGAACCTGGGTCTGCAATCCGAGGGTCTGAAGGTCCTACATGACCCGTGTGAGTCCCACACGACCCGTGTGACCTGAATTCTTGAAATTCACTCCCGTTATTGCCCTATTTGTGTAGTTTGATCCCCGAACTTCTAGTATAAGCATAATAATGTGTGAGAACATGAAAATAAGTATATTAGGACATGGCTTAAGTGGTCTTTATATGTATTGTTAAGACCTATCATGTATTAATAAGAATGTTAATGAACTCCTTAGGTAATTAAGGAGTAAAATTCATGGAATGGAAGGGACAAGGAAACGGAGTAACCCTAGTTAGACTTCTCTAACTAGCCAAGGTGAGTACATGTAGCTTTTACCCATTTTGAGATACATGGCAAATATTATGAAATATTTATTATGTTTTCTATATGAAGAGATAAATATGTGTTAATACTTATGTTATGTCGATAAGTATTATGTGAGATAATGATATTGGTGTTCTAATGAGAATATCATATTATGAAAAGTGTATGAATGATAAGTAAGAGATAAGTAATGATATAAGAGTTAGTATTTGGCTTATAGCCTTAAAATACATAGAAGTAATGATGAAATGGTAGAAAGAGTACATGTAAAAGTACAAGAATGTTATGAAAGATAATAAGTTATATGGGGATATAACTCTCCATGAGTAATGAATAATGTAGTTAAGGTATATGTGTTGGTACATAACCTTAAAAAGGTATATAAAGTGATATAAATGAAGAAATAAAGCATTGGGGGGACATAACTCCCCATAAATAATGAGTAATGTGGTAAAGTATATGTGTTGTCATATAGCCTTAAAAGTAGTATGAATGATATAGATGAAGGAGTAAAACACTGGGGACATAACTCCAATCACGAAATGAGATACGATGAATTGTTGTAATCGGGGACTTAACTCCTCGTAGTAATAGTATAGTAAAATAAAGTGATTATCTTGGTTGTGCATATACATGTTAAGTAATTGGTATATAACGAAAGATATGAAATTAATGTACGCATGCAAAGAATAAATGAAAGTTGGGTGAAATGTATTGACATGGAATACAATAGTTATGAGATTAATGTAATAAAGGTGAATTGTGTAAATAGCAAGTATAGACTATCTTATGCAATTGAAATGTTATGAGTTACGAAAGTTGAGCCTGTTAGCTAAAGAAGAAAGTAAAAGTAATATATTCCGACCCAGGATCTTACCCGCGAGAATGGGGTGACAACGCCTAGTGATATCAAGTATTTTAGGCGTTGTTGAGCCTTGTTCTTGATGAAATTATATCAAATATGTTTGGGTATTCTCACTTTTCGTGTCAGGACTTGTTTAGAGAAAAAGAATGGAAACAGGGACTAAAAGCGTGCAAAATGAAGAAGTTTGGAAAAGAATGAAAAATCAAGGAAACTCGTACGCGTGCCGCGGATCTATGATACGCGCGACGCGGGCTTAAGGCGGTGGAACACATTCAAATACCGAAGAAACGGGAAAAGATTAGTACGCGCGCCGCGGATTCTTTATCTACGCGGCGTGGCTGCGGGAAAATTGCAACTATAAATAGAGGCATTTCCAGCCAAAAACCCTAGCAAACACCGGGTGTAAAATCGACCTTGAAGCTCTTTGACTCCAAGATTTCGTTTCAGCAACTTCTTAAGTGGTATTTTCATGTTTTGGAATTTATTTGTAATTAATTAGTTTGGATTAAGCTTTGTTTTGTATCTTTGGGAGTGACAACCATTGATATTAAGCTTTGGCTTCTGTTTTAGTCTCATTTTGTTACTGTTTGGATGTTTGGATACGGATTTGGTGAATGAAAATCATTTGGTTACAAGTAATCTTAGTTTTTCGGTGTTTTTATGCTTGTGTTTGGTTTTGGATGTTTAATTTGTGTTTGGATATTGTTTTGACCTTATTGGGACTGTTTTCCTTTGCTGAAATCAGTAGCTAATTAGGTTAGTTTTTAGGCATTAAACTTTGGCTAGTAACTGTTCAGTAGAACTTTAGTTAGTGGCTAGTTTATGCTTTGCTTGGTTTTGCTTAGTTTGGATGCCTTTGAGTGCTTCTGATTCAGAGATGCACTTCTGATTTCAGAAAGTGACTAGGTTCATTTGAGCTTAGCTTAGCTTGGCTTGAGTTTGTTTGATCATTGCTTTAGGTTGTTAGTGATTAAGAAGATAGAAACTAGATCCTCCGACTGTAGCGTGACACTACTAGTTGGTAATCTTTCATTTAGTCTAACCACGAAGCTCCTGCGAATCGACCCTGACTACCACTGTACTAGTGTGTGTTAGGTTTTTCTTTATTTTTGACCGCACGACGACCTAGGCGTGTCAGGGGGATCAATCAGGATCTTACCTGCGAGAAGGGGGATCAATCAGAATCTTATCCGCTTGAAAGGGGATTAACTAGGACCTTACCCGTCTGAAGGGAGGTCAGAAGGCACTACTGGGATGTTATTTCCCTTCGCGAGGTAGTTGTCTTTAGCATGCCCTTATGGTTGGATTTGTTCTATGCCATGAAGGGAGATAAAACTAGCACGCCCTTATGGTTGGATTTGTTATATACCATGAAGGGAGATGAAATTAGCACGTCCTTATGGATATATATGTTCTATTCCATGAAGGGAGAGGAAACTGAGTACGCCCTCACGTATGGATTAATTCCATTTCGGGGAGGAAAATAATACAGAGTTGCTTGTAAATAAACATGAATAGAAAGAAATTATGATTCAGAATTAGTTTAAGTTTATTTATATACATGATGATATTTAGCTATATGAGTTGTGTTGTAAGTGTGGAAGTATACCTAGTGACATAAGAATCCTTAAAATGATAAATATATTGATACTAGGTATATTCATATATATTAAAGATATGTGCATGTTTAAAGAAGTCATCTATATGACTTAATAGTTAATGTATGATTTATCGGTATATATATATATGTGGAAAGTATGAGCGTTAGTAATTAACGAGTGGTTATAAAGACTCAATAGGGAGGGGTTGTTTGTGTAGCATATGTCATAACGGTTGTGTATTCAACCAGTAAGTAAGAAGTTAATAATGTGTGAGTTTTGTGACAACAAGAGTATGATGTATAATATATATTCTAAGTAAAATAGATTATTAGTAAAAGTAATGTTGTGGAGTTATATTCCACAAAGCGGTAAGTAAATGAGGAAGAAATTGAGAATAAGTAAAGGTGAATGTATTAATGAGATTTCATAAGTAAACAGCATTCAAATGAGCATTTGTATAAAAATAATACAAATCCAAATTCATGTAACTCACAAGACTTTATAGTCTTACGAACGTGTATTTTATGTTGTGTATTTTAGGTATACAAGCATTAAAGAAAATGAAGTAAAATGATGTAATTAGGGAATTAAATGTAATTGTATTAAATCATTATATTATGTGTAAGTTCCGATTCACTGCTATGGTTGTATTGGTATTCAGTTTGTGATTACCCGTATTTTGTTACTTGTAAAATTTTTTTTTACGGGTGTCACAATTTTCATTTCCACAATGTCTATAAATATCAACAAAAGATGGGTCATCTTCGTGAAATCTCGGAAAAGCTCAACTCATGTACACTAACCTTCATGATTGTGATTAATGAGTGTTACACCTAAGTGCATTAGCAATCGTGTTTTGCGTACAGACCTTATGCTTGATAGAGGACGAATATGCTTGTATGAATTGGACCTACTTGGCATGTAGTGGGTTAAGTTTATGCTACCATGTATGTACTTCTGCAATTTATAAGATGAATACAGTCTAAACTGGTTAGTAGTATATAATGTCACCAATAATCCAAACACTGAATAATATCATAAAAACCATTATTATATGTGGATATTTGTGTTGTGCTTCATTAATCTGCTTGCTAAAAAAGGCTTTGGGGGTGCTGGTTTTAGCTTAACCCACCACTTATTCTAACGTTCAAGGTCTCACACTCAACCTCAAATACATCACCAAAGTTAGGAAATGTTATAACTGGACCTTGAGTAACCCTTTCTTTTATTTTATTAAAGGCCTTGGTTGTTTCCTTGGTTCATTGGAACCTTTACCCATCATACCTTTAGTCATTGGGGTAATGATATTGCAAAAGTTTTGGATGAAACACAACCAAAAGGACGTCGAGCTAGAAAACCTACAAATATATAAGATTGTCATAGGTGTTTGCCAGCTCAAAATTGCATCCATTTTCACATTATCCATATGCAACCTTTCTCCCAAGACCACATATCCAAAAAAGATTATTCCATCAACAAGAAAATGAAACTTCTTATTATCATATAATTTATGTTCTCTAAAACACAAAAAACCTTGAAGATGTGTGACAGGTGTTTCTACTAGCTCCGGGTAAAAAGAATATCTTCAAAATAAACAAACAAAAAATACCGATTAAGGTTTAAAACTTGATTCATAAACTACATGAAGGTGGTTGATGCTTTCGACAATTCAGATTTTTTTCATTTTGTAGTCTTAATCTTTTAGTTGAGTCTGCATCCATAGCACTTGAGAGAAACATCTTGTAGCAATAACACTTTACTTTAGCCTTGGAAGTGGGTATATATGATTATTATTTGAATTACAGCTAACCAATGTGCCACCCAGAAAGGCATACTATTCTTATCTAATTTGCAGCCACCATAGTTAAAGTCAGTGAAAGCACGCAATTGAAAATAGTTATTGGCTGGATACCAATCGCCTAAATCAAGATTACCTTTAATATACCTAAAAAAATATATTTCACAGTCAATACATGAGAACTAGTGGGTTACCCTGATAGTGTACACAAATGTATGTTGATAACATACCTTTACAACACAACTTTCATATATTTTCTTACACCTTGTGTATATGATCAATCTTTAATCTTGAACTCATCAATCCTTAAAATTCAGCTTCATCATGAATATCAACATTTACTCCTTGATTTGTAAAAGTTTGAACTCAAATTGTAACTTTTCAAATTCAATATAAATGATTAAAAGCTTAAATGTTTATTTGTGACGCCCAACTATTTAATACGATATAGACCCAAAATTTTCGCAAAATAAGACGACGTGTTACTTGTATACTACAAAACACAAAACCATACAACGCCTCTTTAGACTCTATCCCTCTCATGTCGCCTCATTTCTCCCATAACTGCTAGACCCTGTACACACACCACCACATAATATGTAAGCTATAAAGCTTAGTGAGAAACTTTATATATCTCATTACAACATTAATAATAATGCCTACATAAAAATACAACACATTATACACACATAGGGTTCTAGTATGAATCTGTATTTCCTCTATCAAATCAGCCACTCAGGCACACACTCCAAAGTCCAACCACATAGGTGCACTTACATATCCAGCTAGTGATGATATATAATCACACAGACACACTCAAGTATACTCCCACACTGTACTCGTCGGGTCGTTTGCGACTAAACTTAACAATACAACACACCGTACTCATCGCGTGATCCCCACCTAACTCAGTTATACCCCACACTGTACTCGTCTTGTGGTCTTTGGTTAACTCAACCATACACTACACTGTACTCGTCATGTAGTCTTCAACTAACACAACCATACACTACATTGTACTTGTCGTGTAGTCTCTAGCTAATTCAATCATACTCAATACTATCATATTGTACTCGCCATGTGGTCTTATTAACTTGTCTCATAAGACTCACTATACAACTTGCTCAAACTTCCAAAATATCAAACCTCTTACATAACCCAAAGCTATATTATGATCCCCTAATACACGGTAAGCGGTAAAATAAAGTTACTCACTTGGAAGTAGTTCGGTTATTCGTATCTTTGATGATTTCAACCTTCCTCTTCACATCCCTTCATGTGATATCATTATAATATATAACTCTCTTTCATGATCACACCTCTAAATGTAACTCTTTTATACATAACCTAGTTAAATTTGAAAATGGTCAACCTATGTGTCGCGTCCCAAAGGTTCACACGTCACGTCACGTCGATCCCTTGTCTGATCCATTTCAGACCGTCCCTGATGTTCGCAATCGTTGATGCGGTCAAAAATAATTCCTCACTAACACTAATAGCTAGGGAAAGTAAGGGTCGAATCCAAGGAGTTTGTGGTTGATGTATTGTGTCAAGAAAATAATCCAACTATAGTGTCACTCTATAGCCAGAGAATTTCCAACACGAAAAATAAACGAAAAAACAGACTGAAATCGAGCGTAACTAAGTAAAAGACTTCAGTTATAGTGCACGTGAAACTATAAACTAGAATGAAACTGAATTCAAATGTAACCTTCACTTTGATTAAAAACCAAAAACATAAACACTTGTTCTTAAATATCACAAAACATCGACTATCACTACCAACTACTAGACCTATGAACCAAAGAACTGCAGGAGTCGAATACTTTTGTCGAGTTCTAAAACCAGATGCTCGAGTGATCAGAGAAATTCCAACTATTAGGAATACTCCAACACCGAATTGATACCGAAACTTGTAGGTCCACAAATCCTAGATCTACACACAAATGGTATCAATCAATCAAACACAAGAAGAATAAAGAGATTATAACCTTCAATGCACTCTTTGATTAATCCAAAGACTAGTACATAAGATTCTTTGGTTTCCAAGAACACTCTAATTCTCTCTCTAATTAGCACACACTTCAAGACAACCAACCCACTAATGGTGGCTCTTTGAGCCTTAAATACCCTAGACATCTAGCCTAAACCCTAAGCCCATATGACAGCAAGGCCCAACCGATAAACCAAAGAAGCCCACCGAGAAACCTAGGGGTTTTTCGGTCCCAACCGAAAAACCCATTTTAGCCACATATATTCTATTTTAAGCCTAATTTAAATATTCTTTTAAGCCCAAAATGCAAAGATTAAACCATAATAAATTATAACCCAACAATCTCCCCTTGGTTTAATGCTTTCATTTGTCTTCGAGCTCTGTCTTGATCTTGGCTTCGATTGTGTACTACAGACGAAATCTAACAATCTCCTCCTTAATGAGTGAGGGAGTATATGTTGATAACTTTCAGCATGTTACAGAGACAATTTTGACTTTGGTGTAATTACTGTCTTCAGATATGGCATGAAAGTTCATGGACGAACAGGCTTCAGCATAGGTCTTGAGATCACGACATCGAGCTTTTGATTTGACTTTGACTGGCATGGAGTCTGACTCATCAGTTTTCTTCTTCTTGATCACTAAAGGTATAAATATAGTAACAAACTAACCGAGGAGGAATTCAAACAGCTTGTCACATGGAGTTATGAACCACCACCTTCTTCGGGAATAGGATATTTGTGTTGAAACTTTTCGAACTTCACTTCGACTGGCGCTTTTCGACACGTATAATGACCGCAAATCCTGTGGGTCACGGAGTCATAAAACTCTCACCACAGTTGTTCAAGGATTCATCCTTGGCTCAGAATGAGACTTCTCGCAGTATCTGTGTGAACCTGGGGGAACGCACTGCGATTGTTTGAGTATCGGTGAACTACTCGTGGCCGTTTTGATTTTGGCCCCTGCATATCCTTGATCAAAGATCTCAATGCAGTTGACAAGTCAACAAGTTGACTTGGCTCTTGGCGAGACGTTCAATGGTATCCAAACTCTGCGGAGTGTACCATCCTAGTGCCAATTTTGAATCAGGTAAAGTTGTTGGGGTCTCACAGCTATTGTGGTTAACAACAACGATCACTGACCCAGAGTTTCAATGTTTCATCAATGTGAGGTAATATCACATTGAGTCACGAACATTTGTTTAGAAGAAGTTTAGGTCAAGAGCGGTATGAGCGTGTAATATGTCTTGGTTAATAGACATACTCAACGGCTAGACTTTCAAATTGTCATCAGTATATGGTTTATTACACTGAGTCATCCAACTCTTGATTTAGAAGCTTTGTAGGTAAGAATAGTTGTTGATGCCTCACATCTACTACATCTACTACTTGTGTTGTAGCAGAGATCACTAGCATAGATTTTCGAAATATCATCATCATTTGGTTTAAAATGATGAATCGTCTATTTCTTGTATCAGAAATATTAAGGTGGTTAAGAATAGATTGGTGTGTGTGATAGACTACGGTATGCAGTCTAACCATCAGCACAAACTTTTTTAACTCTCGACTTTGAGTGGTTTCTCTCAAAGTGTCTAGAAGTTGGTGTTACATAAGAAAAACTTTAGATTGGTTAAGAAGCGGTTGTCAGTGCTTCAGACTCATTGAGGTGTATCAATGAGGATCACAAACACTTAAAAATTACCTCAGCAGTGAGTGGTATAAACTCGGTGCGTCGTCGGTAGGTAAGATATGTTTTAGGATTTTTAAAATTTTAAATTTTGTTTTGTTTTTAATTCTCCCCTTAAATTTGTGCATGGAAGAGAATTGCGGAAGTAAAAAACCATGAACAAATTTAACTAAACAAAAATAAAGTAAAATATTTACAAAACTATTTTAACAGTCATCGAAACGTATCATTTTTAAAAGTTCAACAAGCATATCGAACTGAGATTTTGCAAATGGTTTTGTGAACAAATCCGACACATTGTTATCTGTGTGAATTGGTTCCAAATGAATTAATTTTCGCTCGTAGCAATCTCGAATAAAATGTATTTTGATGTCAATATGCTTGGTCTTAGAATGCTGGACAGGGTTTTTGACAAATTGGATAGCTGCATCGTTATCACAAAATATGGGAGTATCAAGAAAGTTCATACCATAATCAAGGAGTTGATGCTGCATCCAAATGACTTGAGAACAACAGGCTGAGGCAGCAACATACTCAGCTTCAGCTGTAGATGTTGACACGGTCTGCTGCTTCTTGCATTGCCAGGAAATCAGTCGGTCTCCTAAGAAGTGACATCCAGCACTAGTGGACTTTCTGTCAATGTCGCATCCCCCATAATTGCTATCTGAAAAAGCATAAAGATCAAATTCACGGTTCTTTGGATACCAGAGACATAATTTAGGTCTCGCTTTAAGGTATCGAAATATCCGTTTGACAACGATTAGATGAGAGAATTTAGGGTTAGCCTGATGTCGAGAACACCGGCAGACTGCAAAAACGATATCCGGTCTGCTGGCCGTCAGATACATCAGAGATCCACTCATAGAACGGTAATATGTTTGATCAACAGATTGGCCATCTGGGTCTGAAGTCAGCAGTGGTCGCTCAGCCATAGAAGTGTTAGCAACTTTAGCATCCTTGAGGTTGAACTTCGCAAGAATATCCTCCACATACTTTCCTTGATGAAGCAGAATACCCGTTGAACTTTGCTTTACTTGCAACCCAAGGAACGTCGTCATTTCACCTAGCGATCTCATCTTGAATCGCTTCTTCATCACTTGCTCAAAATCTTTGCACAAGGCCTCACTCGTTGAACCAAAGATAATATCATCCACATAGATTTGGACGACTATCTGGTCGGAGTTCTGGCGCTTGATGAACAGTTTCTGATCAATGGTGCCTCTAGTGCAACCATGCTGCAACAGATGATCCGTCAATGTTGCATACCAGGCACGAGGAGCTTGATGAAGACCATAGAGAGCCTTATCTAGCTTGTAGACGTGATTCAGAAACTTGGAGTTGACGAAACCGGGAGGTTGATCAACATAAATCTCTTCTTTCACCTCACCGTACAAGAAAGCAGTCTTAACGTCAGTATACAGTAAAGTTCATGTAGGAGGTATAAGCGAGGAAAATTCGAATCGCTTCTAATCTTGCAACCGGGGCATACACTTCAGTGTAATCTAGACCTTCGATCTGACGAAAACCGCGTACAACCAGGCATGCCTTGTTTCGCACAATAACTCCTGAATCATCTTGCTTGTAGCGAAAAACCCATCTCGTGTCAAGAGACTTCTTGCCCTCGAGTAATTCCACCAACTGCCAAACATTCAGCTTCTCGAACTGGTTAAGCTCCTCATGCATTGTGTCCACCTAACTTGGTTCATTAAGTGTCATCTCCACATTCTTCGGCCCAATTTGTGAGATAAAGCATGAGTAGAGGCACTCGTTGACATGACTGCTCTGACTTCTGGTTTGAACCCCATCGTCAAGAGAGCCAATGACATTTTCAATCGGGTGATCGCGTTGAACTTTTGATGAAATAGCATGCTCGAGCGAAGCAGAAGAAACTGGAAGGTTTGTTATGTTTTCAATTCTGCCTGAGCCTGAAGTACCCCTGTCGGCGTCTCTGAAATCGTGGGAGGTACTAGCTACATACTCATCGAGAATTCTCTTTGGAAAGAGGGAGTCCATGAGTGTGGAGTTGAAAAAATCAACAGGTTCAGAATTGATAATGCCTTCAGGAGTGGTAGATGCTTCAGCAACTTATGGTTCGCCAACAATCTGGGATGAGTCAGCAGGAGCCTCAGTTGAAACTGAAGTGGAAACAGGAGATGCGCCATCGTTAAGAATAGGATCTTCAAATATCAAGGGCGGTATGATGGGATCATCAATGATTTCCTCATATTCATCTCCGTTGACTCCACTTGAACCTGGCAGTGTGCCTGAGACAACATCAGAAAACACATTAAAAGACTTAAACAATTCGGCATAATTGACTATCCAGTCAGGACCAACTCGAGCCTTCAGTACAAAATTTATCTGCACTGTACTGACGCTGCACTCCTTTATCTGTACAAAATTTATCCAGTACCGCGTTCTTGAATTCAGTCCCATTGTCGTACCAGATTGCCTTCAGTTTTTGATTCGTTTGATTTTCTATTAAAGTAACGAATCTCTTGACCAGCTCAGTAGTTTCACTCTTTTGCTTCAAAAAGAAAACCCAAGTAAAACGTGAGTAATCATCAGTTATAACTAAACAATAAGAGCTTTTATTAATACTGAGAACGTTGACTGGGCCGAAGAGATCCATGTGAATCAGTTGAAGTAGCGAATCAATGAAGTTGACCAATTTGGGCTGATGTGGCTTTCGATGATGTTTGCCTTGAGCACAGGCAACACACTTTTTAAATGTGATGAAGTCTTTGATGGGAAGCCCCCTGACAAGTTCATTTTTTGCAAGACGATTCAAATTCTTCGCGTTGGAGTGACCAAGACGTCGATGCCAAAGTATGGCACTCTGTTCAGAAGCTTTAGAGAATAAGCAAGTGACATTTTCCGGAGTGTTGTGATTCATGTCGATGATATAGGCATTGCTTTAACGTTCGGATCGAACAAGAATCCACTCCTCAGGAATGACAACACCAGGTTTCAATATCAGACATTCCTTCTTCATGAAGTGGGTTGAAAAACCTTTGTCACAGATTTGAGACACGCTCAGCAGACCGTGCTTAAGCTCAGGTACAAAGTTGACATTCTCAAACTTCAACACGCCATTAGATACAGTTCCCTTTTGTGTGATCTTTCCCTTTTCACCTAACGCAAAGCAAACACATCCACCATTAAAATTTTCAATGTCGTGTTATTGGGACATGTCGCCTGTCATATGCCTGGAACAACCGCTATCAACATACCAGGGTCTGCTGATATTCCTCCACAGCTGTTCCTGCACAAGTTGCGGGATCAATTAGATTTAGGGACCCAGTCCATTCGGAAACTGGGTTGACCCAAACTATCGATACATTTTACAGATTCTAAACTCATATCACGATTGTCAAATAATGGGGAATTCACAGTAGATTTTGGAATGTTGCCTTTAGGAACCCATCTATAATTTGATTTAAATCTCTTATCCTTGGACCAAATGGGAACATTAGCATCAGATTTGGAATCAGAACTGCTATTTGAAGTAGATTCTTGAGATGACTTTGATCTTATAAAGTTTGGTAAGGCACAGTCATTTCTTGAAACTGTCTTTTTGTTTTGAGCAGTTTGATTCTTGGCTTTCACATCATTCCAATTCTTATTCCGAGAATGTGACCTCGAGGGGTTTCTTTTATAAGATCTCCCCTTGGCACGCTCTGCCAAAACTGTTCATGTTGATGCGCATACAAATATCGGGGACAATTTATGGCAATGTGACCAGCTATTCCACAGTTAAAACAAGTTTGTCTTTTAACAGGGGCAGTGGATGTTTGTCCAGGTCCAAATATATTCAAAGCATTTCCACACACATACAAGCATGCAACAGAACATTTATCAGAATTTTTAAACCTAGAAGTTTGAAAGTTAACATCATCACGATTTTTGAAAGGTCTAAGGATCTTAGCAGTTTTAACAGACGAATTCAAAACATATGAATTAGATTCAATAGTCTTAGAACAGGTTTTAATAGAATCAAAAGTACGCTTGTCTTCTTTCTTCTCATCTTTCTCTTTCAATTTATCTGCACATGAGGTAGAAGCATCAGTAGAGTTCGGTTTATTACTCTCAACGGTGCCAGATTGATTGTTTTTTATGAAATTCGAGAGATAACATTCTTCTGATTCTTCAGTTTCCATAGGTGATACATAATTATGATTATATGGAGGTGGAACAGATCTATAACCAAAACCTTCACCATGTTTACTGGCCCATTTAGTTTAATGTTCAATTATAGACTCAACTACTTCGCTTGACACATCGAACTTTTTGAAATTAAATTCAACATCATTGAATTTTGCTTTCCATGTGTCAAGTTCTGCAGTTAATTTATATTGAGTGCTTACAGTGCTCCATTCCTCTTGAACTTTCTTAAAATCAGACGTTTTAGCATCAAGATTTTCTTGTAGGGGTTTCAGTTTCTTTTTAGCTTCGTAAACATCATTTGTAAGGTTAAACATTTCTTTAACAAGACGATCATTATGTTCACGATACTTTGCAATTATATCAACACAAGTTTGAGAAAAGCATGAAACTTTACTAACCTCATCATTGGCGGAAGTGGTAGCAGGAGAAGTGGAAACCATGAGGGCAAACTGCAAATTCATCATTTCCTCCTCAGCCGCATCAGCATCCATATCACCTTCAGCTTGGGCCAGTGAGCTTCACCACCTTCAATCAAATTCAGTGCTTGCATCTGGTCATCCCAAGAGAATTGTTGTGCAACCATGGCTCTTTCAGTATTCTGAGTATCTGCATCACGGTTTGTTCCAGTAGGCACCAGATTTTTCTTAGTATTCTCCACTCTGGGCTTAGTACATTCATGAGCAAAGTGCCCAGGCTCATGACACTTATAGCACCGGAGTTTGGTCTTGTTGAAACCCACTTTCTTCTCTCCATTGTTGGCAACCCAATTGCTTCTACCCGTCCTTTGAGTGAACCTCTTTGCCCTGAATACCGCCATAGCGATATGCCATGAAATATCCATTTCTTCCACATCATCGGGGTGAACTTGATCAAGATCTCCTACCATCATTGGCTGAACCAGCTCACCAGCCACGAGAGCGTTGTAACAATTTAGGAGACCAACCATCAAACCTAAATTCTCTTTAGTTCCTTAGGGAAGAGTTGGAGCTGGAGTAACAGGAACGGAGGGAACTGGAGATACCATTGGCTTGCTGGAGGAGGAAGAAGCTTGATAAACTGGAGCTTGAGCAAGCAAAGCAGAAAAAGCATTGTTTGTAGAAACACCTAGGTTGGCAGATCGATAAGAATTAGCGTAATTTATCTTTAGTTGTTTGTCATCCATATCACATGCTTTGATGACAGCCAAAATTTCAGAGAGAGACAAACTATTCAGATCCTTCGTCTTCTTGATCGCAGCCACATGCATAGCCCAATTTCTTGGAAGGGAGTTCAGCAGCTTCTTGTTGATTTCAGATTTCGACAGCACTATTCCAGCGGTACTCAACTCAGTGTTGAGAGTGATAAAGCGTTGCAACTGAACTTCAAGTGTCTCCCCGAGAACATGATTAAACAAGTTAAATCTTTGTCTAAGCAGATCCTGTCTGCTTTGTCTCATGTCCTCGTTGCCTTCATAAACCTTAATAAGTGCTTCCCACAAAGCTTTGACAGATTTGTATTCCCTGAATCCTTGAGCGATATCAGGAGACAGAGCTATTGTGAGAGTAGCGAGGGCACGATCATCAACTTCAGTTAAATCGAAGTCTTCATTCGAGTATTCTTCCTAAGACTTTATAATCACCGTACCATCCTCAAGTGTATTTGTTATTATAATCGGACCTCTCACAATGCTTCTCCATATCTTGTTTTCCTTCATTTTTACATATTTCTCAAATCTAAATTTTCGTTCATCAAAGCCTTCAGCATTCAACAGTCTGGGAATGCGGGTAACAGTACCCATCACGGTATCGAGATCGGAATGCAAATTGGTAGTAGTCAAATCCATTGAAAATGAATTGAAAAACGCCAAAAGTCAACTAACAAGTCAAACTGAAAAACACTAAGTCAACAGTACTTGAACCGCAAACGAGACCTAAACGCCAGAAAAAAATGGTTGAAAACCCCAAAAACTTTCTGCCGAGAAACAAAAATTTGACCCATTCCTTTCGAATTTTTTTTCACTGTAGCACACCAAACCTGGACCGAACAACCTTGGAATTACACCGAACAACACTTGAAAAACCTTGGTCGAAAAACTATACCGAACAACTTCAATCAAGGCGAGACCGATCAACAGTGCAAAAATCAACGACCGAGCAACCACCGATCAACCACGAACCGAGCAACACAAAAACCCTAAAGCACCGAACAATTAAATGGGTCGGTCGAGTAACGTTCTTAATGGACCGAACAACTACACAAAACCCTAAATGTTGATCTGCCGCCGAATAACCACAAGGAAACCCTAATCAGCTACAGTACTGCCGCCGAAAAACGCAAGAGCGTGACCGAGCAGCTATTTTCAGATCTGGATCGCACTAAACAAGTCCGTAACTCACGTTTTTGGATCAAAAATGATAATTTTGATGATTTTGGATGAAGATCAACTAAAAACACCAAGAGCACCAAGAACAAAAACACCAAAAACAGTCAAAAACGGATCAAAACACCCAAAACAAGTCCAAAAACCTTCAAAATCTCCAAGAACAATGAGAAGATTGATACCAAAATCAGGCTCTGATACCAATTGTAGGTCCACAAATCCTAGATCTACACACGAATGGTATCAATCAATCAAACACAAGAAGAACAAGGAGATTATAACCTTCAATGCACTCTTTGATTAATCCAAAGACTAGTACATAAGATTCTTTGGTTTCCAAGAACACTCTAATTCTCTCTCTAATTAGCACACACTTCAAGACAACCAAGCCACTAATGGTGGCTCTTCGAGCCTTAAATACCCTAGACACCTAGCCTAAACCCTAACCCCAAATGACAACAAGGCCCAACCGAGAAACCAAAGAAGCCCACCGAGAAACCTAGGGGTTTTTCGGTCCCAACCGAAAAACCCATTTTAGCCACATATATTCTATTTTAAGCCCAATTTAAATATTCTTTTAAGCCCAAAATGCAAAGATTAAACCATAATAAATTATGACCCAACAAAACTAAATAAAAGGCTAAAAAGCCAAAACAATGAACATCAACTTGAAACTAATGAAAAGAAACAAAAAGTAGGGTTCGAGATCCAGAGGAATGCTCAATGGATGGTTCCCAAATCCCTCATAATGCTTGAGATCCCTCCTAATGCCTGGGGGATTCTCTGAAATTCGACTGGAGTCCGATATTTATAGTGGTGGAATCCAGTGAGATTGTTGCCCTAACAAGGCTAGATTGTGCCGCTATCTAACAAACTCCTCGATATCTCACTTGACATGTCAAATTTGAACTCCGGGTGCAATCCATAGTTAGCGTCTCTAACTCATCCAATAGCGCCGCTAACTTCTTCTTCCTTATCTTATTGTGTTCCAGCTTATCCTTATTCATTTTGCTCCTAATTCCTACAAATTAACACATTTCCTACCACAAACAACTTCCAAGGAAAGTGAGTGTATTCATTCGATTTATAACATCTGTTAAACTCAAATATACTAAATAAAGAGTAATTAATACGAAACAAAAACGCGTTATCAAACACCCCACACTTGGACTTTTGTTTATCCCCAAGCAAACCAGAGCTTTTGCCTTTAAAACAATTCTTTTAACATATTCTATATAATATATCAGACAACACAATTCCTAACTTTGCATTCCTTAAAAATGTATTCATTTGAAAACTCCTAAGTTTCACGGTTTATTTTCATTTTCCAGAATTACCCCTATACACACACTTCCAAAATAAATTATATCAAAACCTTGTGTATAAGTTACTTTATGTTAAACTGGCATTACCTTTTTGACCTTTGTACCTTTGGAACTCACGACTTTATAAACTCTTGATTACAAACTTTGGAGTCAAATTTTCTAGAGCTTACTCATTCAAATTCCATAGGTCGTTAAGGAAGTTCCATGGCTTTCTATGTTACATGTGTAGCGAGCTTTCAACAACATTATCCCAGACCAAACGATCTTAAGTAATGAGGTGCTTTAGTGTCCTATGGCCACCCTTTTTAAGTCTACCGACTCGAATATCATAGGCCACTAATTGAACTTTCCCTCCTAAATCCTAATCATATGGTACATAAAAGTCTCAATTATTTATTTGACAACATAAACTTTGTACGTTTTTAATTCTGAACTTTAACTCAACCCATTTTAACTAAGACTTTAGCCATGTTAACAACTAAAATGATATTATTTGAAAAGACCATGTGCTAAAATTTTCAACAAGTTCTTTTTCAATAATACGGGTTATATGTCTCAAAATTTTTGAAAATTTTTGAAAATTTGAAATTTTTTGGCTACTGACACTGATACTTTCAACCATATTCACCCCACACTTAAGTCATACAATGTTCCCAGTATATACAAAAATAAAAAAGGAGAAAAGGAGTCAACTCCCCTAGGATATGAAACTGTTTGAGATGCAGATTTTGTTTGATTTATAGGGTTGATACTTGTACTCATATTTATGACCAAAAGCCGTCCACAGACTAATTTCTGTAACCTCCCAGTAAACTAGAGCTTGGAAAGACGGAACAATAGACGTGTCAGGCATAAAATAAAGTGTAAGGGTACACTGACCCCATACTTGTTTTGATGCTAGTCTCTCATGATTGGGCTCCTTCTCCATAGGTTACAAAGTAATCTAGCTACATTCATATGATAGTTATCAATTCATATAAGCATTATGATCATAGATTACAAAAAAGATTAAGTTCAAATACATAAAAAGAAAAATAAAAAAGAAAAAGGAAAAGTAGAAAACATATCACTGCTCATCGTTTGTCGTCGTGGTGGGTCCCCGATGGTCCTGCCTCATCCGCGCCTGCACTTAGGAATGGAGGATGTGACTGCATCCTACGGTGGAGCATGAACTCGTGCAAACGCTCTGGCATCCACCACTGTTGCTGCTCCATCTGGCCTGGGTGGCCACCAGCTTGCATAAAGTGGCCTGAATATCAAGTAGCTCGGGATCCTACTGTTGTACCCTTGGCTCAACGCTCCATCGTTGTTGGTTCCTCTCCAGGGTGGGATCTACTTCTGCCCCTCTGCGGCTGCCTCCATCTCCTCATCCTCTTGTGTGACAGAGCAACCGGAAATAGGCGAGCTAATCATCTGCTCCTTAGAAGATATCGACGAGTACGAGATGGGACTGATCTGGGCCCATATGGCTGCATCCGTCACTCCCTTTGGTGGGTACAGGTGGCAAGCGGTCAGTAATAGGAGGAAGTGGATGTTGGACACCTCCTCGCTGGTGTAGATACATGCCCACCATGCAAACTCCTGGATAGAGCATTCCTGGCTAACACCTCCTAATCTAAAGAAAATCCCCCGTTGTGTCAAATTCGAGACTGAAGGTCGAAAGCTGCATGTGGAGTAAAACTCCAACATAAACTCTCGATAGCAGATCTCACATGCAAAAATCAGGCGATCCCACCCTCTGTATGTGAATTGGTGACTCCCATCATCGGTGGTCCATATCCTGACTAAGTATGGCTCTAACCGGGGTGCTAGACCGCAGAATAAGGTGAAGGGTCGGTCTAGCAATGGCACGACCTCGATTTCCCTGGCTACCAGCTCAGCTAATCTCTCTCGATATCCCTGCGATCCCTCCAGGACCTCCGAAAACTAAAGGTATGGATGTCGAGGTAAATCAGTTAATTGAATCATCGGTCGATTCCATCGTGGTGCCATTTCTGCAAAACGACGTTAAGTGTACAAACATGATGAATTGAAAAAAATCATTTAGGGAAATTAGCGGCGCTAGTGTTCATCATTAGTGGCGCTAATAACGAACAGCCAAACCCTATGTCCAAATTTTGACATGCTAATCCAATCTATACCATCCAAAAGGTTCATATATGTTTGAACAAGCACAATCTAGACTCAATTTTGCATAAACGATAAACAATGAACCGTTATTTGGGTTAAACCCCTGGGTTTAACCGAAACCGTAATCGAGGCTTAAAACAATGATCTCATGATCAATTTGCATTGTAAGCATAACAGAGGGTTGGGATGTGTTCTTGAATCGTAGAACGATGGCTTAGCACGAAGAGATTGCATAAGAGAATGAAAAATCAATAGCTTCGGCTGGTTCTTCGATAGCGGCGCTAAGTGTGTATGGTGTGAAATGTGTGGGAGTGAAGGAACATTAGGGGTGAGATATGTTTACCTTTAGTTAGATTCGCTACTTAGAACTAAGTAGCATTGCTAAATTGTATGCATACCAATATGCATTAGGCTAGCCTGGTGATAGCGTCGCTATCTTTAAATTTTCACTTTTCTCCTTCCACACCCTAGTTCAACCATGGCTTGTACCACCCAACACTTGGGATGTACCATATCCCGCTTAATGATGCAATAATAGTTCACAAAGTATAAATAAAAATCTCAACCAAAAGAATGCATGAAAAAAAATTCTTTGGAAATCATCTCAAACCACCAGGCTGCCTTCCGGCAGCTTTTCTTTCTTCAGGTGTTTCAGTTGGACCTTTCTGCTTGAATCGATGACTATGCTGGAGCATATGTCTTCTGGATTTCTTAGAATCCCGCCACAAGATCACTTCCTTCAATTTCAGCTTAACACTAGTATCATTTCCTTCGTCCTGGATAAAATGGTACACCTTCCTTCACCGTATTAACTGTTAACCAATTATTATTTTTTATTCTTCCATGAAGACATTTAAACCTTGTCTTGAACAACCACCCGTAATTTATTTGGGCTCTTTTCCTAAGCGACGACTTGATACAATAAAATATGTTTATTGCTGGCTTCCAAGCTCATCCTGTGTGGTGTCTACTATGTTGTACTCATCTCTTGAGGTGACTATCGCCTCCATCCAATGTTTTTGACCTATAACACAAAAAAAATCCTCCAAATCGGTGGTGGATTCGGAGAGCATATTTGCGGTATGCTCTTCATCAATGATATTGATGACACCCAATTTACAATTATTGGGGGATCGTTAGTGGGTCCTAGTTTTGGCTCACATGCCGCATTTTCTTGACCACTATTCATGGTACATATTTGTACTACAAATGGATAACCAGTGGGTTCCTATGATGGTTTAAGACCGCTCACCACCAGAGCTTGTTTTTCGACTTTTTCAAAAATTGTTGGGTAGGGAGTGGCATTGTCCTCCACTATGTAACGCCCCATAAAACGACACCGAGTATATACAAAACATTTGAACGAATTAGTATAATTTTATTTTAAAATATACTACTCGATGCCTTGGAAGCGATAAGTGGATACCTTCAAAATTGTTTCACGGTCAAAGTTGGGCGTTACTACACGTCTAGACCTAAGTCCTGCAAAACACCACAACTCATACACGATTTTAATCTTGATATATGCGATATTATCTGACATGACATAACACTACTAGAAAAAAGGTTTGTTTCCAACAATATATTCCATCTGAAAAATGATTTTCCAACAAAAAGATTTGTGGTAAAAGGATCAATTTCCGACATATTTCTGATGGAAATAGTGACAGATTTATGGCAGAATGATCTGTTTTGTAACACTTTTCCTATAAAATTTACTTTTAACTTTTGTCGATAGACTTTCGACAAAACTTCTCACTGACAGTTTACTAGGTAGGGTACTTATTGATGGGTTTTTATGATAGAAATTTCACAGACTATTTTTAATGACAATACTTTATTCTGACGGTTTTATGTTACAGAATTCTGAAAGATAACTGCTAGTGACAATTGTTTCCGACAAATTATTTTACAGAAAGCTTTTTCTGACAATTTTCCATCGGTATTTCATTGGAAAAATGCACTATTAGAAAGAACAAGAAAAAACCAGATTTGTGTATGCAACTCTTATACCAAAAGTTAATCGATAAATGCAATAACCATGAATATAAAATTCATCCAATGCAAAAGGTCTTAACACTTAATAAATCTTGACATATCGTTAATAAATCTTGACATATCGTTAACCTTTAATAATAATAATAATAATTCGTTCAACTCATATGTGTATACACACACATACACATATGTACATACACAAACATAATAATAATAATAATAATAATAATAATAATAATAATAATAATAGCAACAGCAACAGCAACAGCAACAGTTAATAAATCTTGACATATCGTTAACCTTTAATAGTTAATAAATCTCCGTCGGTATTTGGTTGGAAATATCGATGGATTTCTGATAGCCTGTTGCTAAATTTAAGATTTTGTATTGCAGCTATTTTGTCGAAAATATCCGAAAAAAAGGCTATTCGGTCGGAATTTTTTGTTGGAAAATCCCATTTTTATGGTAGTGTAAAATCATTGAAAGATGATATAATAGAACACATTAGATTATATAAACCAATTTTGAACGTTAAACAATCATATACAAACATGAGATGCAATATAACAGTTCTTATTATTGAATTATCATCAAATAATAATACACAAACATGGGATGCAATATACTAGTTTCTTAGTAAATTATCATTAAATATACTCTAAAGCCATCACTATAGAACAAAAATGCATGCATCCTATTTTACTGAATTATAATTAGATGTTGATACGAGCATAACTTATTCAAAACAAAATTGCATGCATCCTATTTTACTGAATTATAATTAGATGTTTTCTATTAAACATCCGACTACGTACGCATATACCATAAGCTTTTTTCAGTTTTCGTAAATATCTCTTTGTATCAATAACTATTTATGAATATAAATGTCATAATTTGGTAATACCACTTATTGCCATTTAAAAGTTGCGCGCAAATATAATTGTACATGCATACCATGATAGCTAGAAAGACTTGAGCGGTGTAATGTTTTTGAGACTAACAGAAAAGCAGGGAATTTCCGACGGCTTAGGCCGTTGGTAGAACGTTGCTAAACTGCATCGCCAACGGATAATTCAAACTGACGGATTGCCGAAGAAATGTCTGACATATTTCAGACGGATATATCTGTAGGTAAATTATTGATGGAATACCGATAGACTTATCTACCGATGGTATGCTGACGGATTTCGATTGAACATGTTTGACCAGATACCGACGGAACAACGACAAAACATTTAAAATTTTATTTTCTTTTTAGGCTTCGTCGGTATTTTCTTTTTGTCACTGTCCCGCCGATATTCCTTTGGTGATTCCGGACGGATGCATTAGGCTGGGGAGAGCAATTCGCTAACCCCCCTCGCCAAAGCCTCGCCAAGCCTCGCCAAACCACACCCTACTCCCTCGCTTTTGCTGTCGCCATCCACCCCTCGCCAATATATCAGCGATCTCGACATTAGCAAGCCATCAGCAACATGACTTGTACCTTTTAGCATGAGACTTGTACCTTTTAGCATGATTAGCACATGCTGACTGCTCCCACCAAATTTGGTCAGCATGTGCTAAGCTGATGTGGCATAGTTTAGCATGTTCAGCGCATGCTGACTGCTCCCCCAGCCTTAGGGATTGAAAAATATCTGTCGAAAATAGCCCGCCTTTCTATTAGTGAGAATGAAAATAGTTAAGATTTTGGTACACCAAACGAAGATCAATGGCAATGGCATGTACGTCATATTACTGAGGTCATTAAACATTAATTGGTAATCATGGTCAAACTCACGAAAGTCAATTATTATAGGCTTAGAGCCGTAATAGTCAAATTTAGACATTAAGAAATTCTAATCCAAATAAAACAGCTGCTGGTTTTGAATTAGGGTTTGCGTTCATTGAACCGTTTAATCGTTTTGGGTGTTTTCCACGACTTCCACACATACATGCATGAACCGGTTTAGTAGTCTATGTCCATGTACAATTGATCTGCATGTTTGTACAGTCAAGACCTAAGACTTGACATGCCAAGTAGAAATTGGAGCATAAAATCAACCGTCAAATGCATGTTGTACAAACAGATACCAATACTTCGTTTTTGTCGCTGTCTTAATAGAAAATATTGGTGATTAACAAATTTGTTAGATTCAATTATTAGCATATTATAGTTTTAATAAGGTATTTTATTCACTAGTTTGTAAACCAAATACAATCGAAATACCAAACATATACGATATATGTTATATACGTTATTTATGATTAAAGAAAACATGAGCTGAATGGAAGTTTTAATTTCAAGAGTGTCTGAAATTCGTATAATTTTATTAATTTCTATATGACTCATATAATTTTTCTAGATATTATTTTTCTAGTTTCTGTTATGTTACAAAAGAAACCTAAAAGACGGATTTTTAACAACATCAAATGAAAATTGTTGTAAGACCCAATAAGACTGATTTAATATAGTTTATAACTTTTATATGGTAAAGATTACAAAATTATGTTCACGAACATAATTAAGCTTATAAGTTAAATAGTAAAAAATTATAAAAGTTAGAGTAAATTATGCTTTTTCTCCTTTTGGTTTGCATAAATCACAGTTTTGGTCCAACTAATGGAAAACTGATATGACTGATCCTTATGGTTTTCAAATCTTGCACCGGAGGTCCCTAGTTCATATAAAAAGACCATTTTACCTTTTTCAAATTTTTTTTTCTTTTTTTCTTTTTCTTATTAATTGCTCCACATAATGTTCAACAATTGATGCTTGAACTTGTCAGATGCAGATAAATTATCAGAAAATCAGAGAATATTAATTCCATCTACTCCACCATGTTTTAAACTTGTAATGCCCGGTTTATATATACAGTACACCCAAAAAATTTACTTTAAAACAACATTCACATCTGCGTATCAAACGCAACATATGTAACTTGTGTACGATATACAGACCCTGACTACAAGAGTATCAAAAAGGGATGTACAACACATATACCAAAGTAACATCCCGAGCTGGGTCGCTAAAAATATCTACTACGTGCCCAAAAGTTCACCTAGGTACCCACCTTCTCTTTTCCGTTATCTACTCTACTGGTACCTGCAATGTTAGTAAATGCATGTATGGTAAGCTTTTAAAAGCTTAGTGAGTAACCATACAAAACACAATTCATAATTATAAGCATATAGGCATAAAGTAACATTTCTAGCATTAATAGTTTCCTTGTCCATTGCATTTACCCAACCACGTAGGATTCCAGCTACTTAGGCAATCACTCTAGCCGCATAGGCACCTCTATAGCCATATAGGCAACATTCCAACCACACAAGGCAACAATTTCCAGCCACATAGGCAATCAAGTCAAGCCATTTAGGCATTCACTCAAGCCACTTAGGCACCTCATTAGCAACTTAGGCCTCTAGCTACTTAAGCACATGTGTTTGTTCACAATTACCCACAATCACAACACATAATGAAAAGGAATGAGGTTACTCACCTTTAGACGCGATTCAGCAACTGCTAATAGGTGTATAAGCTCCAAAAATCAAAAGATGGTTTTGTCCCAAGTCAACCTATATGAATATCATACATACATATAAGTGTTTATCAACTGTTTTTACCCTTCAATTTCATCATACAACCATTAGGCATCAAATAATGGCTTTAGGTTTCAATTCTCACTTAAAACGATAGAGATACAGGCTCTCTAGACAGCCTACACATCGTATACATGGTCCTACACATCGTGTGGCTTGAAGGTTCCAGCTACACAATGTGTAGCCTATGCTACATGCCATATAGGTTGCATCTCCAGGCTTTCTTGCCCCAAAAACTCACCCAACATCAGTTTTAACCATATACATATGCTTATTAGTCTAAAAATCATCGTAACTACAACTTTACATCCTCAAAATCTAAATCATATCCTTCGAGAATCCCCAAATATTAGATTAGGCTTGATAATGAACACATAACTTTAAGTCTCATAAGAATTTGCTCCACTTCCTTTTATTTGGTCCAATTTTATTTCCCTAGTCCTCACCTCTCCGTGCCTTTCCTTTCCTGAAGTTTGGCGTAAGTTTCCATAAGTGAGGGAGTGACTTACTGTTTAAGACATATATGTTTGCACACCTACACATTGTGTAGACCTCCAGATCAGCCACATCTTTAAAATGACATTGTACTTTCATTTTTCTTTAAAATTTAACAAACTTATACACTCATCGTGTAGCTCATGCTACACGCTGAGTAGCTTGGTCAGTAAGCAAAATTTCACACCTTTTACACTACATTTCAATCCACAAGTTCTTACCCTTGTCTCGAAAGTACAATATCATGATAATATCTCATTTTAATAAACTTTATGCACACTTAGCACCATAATGATGCAAATTTATCGTACAAATCACCATTAACACAAGTTAAGCATACTTACCAAAAGTGTAGGGTTACAAAATCGATTATAGCATTTTCTTTAAAAAAGTTGATGATAACAAAGTTTTTTTCTCCATGAGTGCTTTTAAATGACAGCTTGTCAAGAAGGAAGAACTAAGGATGGAGCACAATGACGATGAAAACATTAAGAGGTCTGTTAGAGCTAGACCTTGCATAAACACATAACAGTTACTAGTTAAAGGTTTGTAGTGAGTGAAAATGATGATTTTGTTGAAAGAACGTAAGAACCTGATGAACATGAGATCATATGGGATTTTTTATTCAGTGTATGTAAGAGAGAGAAATAAAGAGATATAGGAGAGACAATTGGGGAAGGGGTATGCGGTGGGGTGAGGGTGAGGGTGGGTTTTTCTTCGGTTTTTTGTTATTAAAATATATTGGAAATGGTAAAATGGTTTTTATTAAAACCAAGGACCTCTGATGCAAGATTTAAAAATATAAAAATTAGTCATATCACTTTTCTAACAGTTACACTTAAAATATAATTTTGAGTAAATTACAGTCTTGGTCCCTATGGTTTGCATAAAACTTCATATTGGTCTTGCTTTATGAAATTTCATATATTTGTCCTTGTGGTATGCGTTTGCTTACAGGTTTGGTCCCTTCCTCCATTAATATTTAACTTTTCTGTTAAGTGGGGGTAAAATGACTATTTTACCCTTACTTTATTTTTAAATTAATTTTTATACTAAAAAAACTCTATTCTCTCTCTCTCTCTCTCTCTCTCTCTCTCTAATAAGTGTCTTATGTGAATAAGATCATGTCTACACTACCTCAACCTTCATGAAGGTACCCTAAAATGCTGAATCAAGAAGACACAATACGTTAGCGGCCAATCGAGGTTTTCTATACATTTAGTTTCTTTTGTTAAAGATTCTTCGATCCCCTTCTCGTTATCCCCAGTTTTTCCAAATCTAAACCTACAAATCCCTCACAAAATACTCCAAGAGAAGATCCAGACAGTGCAATTTGTGTTTCTTGTGTGGTTATAGTTAGTGGCATTACAATTCTCGTGTTTATCGTGATTCATTTGAGTTACAAAATCCTTAATCTCATCCAAGCTCAATGGTGAAAACCAGATGGTGTCGTCTTCTGATTTTTACATGAACAAGTAGTTTCAACCAACTGTATGATACTCTCCATTAAAGACTCGCCGGAAAAATTATCCATCTGGGTGGGTTCCTATCAGGCCCGTTCCTGACGGTGGTCAACACGGGCGACCGCCCAGGGCCCATCGTCTTAAGGGGCCCAAAAATTATATGTCCAATATAATATATATGTATATATTTGTCTTCTAACAAATACAAGTTGTTGAATATTTTTATAATTTTTAAAACAAATGGTACTTCAGGGATAAGAATTTTTAATGAACTATTAGATGCACTGAAATTGTTACATCTTAATATAAATTATATAAGGGATCAAGGTTATGATAATAGTTCCAAATATTGAAGGAAAACACCAACTTATTAAAAAACGACTACTTGTAATTGTTATAGCTATATGTATCTTTAAAACTATCACTATGAAAAATGTTAGAAAATATTTTTTTAGAAATGGTTTTGCTAAATTTTTGTAGGGGCCTTTGTTTCTCTTCTCGCTCCGGGCCCCAAAAAAGTTTAGACCAGCACTGGTTCCTATGAAGGTTTCGACACTTATAAAGATTCCCAAAAACCTTGATCTAGTGTACTCGTGAGTTTTATAACCCTCAGTAAACTTGAATCATGATCCGAAGACGTTACAATACTCTATCCTATGATCAGCAATGGATCAGTCAGTCTCCAACCGTCTTGCAGCAGAGCGAACACCACAGGCATGTACTCCTCTGCCTCACATTGAAACCTAGAGTTCTCGAAGTTCTCTTTAATGCCTCGAAGCCCTAGTACAAGTATCTAGAAATCGATGTGAAATTTGTGTTGTGAGTTGTTACTACAAGGATTGAGAAACCGAATAATTCAAACCTGCAGTATGGCATATGGTATTCATATGACGAAACCGAATTGTTAAGCACGAGTGCATGGAAATGTTTCTAGGGAAATTGAATTTTTTTTTTGGATATATATATATATATATATATATATATATATATATATATATATATATATATATATATATATATATATATATATATATATATATTAGTAAGAAAGAATTAAAAAAATAAATGAAGGATAAAATAATCATTTTACCTCCATTTAACAGAACCCATTAGAAGATAATGGCCCAGGACCTGTAAACAAACGCATACTACAAAGACAAATATGTGGGATTTTGAAAAATAAAATCAATCTGAAAATTTATGCAAACCATAGCGACCAAAGTTGTAACTTACTCTATGATTTTTATACAATCCATAGGAACCTAAAATATAATAGTAAATTATTGTTTTGGTCTCTATAGTTGGCATATTTTTACAGTTTTAGTCCAAGTATTTTTTTTTCATAATTTTGGTCCCTGTGGTTGCCAAAAGCTTGCATTGTTGGTTCATGGTCTATGTAAAAAGACCAGATTACACCTTCTAATTTCTTTTTCCTTTTTCTATTAATTTATTATTTATTTAGGTAATTAACAAAAATAAAAATACACCTAACACCTACCACCACCCCACTACCACGTCTCTCTATCTCTCTCTTTCTCTCTCCACCTGGAAAGCATTCTTTCTTGGTGAGGGAAGTAGACAGTAATGATGAGTTTTGACATTTTCATCCTCCGATTCAGCACCACCCGTTCCCAATCATCATAATTCGCCGACCTTTGCAACTGCAATGGCGACAACCCTTTGCGAGTTAACCTCATATTCAATTCACCCGCTATAACCTTCTATGATTATCGAACTCTCGCTTACAACATTGACAAGCCCATCAAGAACATGGGACAAGAAGAAATGAGAATGGCTGAAGCTACATCCTTCTTTTGCTTTCCAATCAGATGAACAGATTTTGCTGGTAACGAGGTCACAGTCAACACCATGCCAGAACCCTAACGGTGATCATTTTTTATTGAGGTTTCATAGGAACAAAGTAGATTATTGTCGGATGCATTGCTACAATATCTTCTACAACAATGTGTTACTCGACCCTAAGATGAAGAACTGTTGAGCAAAATTATTAGCAGTTAGGGCGGCAATGGTGGCGTACTAGGAAGCTGAATGGATCTGGTGGCTCGACGAAGATGTTGCGTTTATAGACATTGATTTCAAGGTCCCTTTATCACTTTACAAAAACCGGAATTTCGTGGTCCATGGCTGGCCAAGAGAGATACACGAAGAGAAAAACGTGCTAGGTTTGAATGCTGGTTAGTTTCTCATCAGGAATTGTTAATGGTCGTTTGATTTCTTGGAAGCATGGGTTGATGTGGTAATGGTTTAATATGGGTATTATCGATCGAGCAGAAAACCAAGGTTTACAATAGAAAGATTGTCGATTTTAGTGGACAAAAATGGACGACGAGGCTAATTCTCGGATTAGAAGAACAAAATTTTCTCACACAAAACAACTAGCAACACCACCGCCTTAACCCCACTGCCACCTCTTGGTTGAAAGACACAAGAAATAGAAAAACTTTTGATTATCATAACTGGGTTTTCTTTGTTATAAAAGCAAGAAGAGCAAAGAAGAGAATGACAATATTGCCATTTTGGTTTAGATGCAACAATCAACAATGATAGGGCCGGTGGTTGTGGGGAGAGAGAGAGAGAGAGAGAGAGAGAGAGAGAGAGAGAGAGAGAGAGAGAGAGAGAGATAGATAGATAGATGGGTTAGGGATGGGATGGGGTTAGGTGTATTTTCTTTTTTTATTACTTAAATAAATAATATGTTAAAAGAAAAAGGGAAAAAAAATAAACTAATCCTTTTTACATGGATCATGAACCAACATTGCTTTTGGCAACCACAAGGATTAAAGTTATGGAAAAAAAGACTTAGACTAAAATTGTAAAAACATGCCAACCATGGGGACCAAAACCGTTATTTACTCAAAATATAATTTACTCTAAAAACTTAGACAAAATATGACTATGTGATTTAGGTCATGAGTCGTGGATTTTAAACACACGTGTGGAGAGGCGAACGAGAAAGAAGAAGAAAGAAGAGACCAACTCCGACTTTCTAATATTTTGAATCTCTGATTTTTGTCTACTTGTCTGTAGGTCCCCTGAATAATAAATTCACATATTAAAGACACGATAATTACACATCTCTATTATAAGCTTACTTTATTGACTTTAACTTTTCATTTTTCAATACTTCATTTTTTGTAATAATCAAAACTATAGTTGGTGCTGGTTTTAATTTAATCATTTAAAACCACCTAATTTTTAATTATCATGAGATGATTATTAACTTTAGTTAAATGGGATCGTCAAACTTGCGGTTATGGATTGTCTGATGCAAGCATAGCGATATATATATATATATATATATATATATATATATATATATATATATATATATATATATATATATATATATATATATATATATATATATAGAGGAAGGTTCAATATAGAACCAAATATAAATTACCTAACTACAGAACCATCCTTAAAACCATTGGATTATTATATCAACGTCTTAGATTAAAAAGGATACACCAGAAAATTATACACCTTATGTAGAGGATTATTCTCATTTAAGGGCATATTGGGTTTTTTAATTCATTTTTTGAAATCAAATCTTCACCCGTGTTCATCTCCACATACACTTCTCGAACTTCTTCAATTTTACACACAAATCCTCTGGTCCGGAACTCCCCTTCTCCGCCCCTCGCCGCCGGTAAGTGGTAATATACTCTCTCCATGTGTCTTCCGGTTAATCGTTATATGTTTAACATGTGATTCATGCATATATCCTCACACATAATGGCGAAATCTTTCGTTTTCTTTTTGTTTTCGTTTTTCCAGTATGATTATCGTCGATCTGGAGTCTGGATTGACGGATGAATCTGTCTATTTGCTTACTTTCAAATTATTTGACGAAATAAATAGCTGATTATAGATCCTCAGATTTGACAGGATGTCTGGATTGAGGGATGAATCTGTCGGACGATCGATATAAACCGTAAGCTTCAATTGCTTGGCTATGTTGGTTGACTTGCATATAGAGAGTTTTGTGTATATATTGGCTAAGGATCTTATTTTAATTTTACTGAACCTTTTTCAGTTTTAAACGTCTCATAAAATATGGATACTGATACAGCCAATTCAGTTCATTAATGTTCAGTAATGTCTCGTATAAATCAAATCTGAATCAAAATTGATGGAGGGATTTTCTACGTATTTTCTACAATTTGCATAAATCAAATCTGAATCAAGATTGAATCCGATTTTGGGTTGTTATACGATTTCTGAATCTGCTGAATTAAAAACCAAAAGTGAATAATTCTTTAGCTTTGAGAACTCTGTTTCTATGTTATGATTTTCTGGGATGCCTACAAAGTTGGTGGATGGGTTGAATGTAATAGACTTTGTTATATTCTTTTCAACGTTTAATCCTAAAGCAAGGAAGCCCCAAAAACGTGTGTGATTGTTTTTTAGTAATCTCTCTTTGATTTTCAACCAGACCAGGAGACCTGCAAATAACTAAGTAACACAAATATGGTTGTCCTATTTTCATTATTTTTCTTATCACAAATGTGTTCCTCCTGTCTGCTTATCTTGGGATATATTTTAATGGTGATAGGTATACTCTCGTACCTTAACATCCTTTTATGCAACATACTTTTAGTTTCAATTAATAATGAATTCATGTCTAGGTACTTCTTTATCCAAACCATTATTCATATTAAGCTACATGTGCCTCATAGCAGGAGCTTCACGCATTCTCTTGATTGCAATCTTTTACATGGTAATTTTCTATTTTAATAAAAGCTATTTTCCTGATTGTTTATGCTTTAGCTGCTTGTGCATCATAGTAGGAGCATCACGCATTCTTGGTATCTTCCTCAATGAACATATGTTCATTAATGAACATATGTTCATCAATGAACATATGTTCATCAATGAACTATGACCATCAATTAGCATATTACGACGCAGTGGTTGGTTATCTCATTTTCATTAGTTAATTTGCAGGTTGTAGAAGATGCAAATGCTTTGATAGTGCGATGAGAATCAGAGGAATCAATACAAACTAAAAACACTGGTTGCAGGGGGATATTTATGTTCATCAATGAACATATGTTCATCAATGAACATATGTTCATATATGAACATATGTTCATAAATGAACATATTTTGATTTGATACCTGGATACTGAATCGTGA
This sequence comes from Cichorium intybus, assembly GCA_023525715.1. Taxonomy (NCBI): domain Eukaryota; kingdom Viridiplantae; phylum Streptophyta; class Magnoliopsida; order Asterales; family Asteraceae; genus Cichorium; species Cichorium intybus. The sequence continues at coordinate 51,309,188 of CM042011.1, forward strand.
TCTGTTCTTATTCTTTTAACTTTGCTCATGTAATTGTTTAAGACTTTGATCATGGTTGATATTATTGGGATTAAAGTTTTCTTTGTATTTTCATCAAAGGGATAGAGAACACAGAACCTTGCTCATGTAATTTACATGTGTTCATATATGAACATATGTTCATTGATGAACATATGTTCATTGATGAACATATGAACTGCGCAATTTTATATAGGATACGTACCTTTAATTCAGTATATTCTTTTTAATTTGACCATCATACCCTTTATCATCAAAACTAGATCAACGGTGAAAAATATGGTTCTGCAGTTAGGCAATATATTTTGGTTCTGCATTGAACCCATCCCTATATATATATATATATATATATATATATATATATATATATATATATATATATATATATATATATATATATATATATATATATATATATATATATATATATATATATATATATAAAGGGTCCGGATCCGGTGCGAACTCATTACGTTTTTCAATGATCTAAAAAAAATTTTCAAAATTCTTTTTGATAATGATATAGTACTATTCTCGATTTTATGATTTGTATTTTTTTTTAATATTTTTTTTCAATTTTTTTAAGGTGTCCTCGCGAGTCCTCACCGAAAAAAGAGTCCTCACCCGATCCTGATTACATATATATATATATATATATATATATATATATATATATATATATATATATATGGTCAAGATCAAATGAGAACCCTGTTTTTCATGAGAACCAAAGAACTCTTTCTGATTGGTTGAATCATAAAAGAGGATGATAGTCATTTAACAAATCTCATTTAATTCAGAATTTTTTTATTTTTGACAACAACAATAACCATCTCCTAAAAGTAAGCCTATTAGATTTGAATATTCAAATTTAAAAAAAATCAAATTTTCGTTTTTATTAAATCAAAATTTCTGATTTTGAAAAAACATAATTTTTTTAATTAGTTTTTTGGAATTTAAAACGCACATAAATTTATTTATTTACGGGGTGCATATATACATATTCGCAGGTGCATATATGCACATTTTCGAAATTCATATATACATAATCTTGTCTTTAATTATGAATGCAACCAATAAAAAATCGATTTATTAATAACAATAATATACAACTGTTTTGAAGGATACATACAAATTTATTAGAAATAATGAACAATAGATACAAAAAATATAAAAAAAAACAATAAAATTTCATGATATATTCATTTTTTTAGTTTGTCACTCTTCAATTCTTCAATTTGATTGATAAATTCTTCAAAATCTACAAAAACATTAATAAAAGTTAATATAAATGTATATTCAAAAACATTAAAATAAATACTTACATGCATGTACACATATGTACATAGGCACATATATGTATGCATAAATGTAAATACGCACACATGTGTACACAAGCAAATAGACATATATGAATATGTATACATACATTTAGCACATCTATTCACATTTAGCACATATGCACATCTGCATATATACTTGTGAAAATATATAAATTTATACACATACTGGATATATGCATATATGCACATACAGAATATATATGCATATATGCACAAACATATTTATGAACAGATACACATGCATGCATATATGCATACACCTTTATGCATATGTATATATTCTTCACTCATGAGAATTTATGTCAATGTCATGTTCCAAAAATGGATATACATATACACATGTATATGCACATATGCACATGTGCACATATGCACATGTGCACATATGCACTTATATAGATGTGAAAATATGCACTTACATACATATGCACTTATATACATGTGCACATATGCACATATATGAACGTACACACAACAATAATAGCAACCTCCATACATGTGCACATATGCACTTATATACATGTGCACATATGCACTTATATACTTGTGAAAATATGCACTTACATACATGTGTACATATGCACTTATATACATGTGCACATATGCACATATATGAACGTACACACAACAATAACAGCACCCTCCATACATGTGCACATATGCACTTATATACATGTGCACATATGCACTTATATACTTGCGAAAATATGCACTTACATACATGTGCACATATGCACTGGCAGCGATTGTGTGCACCGGTGCCTGCATGCAGAGAGACAACCAAATGTTACCAAAGGCTATATATTAAAAGTAGGTTGCTATATTTTATTAAGAGTTAAGGGATACCTTGAGAGCATTTTGAATAATTTGAACACCAATCTTCTGATCGAAATTGGCGATAACAAGATTGTCAAGCTCCTTGGAAGCATATGGAAGGGCAACACTGCCACCTAGATTAAATCACAATCAGAAAAAATGGATAAATGATAGTGGATTAAAATTTGCATAATAGGCTATAGTCGTAAAATTCTACCTGGTACAATTCCTTCTTGCAATTTTTACATTCAACTAATAGGAGAAAATCACATAACAGGAACATATCGAAATGCAGAAAGACGATCCTCAAGTTCATGAATATCATTTTGATTTTTCTTGTAAACCTCATTGCAGTGACCAATACGAAGCATTAACAAATTTTCTTGTAAACCTCATTGTATAAAGACGATCCTCAAGTTCAAGAATATCATTTTGATTTATACATTAAACTAATAGGAGAAAACCACTGACCTTAATTTCTTAAGATTTTTATACGTTTGATTATGGACATCGGGTGGAGTGTGGGAAGAGATCGACGGTAAGAATGAATTAGAGAAAACGTAACTTACCTTTCAATCGGATGGAGATAGAAGATGGCGATTGTTTAAGTCGTATCACATTGCAATCGAATTTAGGGATTTCAATTCGTTCAAATACAAAGCTGCCTCCTGAATCATCCTACAGTCCTTCCTCTCTACCGTTTCTGTTTTCCGGTCACCCACCCCCAGGTTCCAATGGCTGAACCACAGTTTCCGGCAACCTGGTTTATCCCCGACAACCACCAGCTTCTCCCTCGTCCCTCTTCTTCTCGATCTCCCTCCTCATCCCGTACAAACTCCTGGGCCGACAATCGATGAACCTGCAATCAGAAGTCAAGCAGCATTTGTGCTTTGCAGCGTTGCTCGTCTCTTCATCGTTGTTTGTTTTTCCGGCGACTAAAACGAACCATCCCCCCCGGGGGTCCTTAACAGCTTTGTTCCAGTGGTGCCGGCGTCGCCATCTTTTCTGGCAACGGAGGATCGATTCTTATAGACGGCATCGATTGATTGAGAGAAAGAGGAGGACGACGACGACGTGAGAGAAAGAGAGATCGAGATAGTGAGAGACGCTGATGAAGATTTGATATCGGGAAGAACCAAAGAACGGGGAAGAGAGATAAACAAAAGTCTCTTATTTCCATTTAATTCATCTAATTTTTAGGGATTTGGTTTAATGACTTATTCGTTGATTCCTATAATACCCTTGACTGACTTTTTTAAATACCAAACATGCCATTGAGTTTTATTTTAATTACAAGATTGCCACCTTGCATCTTAACCCTTGATTTTTTTTAATCTAGTGGTTCAGATTTGGTTCTCCAGTTCTCATGCTTTTTTTGGTTCTCATTAGATCTTTACTATATATATATATATATATATATATATATATATATATATATATATATATATATATATATATATATATATATATATTGTGAGACTCGTGTATTACAAGGGATGATACAAAATAACTGTTAAATAAAAGAACCTAAACACTAATAATTATGCATAACAAATTCGCGACAATATATAATGAAATTTTTGGATATATACATTATTAAATTAAACACTACAACATAATTGTTGATCAACTTTGAACAATTATATCAAATTACAAATTTTGAAAGACTTCTTTGAGTACAAAATTTGTTAAGTTTACCGTCGTCTAAAATTAACATTTTTAATCTATCTTTACCTTTAACTCTCGACAATATAACATACAATTGGTCGTGTGTGAAGACTGGTTTTCTCATAAACAAACTTACATTTGATAGTGATTGTCGTTGACTCTTATTTATTGTCATTGCAAAACATACAGTCAATGGAAATTGTTTTGTTTGAAATTTGAAAGAAATTCTGCTATCTGAAGGCGTCAAATACATTTTTGGAATAAACGTACGATTTCCAATATTATTTCCAGATATAATCTCTATTTCTATAACAAGATTACCCAATGATATTACTTCACTGCTAGGTGTGTACCCGCGCAATGCGACGACGACATTAGTACGTTGATGTTTTCAATTAAAAAATAAAGTATGTAATTTTATGTTAAAAATAAAAATTAACTCACATTTGATAGTGATTGCCGTTGACTCTTATTTTTTGTCATTGCAAAACATACAGTCAATGGAAATTGTTTTTTTGAAATTTTAAAGAAATTCTTCTATCTGAAGGCGTCAAATACATTTTTGGAATAAACGTACGATTTCCAATATTATTTCCAGATATAATCTCTATTTATAGAACACGATTACCCAATGATATTACTTCACTGCTAGGTGTGTACCCGCGCAATGCGACAACGACATTAGTACGTTGATGTTTTCAATTAAAAATTAAAGTACGTAGTTTTATGTTAAAAATAAAAATATGGTATTATTTTGTGTTATATATAAAAATATGTAGTTGCTTCTTATTAAATGTAAAACTATGATGGTAAAGTAAATTTAAAAAATGGTTAAGTCTAATTTGATATGGTCAACTTTAATTTGACTTATTTTGGTAAAAATAATAAAAGTTTGTTAGTATTTGTAGTGTTTGTGTAATGCTTACGGTTTAAAGGTTTGGGTGGAACTTATTATTCCAAACCATAAATGTCTTATTATTTATTAGGAGACTTGTTAATTATTTTAAGAGATATCTACATTTATCATTTTACGAAAAACAATATATACTTTTTGTGTATGTGTAGTTAGCCGAATAAACTCTCTAGTTTGATTAAATCATTAGATGAATATAAATAAAGAACCTATTTAATTGTTTAACTTTGTGTTTTTGTATATAGAACCGGATCAATCTAAAAATAAATGAATATTATTTTTTCAAATAAAATTTTTACATAATTTTCAATTAATCTGATTTAAATTTGTGCACTGCAACTGTCATTAAATGTGGGGATGATAATAGTTTCTTTTCAGTGAACAGTTCCATTTTGACGATTTGGGTTTAAGGTTTATGGTTTACAGGATGAAATGAGTGGTATCCTTAAATAGTACCCATGCAATACGATAGACAGAAAATAGTTTCTTTTTGATAAGTTATCTATTTCCGATAACATGTCATCTTACAAAACCATACAATGTATTAGCAAATAGTTAAATTTCGGTCAAATACTTATTTCCAAAATCATAATGCTTTTCAATATGTTGCTTGTGGTAATAATTTCCGACAATTTGAATAATGACAAGTTTGTTGTTATTCAGTAACAACGGTTTGAGAAAATGTACAACTAACATACATTATAGGAGTAGGAGTGGGATATATTTGCCGTTGATAAAAAAATTAATTGTCATTATAAGTTAATTATATTTCATAACTTTGTTGCTTATTAGCAACCATTATTAGAAGATATGTAACACTTTCTAATTTGATTATTAATATGCAATATAATTAACCCAGTACTTAACAATTAGATGTAACAAATTTATTCGAACTTTTAGTTTTAAAAATTCAAACCTGGTTTATGTTACTTATTTTTCAAAGACTACCAAAAATTTCTTGTTATAACAATATTTAAATAATAAGTTTTTATAATCATTAAGAACTGGAAGTATCTTTATATTACGAATTCTCTCCCTGGTACTTTTTATAAATTAGCATGTTCCTAAGTTACCGGCCAAATTACAACCTATTTTTAACTTAAAAGTAACGAGTTCCTAAAATCACCAACCTATATACAACGTGGAATTAAAATTATATTCCTATAGTCTTTGTGAAAGTTAAAAAATAAAATGGAAAACAATTTTACAAGTCAAAAACCTGTCATTTTAATTTATTTGACTTTGCAAATTACTGTGTTTGTTTTTTGTTGAAAAAAGATAACCGCTATTTGTTGGTTCTGATCACACACTAAAGAAAACTAATTAAGTGATTGTGAATAGAACACTAATGTGCCTAAATTATCTGTTTTTTTATATTTTGTTATACATCAAAATGTGGACTTGCTGCTCGAGTCATTTGGGTCTACACACGGTTAGGGTTCTAGAAATTGTCAAGAGATATGCAAATTGAAGCTGCTGAGAATGTATTAAATGACAGAAATGAATCAAAGATAATGTATTTTAAATAAATAGATTCCTAATTTCTTGCTTCAGTTATGAATTATTGGAATTAAATACATTAAATACATTCAATTCAAACAATTTTTTAATAAATTCAAAATTACCAGAAAATGACATGTGGTCAAATTAATGTGGTGGTGACACGTGGCTTTGAGTTACTTATTTATTAGGATATATATATATATATATATATATATATATATATATATATATATATATATATATATATATATATATATATATATATATATATATATATATATATATATATATATATATATATATATATATATATATATATATATACACTAGTTGTAAGACCAGTGTATTACACGGGATGATATAAAAAAATATTAATTAAGAATATCTAAACATTAATAATTTTATATAAGAAATTTGTTTGTGTATCGTGACATCTTGTTTTTGATTTTTACTATTATGACTTTGTATTTTGATAAATATAATTTATTATGAGAATGTCACCGGTACTAAAATCAAATTCACTGTTTTGATTGAAATCATTCTTCAAAATATTATGACGTCAATTGTCTATCTATTGTCTCCCAAATCATTCTACACATTAAAAAATAATATGATATTAAAAAACAATTAATATTGAAATTGAATAATAACAATTAATTTTGAAATTGAATGATAACTAAACCGATCATTAAGGAGTTAGAAACGTTTCAAACCAATTAGGTTATTTAAGAAATTTAAAACTATGTGAAATTGACATGTGGTAAATTCAATGAGGAGATGACATGTGGCTTTGAGTTACTTATTTATTAGTATATATATATATATATATATATATATATATATATATATATATATATATATATATATATATATATATATATATATATATATATATATATATATATATATATATATATATATATATATGGTTAAGTTCATATGAGACTATTATATTTCGTGAGACCGGGAGACGCATTCCTAGCCACTTATTTTGGGTGTAAAACAAAAAATAATTAAAAAATACAAAATAAATGAAAAAAATTAATATATATATTTATTATTTTCGTCATTTATTTTATTCAAAAAATAATAAATAAATTTAGCTTTTTTCATATTCTAGTAGAATATTACAATATTCTGTGTAATATTTTATTAGAATATTCAACATTCCAGTGACTTTTTTTTATTTTTCCATGTTTTTTTCGATTTTTATTTTATATTTTTTTTTATTTTTTTATTTTTTTAGATAGAATAAATAGCAAAAATTAGTAGAATAGTTTTTTTTTTGAAAATTCTCATTATTTAAGCCTTTTTTATTATTATTTTTTTTTATCTCCAAAATGAGTGGCTAGGATTGAGTATTCCCGTCTCACAAAATTTGCATGGTCTCATTTGAACTTATATATATATATATAAATCATATTTAACATAAATAAATTATTCCTACCAAACAAAATATTTTTCAGCATCATGAACCAACGTTTTCTTCATGAGTAGTAATGCATTGCTAGTTCTCAACGTTTCGTTCAACCTGCAATTTGAGTCCATCCAATTGTCAGTTAGGGATAATGAGTTGGAAGGGTAACGAACTTCTCAGATTGTTTACATTTGGTTGTTAGTGTATCCCACATTGGTGCGACATGGTCGTATATGTTTGTATATATGTTGGAGTCTCACATCTCTCTACAAGGGCTCTTTTGGAGAGACAATTTTGGGCTCCACAATATTTACATGGTATCATAGCCAATGTCTCGCACCCCTGTAACCTCATCGAGGCTACGTCTGGGGGGAGTGTTAGTGTATCCCACATTGGTGCGACACAGTCTTATAAGTGTGTATATATGTTGGAGTATTCCCTCTCTCCACAATGGTTCTTTTAGAGAGACACTGATTGTTGGTACTCTGCTCCCCCCTCTCATTATTACTTAATTTGTTTTAAATGAAAAATAGCATATGATAAAGAAAACATGCAACTTATAATGAATGAATATCCTGATTCTCATCGTTGTGGGTCACACAATCCATACCCGGGAATTTAGTGAGCCAATTTAGCGAGGTATGTGGTCATATTATGATAATTGTAAGGAAATGTGATTTTTGAAGGATATGTGAGCTCCATATATTGTCATTTTAGCGAATAACTCTAATTTTTTTAGAACTAAAAGGGTAAAATAAAAAGTTTTAATTAAAAAATCGATTAAACAAGATAGAAGTCATTAAGAATCCGTTATTTATTTATATAGTATTCAGAGCATCACTAATGGAAGCTTTTTTACTTGACTACTTATCAGCATACATCACCAATGAAGCCAATAAATTTTTATGATGTTTTTTCATTAACAACTCAATATATACCGTATGGTCAATTAATTTTAGGTTTTGCATATTTAATCTGTTCTCATGCAATCGTATTTTATTTTACCCTCTTAATTATATTTAATTCTTAAATTATTGTTGTTTCTTTACTAATTAACTTATTATATTAAATATTTAATGATATTTCTATTAAATAATTAATTTTTGTAATATTACATTTGGTTGTTAGTGTATCCCACATTGGTGCGACACGGTCTTATAAGTTTGTATATATGTTGGAGTCTCACATCTCTCTACAAAGGCTCTTTTGGAGAGACAATCTTGAGCTCCACATATATTTACATTGTATCAGAGTCAGTGTCTTGCATCCCTGTAACCTCATCGAGCCTACGTCTGGAGAGAGTGTTAGTGTATCCCACATTGGTGCAACACGGTCTTATAAGTGTGTTTATATGTTGGAGTATTCCTTCTTTCCACAAGGGTTCTTTTAGAGAGACACTGATTGTTGGTACTCTGCGCCCCCCTCTCATTATTACCGAATTTGTTTTAAATGAAAAATAGCATATGAGAAAGAAAACATGCAACTTATAATGAATGAATATCCTGATTCTAATCGTTGTGGGTCACACAATCCATACCCGCGAATTTAGTGAGCCCATTTAGCGAGGTATGTGGTCATATTATGATAATTGTAAGGAAATGTGATTTTTGAAGGATATGTGAGCTCCATATATTGTCATTTTAGCGAATAACTCTAATTTTTTTAGAACTAAAAGGGTAACCTAAAAAATTTTAATTAAAAAATCGATTAAACAAGATAGAAGTCATTAAGAATCCGTTCTGTATTTATATAGTATTCAGAGCATCTCTAATGGAAGCTTTTTTACTTGACTACTTATCATCATACATCACCAATGAAGCCAATAACTTTTTGTGATGTTTTTTCATTAACAACTCAATATCTACCGTATGGTCAATTAAATTTAGGTTTTTCATATTTAATATGTTCTCATGCAATCGTATTTTATTTTACCCTCTTAATTATATTTAATTCTTAAATTGTTGTTATTTCTTTACTAATTAACTAGTTATATTAAATATTTAATGATATTTCTATTAAATAATTAATTTTAGTAATATTTTTATTAAAATCTAACGTACTAACATATGATGTGTGTTTGAAAAAGACAAATTAAATTAGGAGGACGGGCGTTATACAACATTTTAGATAAATTAGTTAAATGTATAAAAAACCATATTCGAAGATGTTAACACTTAACAGTTAGAGAAGATATTTATTTAAAGTTATAATGTATGTTAAAGATATGGGAAAGATGACTTGATAATAATTTATAATTTAAGTAATAATATAGGTCTCGACCATGAAAGATGCTCTAGAATCAATTTATTCTAAATGTTATATTATTATTATTATAATAATGTAATTTTTGCAAACATACTGAACTACAAACAACAAAGTATGGTATAGAATCGTACAATAAACGTTTTTGGGACAACTCAACTCGATACAACACATTTCTTCATGTACTAAATCTTACCGCATTGGCTTGTTAGCATAGTCAAATCTTACCGCATTGGCTTGTTAGCATAGTCAACTGGCACATCCATTTTACCACATCTAACTAAAACTTATATCTGTTCAAAAAAAACTAAAACTTATATAAGGTTATTTGATGCTATTTCATGACTTTAAATTATAAATTCAACTATTTCTATGTCTATATATTTTATTGTCAGTCACGCCTAGATACTAAGGCAATAAGTAGCAATAGACGACAAAATTTAGCAAACGAGAATGGGGGTGGGAGAGTCTTAGGTGTAGCTTCTTGCATTATTGGTGTTGTATGATAAGCTAGGAGAATCTTGACGATGCCTAGTAATATCAAGTATTTTAGTCGTCGTTGAACTCTATTATGAGTAAAATATATATCATAAACTGTTATATACTCACGTTTTTGTGTCTAGTGCTTGTGTGCTAAATATATACAATACATGGGTTAAAAGCGTGCAAAATGGTGAAGTTTGGAATGATGTCCACTTTTCAGGCGAAAACATACGAGCGCCGCGATGATAAAGACACGTGCGACGCGGGACAGCTGTATACCGGATCAGAGTTCAAATTCAAAAAGCGAACATCGGGGTTATAGATAAGGACACGCTGCGGATTTCACCCTAGCGCGCTGCGTCCAGACAGAATTTTCAACTATAAATAGAGGCTTCCGGTTCGTGTTTCGGGAGCGAAGACCCGACCTTTGAGTGGAACCCAGGCCTCCTCGACTCGTATTTTCGTATTTCAGTGATCGATTGTTGGTATATTGTTAGTTTTAGATTTATTTCTTGTTTTTCGGTTTTGTTTATCGCGCGTTTTCAACGGTTCTGACTTGTAGAATCTGTTTGACCGCGTGATTCTGGATTATCGACCGAAGTAAAAAACATCCGGCTTCTGGTTTGGTTTGGTTTTAATGCAATCATTCGGTTTCAATTATTTTTTGGTTTCGATTTCGGTTTACGATTATTGTTCGTTTGATCGTTTGTTTCATGTTTTGCGATTCTGATTTTATGAGTATTCCTTGGGGTCAGAACGTATTAGTTTGGTTTGATCGGGATTTGGATTTGAGTAGTTTAATAATGGCAAGTTTATGTTTTCGATAATTTCATATTATTTGGAGTTTTGTCGAGTGTATGGGACGACACCATCTATAGAGTGACATTATACATTGGTTATTTCTGATACAGATTCAACCACTGAATCTACGGTTCGACCCTTACTTCCACTAGCTAGTGTGCTTGTAAGGTATTAAATTTAGTATTTTTGACCGCATCGACGACTACGACGATGTCAAATCTCATTGGAACTTTTAATGTTTTTTTTCAATTGGCCTATTCCTAGTGAGGATAACACAAAAAACGATATGATATGTTTAAAACTAGTTGCATGGAATCTCTTCTAGCGATGGTCTTTGTTTGATCAATTGCAAATATAATAAGCTTCATTCAACCCGAGAATAGTGAAATCGCAATGGATGGTGGTATATGGAGGAAAATAGAATGCCTATTGAAAAGCAAGAAGCTGAGGAGAACCAGGGTAACTTTAAGCATAGTGATAGATGGCAAAAAGTGTATCAAGGCAAGCATAAGATGGAAAATTCATCGATTGTGGTAAATGCCAATCAAATGATACTAGGACGAAAGTTTGGAAGGTGGTTAAAATTAGTGGCTCATATTTCTTCTTCCTTTTACTTTTCTAATTTCCCATAAGTTTTTTACCACAAAGGAACATGGAAGATTTGTGAATCATAAGGAAATGCCATAGGCGCTCATGTCGTCGAAAGCAAGAAAGTTGGCAAATTCTTTGGAGTTGTACATTTTATATAGGTTATTGATGAGAAATCAATGGTTCTAGTAATGAAATTCATTTGAATTCGGTCATTTACGTTCTTCATAAAGGTATTGAGGTTTGATATTGTTGGATTAGATGTCTAAGCCATGACTAATAATTTGTATTTACCTAATTAATAGAAGCAAAGTCCATTTGGGTTGCCCTCATAGCTGAAGGTTTGGTAGAAAGTTCGGTAGAGAGAAATGTTGGTTTATTATGGGATTAATAAATCAATAGAAATAAAAGATATGGTTTGTTAATATATTAAAGTGATAATATATTAATTAGAAACTATATTGATTGATTAATAATTAATCAGGAATTAATTGGATTAATTTCTGTGACATTAATTAGATTAATCAGGAAGTCAATGATTAAAGTCGTACAAATTCAATAGTTGAATTGCGGCGCGCGGCGCGCCAATGTAGAGGCCGCGACGCGCGTACATATTCGTACGAATTCAATAGTTGAATTGCGGCGCGCGGCGCGCCAATGTAAAGGCCGCGACGCGCGTACGTATAATCCGGAAAATGGCTGACGGCTAGGGTTTCTTGTTTCCCTATAAATAGGGAACCCTAGGCCCCATTATTCGTGCTCATTCTATTATTCTCTCTGGAATTTTCGTCCACCCTCTGGCTCTCTGGGTGTGATCTCATTTGAGGCAGGACACTTGTGCTGCTTAGCTTCAAGATTAAAAGTAAATGTTAGTTTTTCTGATTTAATTCTTTTAGTTAATTTTTGTTTGGCCTTTAGGAATTAGTTACATGTTCAATGTAAGAAAACATAGATCTTTTCTAGGTTGCATGTGAACTTAGGTTATTTAGTTAATGGTTGCGGAAACCCTTTCAGTGGTATCAGAGCGTTTGGTTGTTTTCTTATTGAATTGCTGTAATAGTTTTCCTAAAATTTAGGGTTTATTGTTTATAAATCCTTTGGGCCTGATTTCGATTTTGGGGTTTAGGGTTTTTGAAACCCTAGCCCCTCCCCCCTTTTTTTTTCGATTTTCCTGGTTAGGGTTTTAGGAGGTTTTCTATTTTTGGTAACTTTAATTGGATAACCTTAAACCCAGTTTGTTTGAATTCGATAATTAGGGGTTTAAGATAGGTTTAAATTGATTTGATTAATTTGGAAAAACCTATCTACATTTACATTAATTTAATTAATTGTTTAATTAAGAGATAATTCAAGGGATTTAATTTAATTTTGATTTAATGGTTAAATTTCGAAAATTAAAGGATAAATCCTAAAGATATTTTAAGGTTTAAAATATCTAGATTTAATTAATTTAATTAATAGTTTAATTAAAAGATGAATTAAATCGAATTTAAAGGTTTAATTTAATTTGAAATTTAATAGTTAAATTTCAGGAAATTAAAAGATAAACCAGGAATATTTTAAAATGCATCTTATATATATTATTAAAGGTTAATATTATATGTATAAGATAAATTGGTTAGTCAAATCATTAGTAGGCCTCATTCACGAAGCTGGTCTATAAAGTGGGTATAAGGAGACTGCCTATAAAATGGCGGTCTAATGGGTGTTCACTCTCACCCACCGCTCGCCTGATCGGTGGAGGATCGTTAGCCGAACAGTTTTGATAGGACCGCTTAATCATTAAAAGTATAATGATCAAAGTACTAGAACCCGTACAAGAATTCCCAATCTAGTTACTTTAGAAAAAATGTGAATTTGATGCTAACCCATGAAATTGCACATGGCACTTTATGAAACGTTGGTGGAGCGTGTGTGGGTTACCGGCACACCAATGGGGGTTCATAAAGAGTGGCAATGGGTTTCTCGGGTGTTATCATTGTTGATGGAGCGTGTGTGGTTAACCGGCACATCAATTTGAGATGATAATGGACCCCGAGAGTACCAAGCTAATTTGCATGGTTATTCACACCCGGTTTGTGATCCTCGGCATCCCAGTCACAAACGGTGGGGCATATCCGAGATTAAACATGCCATTGAACAGTTCAATGAGTCTCACAGATCTAGGAATTTCATTAGACTGAAATTGATAAAAGTTATCTACCTTAATGACCACTGTGTTATGACTACGGCATCCCTCTTCACAGCATAGTTGGGGTATTTTGGATCCTAGCCTTGTTAAATAATATATATTGGGTAATTATTTAAAAGGATTAATTAAACGAATAAATTCAAATTTTATATATGTCTGAAGAAAATGTCATTCTCCTCCGTATCCTCCTTCACCCATTTCTGAGAGCTTCAGAAAGCACCTGTTTAGTATGGTAAGGCTGACTGGCCTGAACTTTGTGATATGGTTTTGCAATTAGAGAATAGTTCTTAGTTTTGCTGGCAAACCATATCCGACTGAGTGTCCGCTCCCAAACATGGCATCACACAGCAGCTTGTGATGAGCATGACTCCTTGACTATTGAGTCCAAGGAACTTCGTTTCCTTATGCTATTGATCATTAACCCCGAGTTCCGCAGGGATTTATAATTCCTGGGGTCTGATAAGTTAGCACAGCTAGTTCAGGAAAGGTTCCGTGAACTGGTTGAATAAAGGGAACGAACTAGGATCTTCAAAGAGCTTGAAGTTGCAAGCTAGAAGGAAGTAGCACCAGTTTGCGTGTTCCCGAGATTGAGGGATACATAGGCGAACAGTATAAAACTGGTTTCCCTTTGTGATCGGGAGTTAAGCATTAGCTCAACTTGCTGATCTGTTCATCCAGATGAACAGAAAGGGTAACCGGATAAGACAATCGTGGAAGTGCATTCAATGTCGACTCTGTATGAGTTGTTCATGGAGAAGCATAGTTCCATTAATTCAGCTGCTTCAGGATTGAGCCCAGTATTAAGGTGCATCATGAAATGATCCAGATCGTCTGGACCGATTGTTCGATGTTTCAAACTGGGAATCCATAAGGTGGGACACAGTCACGGAAAGACTGGAAAAATGCTCCAAAGCCAAACCGTTTAGCAAACTCATAAATATCTTAGAATTCAGAACACCTGATCCTCATTTCCTTGATACAGGATGTGTTTCACACATTTGCTCTGTATGCACGAACTCTGGAGGATGCGGGATGGTGTCGTACAGGAGCATATTCGGATTGGATCTGGAGCTCGTACGGTTTTTTGAGTTAAGCTAGATATTGGTTCTTGTTATTAGTTTTTTGATACATTTAACATAGATTCGCATTGTACATTGTTCTGAGGATAATTCTGGTTTAATGAAATATATATATTTTTTTAAAACATGGTTGTTTTAATTGTCCTCAAAATGTTGTGTGAATGTGTTAATGGCATAAATGGTAATAACTTGAATGTTGATACATTCAATGGGATTGGACTTATAAATTGTGTTCTTTATGATTGTTAAAGTGAATTTTATGAGAATCACTTCAACCAAAGGTCCAGTTGGACAGGACTTTGGAATCATTTGACTTAGAGTCACATGATGAATTGAGTGCTTAATAAAATTAATTGTGGCAAGAAAGGAATCACCCAAAGATCCAATGGATAGGATTTTGGAATCAGTTGACTTGGAGTCAGGTGATGATTGCATGTCTTGAACAATATTAACAAAGTCATAAATTTACATGGAGATGTAAAGGTATTAAGATTTTGAGCAACAAACACATAAGTTACTGTGTATCGCTCGAATCTTCGAACAGAACACGATTAGTTATACTTCGAAATATTTGCCAAATAGTTTGACAAATATGGCTTCGTTTATCGGAATAAGCGATTGATTGGAACCTTGAAGTGTTCAAGGATTTCAAAGGAAGTATAAGATCAACAGAACCTGAGTAATAACATAGACTAAGAAAATGTTTCACAGTTTATCCTCTTCCAAGAACACTAATGGTTATAATGTGTCTTAGGGAAGATGATGGAGCATTGATCGAAATAGTTTTGATCCTCAATGTATAAGATACATTTCCGATTAGTATTTCAATGAATTAAATATTCAACCAGTCAGACCGCAGAAACCATATTCCGACCACATCTTAGACTAAGTAGGTTATGGTGACACTGTCTGAAATGTAAAGCTGGGATCGTCCCACTAGTACATAGAAAGTCCAGGGTCATGTAGCATTCGTCTGAATCTCATGACAAGCCTGAAACTGATCAGCAATGTCGTTTCATTGGCCACTCCGGTTATCCTTTGAAAGAAGAGTACTTTTAGTAAGAACTCAAGTTCTAAGGAAACAGTGGGAGTAAGAATAATTCTGAATGAGTTCAGGGATTAGCCAAGTGAAAGAACCTTTAGTCACCCCTGGGCCTTGACCAGGAATTGGATTCCTGTTAAACCTGACATACCCTCTCTTCGCTTGACCAGTAGTTCTTGTCACTGTCATAAGGAGTTATGATTTGGGTGATATACCGAGTAGTGGTAAAACACTAAAGATGGTACGGCTAAGTAATTCGACTGCTGGAAGCATTGGTGAGCCCAGTTGCTGCCAAATAAGAGAACCTTAACGCGAGACACAGTCTACGTGACAGTTTGATTGATCTTTACAACTGGTCTAGGAACCGGTGGGAGTAATTGAATCATCAAAAGAAGGGAACATAGAAATGTACTTACAGAACATCTGGTTGAATGAGTCATCACTTGGAGTCAAGCAATTGATTCTGAGAGAAGCACTCTCAATAGAAGATGTAATCTGAGAGGATTCTGCGTGGCATAGTGTGAGTCGTTAGTGGAGCGTGTGTGGTTTACCGGCACACTAATATGGACTTACATAGAGCATGCCATTACAAAAGGTACATGGCCCCGGGATTCGTCCCATGGGCATCTCGCAAGAAAGGATATTCGGATTCTCAAAATAGGCCAAAAGGTTTGGATTTTGTGAATAGCCTGAAAGATTTCCTTTAATATGTCGGAAAGGTTTGGATTTCGGTTTCGCAAAATGTGCCATAAGTTCTGGATTTTGTGAATAGTCTGAAAGAGTCATATAATGGTGTCAAAGCCAGTGGGAGTATCGTTGTTATCTGCTATCATTATATGTGGGTTACATACTGGTTCTAGGAAACGTCTCTTATCATTACAAAGTGTAATGACTTGGTGTTAAGAAACGGTTCGCTATGAAAGACTTTAACAGATACAACATACTCAGGTGGTTATGAACATCTATTAGATAGATCAGAATTCTGCCAATATAATCTTGATGAGATTCAAGATGCATAACCCCAGGAATGAAGTTTCCTGTCATTGCAGAGTGTAATGAATTGGCATGAAAGAAACAAAGAAGGTGAAGCATACTTACGTAGTTCATAGACATCTATCAGATAGATGAGACTAACAATATTGACTTAGCCGTTGAGAATATGATCTTGATGGGATTCAAGATGCATAAGAAAGAGTCCCCGAAAGGAAATGGTTTCCGGAAATCATGACACAAGGATTATTGGTAATCTTAGGATTCCGAAAGGGCTTGGAATGAGATTACATCAGGTTCCTCGAGCCTCTTGGACAAATCAGAAGTGTTATGAACATATCCTGATGACTTAATGCTTAGAGCATTGTAAGTTGGATTCAGGATATTGCCTGGCTGAGAATACTGAATGGATTATTTGAACAGACGTGAGAAATCATTAGGAAATGATTAGGGTGATTGATTTGAGAGGGTTTTCAAATCGGTAATTGTTTACACCAGAACGTGGTGCTGTAGGACTTCATGGTTAAAGAATTTCGTTGGTTTCTGATGGAGCGCGTGTGGTTCACCGGCACATCATGACACCTCGAAATTGTCTTAGGGTGTAGTCATGTAGACTAAAGACCCGAGAACCATGGGCAGTCACGGTACACATCACCGGAATGGAGTTATGAGAGAGAATGATAAAATGACAATTTGAGATATCATCGGAAGAGTATCCGATAGGATCATCTGCAATAAAGTGTATTAGTGTTAGACACTTGGATACATAGAAAGAGTGAAAAGGTCATAGACATAGATATAAAAGGCTTGAATTGAAAGTTTAAAAGAGAATAAGAAACCGATAATAGTTATGATAAATCTGACTTGGTGATTACCTCGTGGAGACTTGGTAATTAGCAGGAGTAGGTGCCAGTCAGATTTTATGTTTCGCTTTTGCATGTTTACTTCCTGAATAATTGGATTATTCAAATATCCACAGTCACTCATACTTTTAGGGAGTAAGTATGAAAGAAGACTGTCATGAATTGGTTTGTAGATTGTCTAAGGAGTTAGACATAGCAATAAGATTGCTGCAACGTTCATGAGTACTTGGAAATGGAGATTTGAGTATTGGATAAACCTACGCTCAATGGATTGCTTCATGGATTATACCACGAGCAATGTTGAGACAATAACATCTTATGGTCTTAAAGTGGAGAGATATGAGTTATAATTTGCAAGGCGGTTGTTCATTGATAGTACGAAAACACATCGGTAACTCGGTGTTATAAAACGTGCTGTTGTGAGTGAAGCGCTGGCCAGCCAGGACTGAATTGATTCGTTCAATTAGAAGTCTAAAAGTCATAAGCAAAATCGGAAATCGGGAAACAGTGTGTCAGACAGAGATTGATCTCAATCCATGTCTTATGTCTGAAAATATCTTGTTGGACGAAGGATCATCTGATCACTTATCTATGGACAGAACTGACTAGGTCAGAGTTCGGCAGAAGTTTCTAGGAAGCTACAGTTTGCTGATTAATTAGAGGTTAAATTGGTAATTATAGTCATAGACTTATCCAAGTGGGAGACTGTTGGATTAGGTGTCTAAGCCATGACTAATAATTTGTATTTACCTAATTAATAGAAGCAAAGTCCATTTGGGTTGCCCTCATAGCTGGAGGTTTGGTAGAAAGTTCGGTAGAGAGAAAGGTTGGTTTATTATGGGATTAATAAATCAATAGAAATAAAAGATATGGTTTGTTAATATATTAAAGTGATAATATATTAATTAGAAACTATATTGATTGATTAATAATTAATCAGGAATTAATTGGATTAATTTCTGTGGCATTAATTAGATTAATCACGAAGTCAAGGATTAAAGTCGTACAAATTCAATATTTGAATTGCGGCGCGCGGCGCGCCAATGTAGAGGCCGCGACGCGCGTACATATTCGTACGAATTCAATAGTTGAATTGCGGCGCGCGACGCGCCAATGTAAAGGCCGCGACGCGCGTACGTATAATCCGGAAAATGGCTGACGGCTAGGGTTTCTTGTTTCCCTATAAATAGGGAACCCTAGGCCCCATTATTCGTGCTCATTCTATTATTCTCTCTGGAATTTTCGTCCACCCTCTGGCTCCCTGGGTGTGATCTCATTTGAGGCAGGACACTTGTGCTGCTTAGCTTCAAGATTAAAACTAAAGGTTAGTTTTTCTGATTTAATTCTTTTAGTTAATTTTTGTTTGGCCTTTAGGAATTAGTTACATGTTTAATGTAAGAAAACATAGATCTTTTGTAGGTTGCATGTGAACTTAGGTTATTTAGTTCATGGTTGCGGAAACCCTTTCAGATATGCCATCTAATGTTAGTATAAGTATCAATAGGAACGATATTCATTGGGAACTCGGTGGAACTTCTATTGATAAAATGGAATGTATGTATATCATATGGTGCTTGATCGAGGAATGTCTTATAGGCATTCTTTCAAAGGAAATCTAAATAAGGTTTAAGAAAAAGGGAGGGAGTGGAATCGAAAAATACAAAGATACATCTTGGCTCCAATTAGATATTTTTACTCACCAAAAAGTATATTGTATGGAAGGGTAGTGTCCTTAAATGCTTTGAGTAATGTGGAAGCCATTTGTGTATGAAAGGCTTTCCAGATATCATCGTCAAATATGTGGAAAGCTTATTCGTGACTAGTCAGTTTAATTCACAAAATGTAAGCGACCTTGTTTGAAAGTGTGAATGGAATGTATGTCGTTTGATATCCGTGAATAAACATCATCGGTTATGGTTGTGGTTGTAGTTGATGGGTTATTATGGTTGTAGATAGATGTGTTACAATTTTCTATTTTTTCTTCTCATGTTTCTAACATTTTTCCTAGTAAATAGTCGTGAAAAAGCTAAAAGAACATACGTTAGAGCTTTCGATTGAATATCTCTTAGACTTCTAAGGGAAGCTACACACGTTATTTTATGTTGGTAAAGAAGCCAAACTTAATTATTCTATAAGTTGAAACATTGTAGCAACCCAACACATATGATAGGGGTATTATATAATTACTAGGAAACTATTAAAAGTTTATGTGGAACTTTTGTCCAAACCTTAATACAAGTGAATATAGTCCAAGACTTGGGGTTACAACATACATCAGAGGCCATATGAATGCAATTTCAAACTACATCCAAAAAATTCAAAACAAAACCTTATCTAAATACATTGATCTTCATAGTACTAGTCCCCAAATGGTCAATCTTCTAAATATCCCATAAGTTATGCCTAAGAGGAGGTCCTCTTCTTAAGCTTTTCACATATACCTAGAGTACATGTCATGAAAAATAAAATACATAAGATGAAAACGTATTATACAAATGTTTTTTTACATAAGATACTTATTTATTTCAAAAACATTTGGTAAGAGTACTTATGTTACATTTATATGCATTTATGTCATGAGATGAAATGCATGATGCAACTTCTTATTGAATTTATCATTTACAAACACAATAAATTTTATGCCTTCACTTTAATACTTCATACCAATGTATTTCTTTTGTAATACTTGTACCAATTAGTGGGAATTCAAGTATTTATTCACATTCATTCAAATTAACCAATAGATCATTAATTCAAGATGTATCAGTAATAGGTCTTAAGTTAATACTTCCAATTCCATAATTCTTGTTCATTTTATACTAACACTAAGTTTATAAAGCTCAAACACTTCTTATGAATCTCTAATTTCAACATGAAAGATCACTTTCCATGACAACAAAATTACCATCTAACCCCCACTAAATTGCATTTTCCAAAATAAAAGATAAATTATGATTCTTACCATAATTCAATGTTTGATTCTTGATTTCATTTTTTAATGTTAGTCTATTACACCTTCATTGAGCATTACTATAACATCCTTAAATTTCAGTTTAGGATGTTGGAAGATGTTAATATAAAGAATTATGTTTTTATATCTTATCTAGAATGACCAAGTCTTTAAAATGCAACGGGGGAAATTATACAATTTTCTACATATGTTAAATTGATAAAGTTTGAACTAAAACTATCTTTGAAGTTATGATTACACAGTGGATAAGGAAATGATAAAGTATGCTCCCATTAGACTCAAAAGTGGAACATTAAGAAAAACATCTATATAATGGCGGGACAAAGAAGAACACAAGTCATATGAGACTTAGTTAATATACATGTAACTATATCAAGTGCATTAGAAGGTTAAAGTCTAAAAAAATATTCAACCAAAATGATCCTATGAAAATCTTGAAAAATGAAGCAAATGGAAAAAATATGATAAATTGCATTTGACATGCTCTAGACACTATTATACGATATAAATTGTATCTATACTTGTTTTAATAGTCACTAGAAATTAAATGATGTAAAATTTTAAGCGCTTTAGCATTAATGTGAAGAAATAGCAAAGTAGATTGTTATAAGTGAGTAAGAAAAAAGTGAAAGGTTTTCCGCAACCATGAACTAAATAACCTAAGTTCACATGCAACCTAGAAAAGATCTATGTTTTCTTTCTTTGAACATGTAACTAATTCCTAAAGGCCAAACAAAAAAAATAACTAAAAGAATAAAATAGAAAAACTGACATTTAGTTGTTTCTTGCAAGCTAAGCAGCACAAGTGTCCTGCCTCAAATGAGATCACACCCAGGGAGCCAGAGGGTGGACGAAAATTCCAGAGAGAATAATAGAATGAACACTAATAATGAGGCCTAGGGTTCCCTATTTATAGGGAAACAAGAAACCCTAGCCGTCAGCCATTTTCCGGATTATACGTACGCGCGTCGCGGCCTTTACATTGGCGCGCCGCGCGCCGTAATTCAATAATTGAATTTGTACGAGTACGTACGCGCGTCGCGGCCTTTACATTGGCGCGCCGCTCGCCGCAATTCAACTATTGAATTTGTACGACTTTAATCCCTGACTTCCTGATTAATCTAATTAATGCCACAGAAATTAATCCAATTAATTCCTGATTAATTATTAATCAATCAATATAGTTTCTAACTAATATATTATCACTTTAATCTATTAACAAACCATATCTTTTATTTCTATTGATTTATTAATCCCATAATAAACCAACCATTCTCTCTACCGAACTTTCTACCAAACCTCCAGCTATGAGGGCAACCCAAATGGACTTTGCTTCTATTAATTAGGTAAATACAAATTATAAGTCATGGCTTAGACACCTAATCCAACAAAAAGTAGGTTGTTCTTATGGGAAATGTTTGGATAAACAAGAATATAATAAAATCATAATTTGTATATGGAATGTAGATGATGAATAACATCAAGGAAGTTTTCTTAAGGATGTAGAAAAAGTTTATAAACATGAATGTGGTGAAATTGCAAATTAAGATATTACTTAATGAAAAAGTGGGTCAAAATGTAAAATGGGTGAAAGGACCTTAAGAGCAAGGGTTAATACCCTATCATCATTTGGAAGTATGTTATTAACACTCTATTATTTAAATAAGAGTTTGAATATGAAAATATATGAGTTATATCCAAATTTGACACTTATTGGTAGAATGTTAAAAAAATGTAGAAAGTATCTGATAACCCATGTTCATGGCTATAAAACTCAATATATATTGCTTAGAATCAAGTGATTCTTGATCCTAACATGTAGCCAAGACAAAAAAATAAGATTTGGATAAAGAATTGACTCATTTAAAAGGTTATGAAGGTTTGAAAATGGATGCAAAGCTACATTGAGTGCTATCAAAATATTAAGTATCATTTACTTTTGAGTTAACTTGTTGACCAACCAATTTAAATAGGAAACCCTTATATTTCACATCATTTAACAAGGAAAAATCTATATATAAGTGTGTGAGACTCAATTGGATTTGGTGTGTTAAATCACAAGCCCGAGAAGAATCAAGGAGGAATCATTGGGTTTTCATCATGAAGCTTGAGAATAAATGTATTAGTTTATTACCTTTCTATATATGGTATAAAATTTTCAAGTTTTGTGATTTTATGTTTAATATATCACCATTATAATTGTGCTAAAATTTATGTACAAAGTAAACTCAAATTGGAATCAATCCTTGGAATGTCAGTTGTTGATATTGTATTTATAACGAAAATTTGGAACTGTTTTGGTGTTCGCAAGTTATTTACATGGCATGTATGCTTTTGGCCTAGGTTCACACAACTCATGTGGCATGTAGAGTAAATTACAATGTAGTTTTGTAATACGAGGCCCGGGAAGAGGCCATGCCTAATTGTGCATAACCTGGGTAGCCAACTGTCTCCAAAACTTGACTAGAAAACCCAACATTTTCATTTGTTAACTGTTTGTTTCGAGATTGATAAGCAATGTACCGAGCAGTATTCATAGTATTTTCAGGCTGCATAACTCTTGAAGTAACAACGTCATGATTGGTTGGTGACAAGGTTTTAATTATAAGCATATACATTGAGATAATTAAAAAAAATTTGGAAGCTAGAATAAAAAGGGGAAAGAAGTGAAGTTCGTTGACTTAATTTCTTGAGGTGAGTACACAAGGATTTTTACCATTTTATAGTACATGGAATCTTAAATAATATGATTTCAAGTTAATGGTTTATGTTTATGAAATTTTTTCTAAGAATAGATATTGTGTTTTCTCAACTCTTTTCTTATAATAGCTAACGTGTTTTAAATAGTTAATGAAATATATAGCATGTTAACTGTTTATGTTTTATAATCTATTTGCCAGAGTAGTTAATATGTTAATAAGATGTTATAAAAATGAAAGAAAACTATAAGTGCTCTTATGAATGGAATTAAATTTTGTTCTTGTCATGATAATTATTTTAAGGTTCATGAATGTTTTCCTCTCTAGGCATAGTTAATGTATAAGCATATGCATATCATGGCACTCGAATGTGATGGGTTGCCTAAAAATGGTGATCATTTATACATTAGATGTGATTGCATAGTATGTCAAGTAAGGTCTGAACATTAAAGATATCACACGGATGGGATAAGAATACAGACTCTACTGGGACAATATTTCCATCTGTGAAGTAGATGTCTAACTTTATTTTATATTAATGGGTTAAGTTAGTATTCCCATTATGTAAGCTTGCTGGGATATTATTATTATTATTATTATTATTATTATTATTATTATTATTATTATTATTATTATTATTATTATGTGAAAACGAACCCCATCATGAATCGGTACATAAGTGATAACTACGATTAAATTAATGAATTAGTAGTTAAGTGATAGCTCGGATCGCCTCAATGAATCTGGATGACCTAATAGCTTTTGCATTGGAATGCGCTCATGCATTTTATTTATACAAGATTTCATAAAGTATGTTTAAAGTATATACCTTTTGTCAAATGTTTTGGTAGCTTATTGTTTGTAAAACTCCTACAGCTCATGAGACGTTATTGTCTTACGTATTGTATTAAAATGCCATCCATTCCATGTTAAGGTTCACAAATGTATAAAATTATGATCTTAGGAAAGGATATTTTGTTGATAGTTAGAAGATGGACTTTTTGACACCTAGTTGGATTGATGCATGTAGACTAATAATATGTTGGACTGGATTTTGTAACTATGTTTTCCTACACTATGGTTATGTTGATGTACGTTGTAATTCCCCAATCTGAACTTGTAAAATTTTCAAATATTGAATGAAAAAGGGACTAAGTTTTTGAAATATATGACTTTATTTCATAAGAATATTTTTAAAATTTTTAATACATAAGATATGGGGTTTTACATTTACACACACTAAATACACAAAAATAGATCCTCATATAGTCATGGAAGTTCTATATATAAAATGAAGTTTTGCCCACTAAAAGCATGTTTGTCAACTTAAGCCAATGAATAAGAACCAACTGAGTTTGAATCTTATATTGATCATATAGACTTTAGCCTATGGGTGAATCAAGTCATGAAAGAGTGTATTTGCACCGATTTTGGTTATGTCTTCTTACTCCAGTCGCATACAATGCACCACATACCCATTCACAAGGTATTAAAATGAGACATTTGGGTCATATGTCATATCTTACGGCCCCACCTTCCTATACCAAGTCCATATACTTCATATACGTGTATAAACAACTTAATAAAACTCAAATGGCCTATTGTTGATTTCTTTAAGGCACATTTCCAATAAGGTTATATACAAGACATTTAGAACTTTCTACACATTTTCAGAGTTATATCACTTTTAAGTAATGTACCATCACAGTCTTGATATTCCAAGCATTTCAAGGTTACTACATCAATTTAGTGGTGTTTCTACTCTAATCACAGAATGCCCCTAACTCTTTTTCATCATATTTTTTGATATATACCAAATATTCTTAGTTTTGTCCCAATTCTTGCATACGCATATATTAACTTGTATGTGTGTCCTAAATCATTGTGTAACATGTTTAAGTATTTTACTCATTAACATTTAACTAAATGGAAATTTTGATACCATTACATAATTTCTTACTTAAGTAAGCCACACAAGTTACATTTCACTCTATCCAACTTGTTTTTATCTAGGCAAAAAACATATTCCCAACCAATATCAAGCGAATTTCGTTTATGGGCAGCCGTGGCAGTTGATCCTACAAATGGTGTAGTCGATGTTTTAGATGTCATGGATTAATACGCAACTGTCATATACAAAAAAAGAAACCTAAGATTTCCATGAACCAGCTTCATAAACAGTTAAACATTAACCTCAACACAAGAAACTAAACACTAAACTGTAATAGTGACACAAGGAACTAAACACTAAACTCTGTGAAATTGTAACTAGTTTCATAAACATTAAACAGTTAACATTAAACATTGACTATGACTCTGTGAGTAATGGACCGACTAAAAGATTTTCTCTGTGTAATGAACATCCTATTTTAAAACTTATAACCTTCAATATTACTTACCCCTTAAGATGATTTTGTCCTCAGAATATATTATACTTCTAAAAGTTAGGATACATCTTCCTCATGTATTCTTTTGTTTTGGTTTTTAGAATAGCTTCTAGTTCCTAAATTGTCTAATTTGGATCTTCAAATTTTAGATAAGTCAAATGGATAATCTCATCATCCTTTTCCAAGTACTTCTTCAAATAACATATGTGAAAGGTATCATGTAGTCCTTTATGTTCCAAGGGTAAGTTAAGATTGAATGCTTGGTATCCACTTGCTTCTAACACTTAAAATGGGCCTATATATCTAGTACACAAGTTGAGATTTTTTCCAAACCTCATTAGCCCTTACCATGGTGACACTTTAAGCATTACTAAATCACCAACCTTCAAGCTTGTATAACTTCTTTGCCACTATTGGTTCTCCTTCATATATTTTTAAATTGTCGGTTCTCCTTCATATATTTTTAAATTTATACAATTTCTGGGCCCGTAAGTTTCTTTTTTATGTCTTCAAGCTGACACAATAGGTTTATATACTTCCTTCTATGAAGGCCATCGTAATGTAGATATGAATGCTAGCTATTATTGGATACAAATTCATCTTACAAGAATTTTGATAACCGTTAAGAGAACCACATATCCTTATCAAAAACAATGATTAAAGGTACTCCATGTAGTTTCACCACTTTATCCACATACAACTTAGCTAGTTTTTCTAGCAATGTTCGTTATTTAATAGCTAAGAAATGGCACTTTTGGTCAAACAATCCAAAATGAAAAAAATTGTGTAATGTCCCTTTCTTGTTCTTAATAATCCTATGATGAGATCCATAGTTACAAAATTCCACTCTATAGCTAATATTGGAAGTGATTGGTACATTCCATACAGTAATTGGTGCTTAGGGTTAGCTTGTGCATACGTTGCAGATTTGGTAATATACTTTGCAACCATTGGTTTCATACTCGATCAACAATAGTTTAATCTTAAATCTCTAAGTCTTTGTACTCCTAAGGTGAATAGAATACTTTGATTTATAAGAATATTCCAAATCAACTTGTTATTGCTCCTAAACTTAAGCATGTAAATTCGACCATTAAAGGTCTTAAACCCTTGACTATATTCACTAGATTCAGAAAAACTTTCCAACTTCACATTTTAATTATCTAATTCTTTAATCACCAATTTGTGTATCCTTGATCCTTTTAATGGAGCTTCATATCAAAATTCTTATTTACGTGCCTTTAATTGAGTTTTCATACACCTTGCAACTAAGGAATCAGCCACAATATCATCTTTTCTGAAACGATAGATTATTTCTCTACTAAGCTTACTCTACATCATTCACATCATATTAAAGTCCTTTTGCATGAACATTGAGTGTAAGCTTTTGTGATCCACACAAATATTGTACTTGATAGGTTTTGTGCAAATCAATAAAATCAAACCCTAAGTTCACATGCAACCTAATTTGGATCTATGTTTCCATAAATTAAACATGTAATATAAATCCTAAGGCCAATCGAAATTTGCTGAAAGAAATACAAAAGAATAACTAACCTTTAGTTGATTTTTGGAAAGCTCAGCATCACAAATGTCGTGCCTCAAATGGAATCACACCCAAAGCAGGAAGTTGAACAAACAGAAATTCCACAAAGAGCAGAGAGAATGGCGCAGAAAGCAAGTGGCCAAGAGCCCTTATTTATAGGCTACAAGTGATTACCAGATAAGCCTTAGAGATAAACCTCATTTGACTTCAAACTAAGATAAACCCTATCTCTAAGCTCTTTTTCGGCTGATTTGTACGCGCGTCACGGCCATATACACGCGCGCCGCGCGTGTCCAATTCAACTATTGAATAGTCACAAATTTAGCCCCTGTACTCTTGATTAATCTAATTAATGCCCAAAATTAATCCAATTAATTTCCGATTAATTATTAATAAAATAATACTATTTCTAATTAATATATTATCTCCATAATATATCAAAAAATTATTTGTATTGATTTATTAATCATATAATAAATCAATCTCTCTCTCTTTATGTCATTCTGTCAAACTACCTACTATGAGGGCAACACAAATGGACTTTTCTACTATCAATCAGGTAAATACAAATTATTAGTCATGGCTTAGACACCTAATCCAACAGTCTTCCACTTGGATAAGTCTATGACTATAATTGTCTGTTGACCTTCTAATTAATCAATAAATTGTAGCTTTCTAAAACCGCTGCCGAACTCTGACCCGGTCAGTTCTGTCCATAGATAAGTGATCATATGATCCTCCGTCCAACAAGATATTTTTCAGACTTGAGACATGGATTAAGATCAATCTCAGTCCGATACTCTGTTTCCCGATTTATAATTTGCATATGACATTAAGACTTCTAATTTGAACACATCAATTCAGTCCTGGTTGGCCAACACTTTCAGTCAACTTCAAAATCATCGACAGGCCTACAGATATATGTTTCCCATCAGGGTCAAGGAACGAATAAGCTTTGACTCATATGCTTATATCTTTTACCATTCAAATCGCTCACAACAACACGCTTTATGACACCGCATTACCGATGCGTTTCCGTATTATCAATAAACAATTGCCTTGCAAATTATAAGTCATATGTCTCTTCTTCAAGATCATAAGATGTTATCGTCTCAAAAATTGCTCATGATATAATCCATGAAGCAATTCTTTGAGCGTGGGTTTATCCAATACTCAAATCTCTATTTTCTAAGTACTCATGAATGTTGTAGCAATGTCGTTGCTATGTCTAACTCCTTAGACACTCTACAAACCAATTCATGACAGTCTTGATTCACTACTTACTTCCTAAAGTATGAGCGACTGTGGATGTTTGAATAATCATACTATTCAGGAAGTAAAACATGCAAAATGAAACACAATGATAAACAATTGACAAATAGCAGTAAGCAATACTCATCAATAATTCTCTATTATTAAATCACCAAAGTCAATTACATTTACATTGTTACAAGTTTCAGAAAACTATCTAATTACAAAACTAATATCATCTCGCAATCCAATACTCCTAGCATGCTAATTGTGCTTGATTCTACTCAGAGCCTTTGTCAAGGGATCTGCAGGATTCTCTTCAGATGATACCCTCTTTACAAGGAGGTGACCTTCTTCTACCCTATGCCTGATGTAGGGGTACTTTCTATCGATATGTTTGGACTTTCCATGATCTCTCGGATCCTTTGTCAAAGCAACCACTCCTTCGTTATCGCAGAAAAGTTCCATGGGCTCCTGAATTGTCGGGACTACTCCAAGGTCACCGACGAAGCGAAAGGTACCCGACTCATGTCAGCTATCTCCTTATCTGTACTCGAGCTTTGAGTCTTACTCAATTTTGCATTGCTCTAGATAGGCAGCTCTCCCTTCTTGGAATTTGCCATACTAAACCTCTTTAGTACCTTATCCAAGTATGTACTTTGACTAAGTCCTATTAGTCTCTTCTCCTTATCTCTCAATATTCTTATCCCAAGAATATAGGCAGCTTCTCCAAGGTATTTCATGGCAAAACACTTCCCAAGCCAAGACTTAACATCTTGTAAGGTTGGAATGTCGTTTCCCATGAGCAGTATGTCATTGACATACAGCACTAGAAAAGTGACTATACTCCCACTAGCCTTGACATACACGCAGGACTCATCTTCGCTCCTAGAGAAACCAAACTCTTTGACTTTCTCATACAAGCAAAGATTCTAGCTGCGAGAAGCTGGTTTCAATCCATAGATTGATTTCTCAAGCTTACACACCTTATTAGGATACTTTTCATCCACAAAACCCTCTGGCTGATTCATGTAAACATCCTCAGCCAACTTCCCGTTAAGGAAAGTGGTTTTGACATCCATCTGCCAAATTTCATAGTCATGAAATGCATCCATGGCTAGCATTATCCTAATGGACTTAATCTTGACCACTGGTGAGAAGGTCTCATCATAGTCAACCCCTGGGGTTTGAGTAAAGCCCTTCGCAACCAGTCGAGCCTTAAAGGTGCGCACATTTCCATCCATGTTGGTCTTCTTCTTAAAGATCTACTTGCACCCAACTGTCTTTCGACCTGGTACATTGTCAACCAAATTCCAAACATGGTTGTCATACATGGACTTGATCTCGCTGTACATCGCCTCTTTCCATTTTGCAGACTCAGGGCCCGCCACTGCTTCCTTGTAGCTAGGTGGCTCATCCAAATTTACCAGTGTCCTATCACTGACAAACGTGTCACCATCCGTAGTTATATGGAAACCATAAAAATCGGGTGGCATGCTAACTCTACTGGAGCGTCTAAGAGGTAATAAAATGTCTGTTGGACCAACAGGAACTTCTTCCTCTTGTTGGGTGCTAGTTTCTCCTAATTTTGTATCATCGGATGACTGCTGAATTTCTTCAAGGTCAATGGTACTCCCACTGTCCTCTTTGAATATGAGCACTCTCTCTCTCGAAAGAGTCCTCGTCAAGCTACAAAGACCACGTCCTCGCTTGGTCTGTAGAACAAGTATCCAAAAGACTGTTTCGGGTATCCAATGAATATACACCTCTCACTTCTATCTGCGAGTTTGTCGTGAGTCTCTCGTCTTACGAAAGCTTCACAACCCCAGACTTTGATATGTGCTAACTAGGGAACTTTCCCTGTCCACCTCTCGTGAGGTGTTTTGGCAACCTTTTTAGTAGGGACAAGATTGAGGATGTGGGCGGCAGTCTCTAAGGCATACCCCCAGAAATGGATGGGAAGAGAAGCTCGACTCATCATGGAACGAACCATGTCCAACAGTGGTGTTCTAGGAGGTGTCAACTGTGAAACGATTCTACATTCCTTAAGATAGTCAAGGAACTCGATACTAAGATACTCACCGCCTCTATCGGATCTAAGCATCTTTATCTTCCTGCCCAATTCATTCTCTACTTCATTCTTGAATTCTTTGAACTTTTTAAAGGTTTCTAACTTATGCTTGATTAAGTAGATATACCCATATCTGCTATAATTATCAGTGAAAGTCACGTAGAACCGCGTGGCATCCCTTGTGGTTGATCTAAAGGGTCCACACACATCTTTGTGTATGATATCCAATAGACCTTCACCTCTTTCACAAGACCCTGTGAAAGGTGACTTTGTCATTTTGCCCAACAAACAAGATTCGCATACATCATCCGACTTGAGATCGAATGATTCCAACACTCCATCCTTTTGGAGTTGGGCGATGCGTTTCTTGTTGATGTGCCCAAGACGACAGTGCCACAAGCATGCCTTTTCTATACCATTAGAAGAATCAATTTGTGACACACTATTACCTAAATTGTCTACACAAGTCACTGTTTCATACACACCATCACAAGGTAGAGCTTCAAAAATAAAGACACCATTCTTATAAACAGAAATTGAACCATTCAAATTACTAAAAGAATACTAAAAACCTTGTTTGAACAATGCATGAAATGAAATAATGTTTCTTGCCATATCTGGCGAATACCAACAATTTAATAATTCTAAACTAACATCACTACTAAGCACTAAGCTATAAACTCCGATCTTGGTTACAGGTGACGATCGCCTATTGCCCATGATCAAGTTTATTCTCCCGTGCTCCACCTCCCTAGTTTCCTTTAGGCCCTGCAAATCAGAACAAATGTGAAAACCACATCCTATATCAAGGACCTAAGAACAAGAAGATGATGAGTTTTAGAGATAGTGTATATACCTGCTGATGATGGCTTCACTTTGCCATCCTTGATCTCCTGCAAGTACTTGGGGCAGCTTCTTTTCCAATGGCCCTTCTCTTTGCAATAAAAGTAGTCGGCATCTTTTGGGTTCGAGACATGAGGAATGCCAGAAGGTCTGGATCTCGAGCCATTACTGGATGACCCGACGTGAACCTTGCCCTTCCAATTCTGCTTGGGAGGACCCTTCCTTTTCTTTCCTTTGCCTTGTCCAATTTCCAAGACAGGAGTGTTCACTGAAGGTACACCTTTACCCTTCAACTTGTCTCCTGCAGTCTGTAGCATGTTATGCAGCTCAGCCAATGAGGTCTGAGTGTTGTTCAAATGATACGCCAGTACAAACTGGTCATAACAACTCAGCAAGGAGTTAAGGACCATATCAATGGCCAGCTCATCATCGATCTGCACACTCAGCTTCTGCAGCCTCTCCACATAACCTTGCATTCTTTGCACATGAGTGCAGACATACTCTCCGTCCTTTAGCCTACAAGTCATGAGGGCTCGGACTACTTCACAAGGAGTTAAGGACCATATTAATGGCCAGCTCGTCATCGATCTGCACACTCAGCTTCTGCAGCCTCTCCACATAACCTTGCATTCTTTGCACATGAGTGCAGACATACTCTTCGTCCTTTAGCCTACAAGTCATGAGGGCTCGGACTACTTCACATTTCTCTACACGAGCTCGCTTGTGGAACTTTTCCGCAAGGTCCTTGTATATTTCATATGGCCAGTAGTCTTCGTAGAATCTTTGCAATTCAGGAGTAATTGTAGCAACCATGATGCAGGCCACTTTGGTCGCATCATCATAGTGTTTCTTGTACGAGGCATATTCCTCGGGAGTAGCTGTGTCGAGGTCAACTTCAATAAGCTCTTTGTCAAGAACATACTCTTTGTTCTCAAACCTTAAAGCCATTTTTATGTTCCTCATCCAGTCATTGTAGTTCGTGTCATCCAATGACACTTTGGAGCACAATGAGAGGATTTAAGTAACGTTACTATTGTTGGAGTGGGGTGCGGGTTGGGGAGCAGAAGCATCAGCGGAAGACACCTATAAAAGAAGGTAGTTTTAATTAGATATATATTCCTTAATATTAACTCAATAATAATAATTAAGGCTAGGACCCAACTATATAATTCACAACTTAGAAGAGGGATGCCGTAATCGAATTGTAAATTTTATAAATGTAGGTGAATGACGATTCACCAATTCCACCGCGGAAGATAATCATATTAAGTGAAATTCCTAGATCTTTGAAATTTATTGAACTGTTCAATAGCATGTTTAATCTCGGACTATGCTCTTCCGTTTGTGACTAGGATGCCGAGGATCACAAACAAGATGTGAATAACCATGCAAATTTGCTTGGTAACCTCAATGTCAATTATCATCTCAATTTGATGTGCCGGTAAACCACATACGCTCCATCAACGTTGATAAATTGAGATACCCATTGCCACTTTTTATGAGCCCCTATTAGTGTGCCAGTAAACCACACACGCTCCACTAATGTCTCATAAAGTGCAATGTGCAATTTCATTGATTAGCATATCTTTCACATTTTTCCTAAAGTAACTAGATTTGGGATTTTTATAAAAATGGTTCTAGTATTTTGATTAATAACATTATACTTTTAATGAGATTAAGCAGTCCTATCAAACCCGTTCGGCTAACGACCCTCCACTGATCAAGAGAGCGGTGGGTGAGAGTGGACACCCATTTAACCGCCATTTTATAGGCAGTTTTCTTATACCCTCCTTATAGACCAGCTTCGTGAATGAGGCGTACTAGCGGTGTTTGACTAACCAATTCTTATATATATAGGTATTAACTTTAATAATAATATATATAAGATGTATTTTAAACTTTTAAAATATTATTGGTTTAACTATTTAATTTTCAAAAATTAACAATTAATTTAAAATTAAATTTAAACCTTAATTGATTTAATATTAATCTTTTAATCAAACAATTAATTAAATAATTAAATCAGATAGGCATCACAACTTAATCAAATTAATTTAATCCTATCCTAAACCCACTAGATTTCGAAAATAACACAGAAGGGGTTTAAGGTTATCCATTTATTAAATAATCACAATTACTAAAAATAGAAAACCTTCTAAATCCCTATAGCCAAAATCGCAAAAATAGAGGGGAGGGGCTAGGGTTTCGAAAATCCTAACCCTAGAAATTGAATTGGCCTCTTTTAGGGTTTAGATTCAATAAACCCTAAATTTAAGGAAAAACAATTATAGCAATTCAAACAGAAAACAACCAAAAGCTCTGATACCACTGATAGGTTTTGTGCAAATCAATAAACTCAAACCCTAAGTTCACATGCAACCTAATTTGGATCTATGTTTTTATTATTTGAACATGTAATATAAATCCTAAGGCCAATCGAAATTTTCTAAAAGAAATACAAAAAAATAACTAACCTTTAGTTGATTTCTGGAAAGCTCAGCACCACAAATGTCGTGCCTTAAATGGAATCACACCCAAAGCAGGAAGTTGAACAAACACAAATTCCACAGAGAGCAGAGAGAATAGCGCAGAAAACAGGTGGCCAGGAGCCCCTATTTATAGGCTACAAGTGATTACCAGATAAGCCTTAGAGATAAACCTAATTTGACTTCAAACTGAGATAAACCCTATCTCTTAGCTCTTTTCCGGCTGATTTGTACGCGTGCCGCGACCATATACACGGGCGCCGCGCGTGTCCGATTCAACTATTGAATAGTCGCAAATTTAGCCCCTGTACTCTTGATTAATCTAATTAATGCCCAAAATTAATCCAATTAATTTCTGATTAATTATTAATCAAATAATACTATTTCTAATTAATATATTATCTCCAAAATATATCAACAAATTATTTGTATTGATTTATTAATCATATAATAAATCAATTTAATCATATAATAAATCAATCTCTCTCTATTTATGTCATTGTATCAAAGTACCTACTATGAGGAAAACCCAAATGGACTTTGCTACTATCAATCAGGTAAATACAAATTATTAGTCATGGCTTAGACACCTAATCCAATAGTACTTCATCCTAAAAGAGAGTGTATACATATCTTCAAGGAAAACACAATCTTCAGAATCTTCAAATCATGAGTAATATATCTTCTTTATGCATGTTTCAATTTCCTAGATGCATCGACAATTACCTTTCCCTTTTTCATAAGTACGCACCTATGACCATTTTTAGACATGTCACCATACACCATAAGTCTTCACATCCCTCATGCAAGGAAAAAACGGATGCTTCACATAAAATCTATTTTAATATTGTAAATCATTCTTTTTTATTCTTCTCACATATTAATTTCACTCCTTTTCTTATTAATTATGCAATGGCACTACTATAAATGAAAATTATTGGATAAAGCTTCTGTAATATCCGACTGGACAAAGGAAACTTCATACTTGGTTTAGTTTCTTTAGAGGCTCCGATGAAAGATGACATATCCCAAGAATTGAACCTTTCTTAGCCAAAAGCCACATTAATAAAAGTTGGTGTAAAGGTCCCTTGCTTCAAAACTTGTAGAAGTTCTCTTAAGTGGAGTTCATGACAATACTCACTATCCGAATATATGAGTATGTTGACAATAAACATAATAACCAACTTGTCGAGAAATGGCTTGCATACTCTTTTTTCAAATCCATAAAAAATATTCCATTTGAAAGGCCGAATAGAATCTCAGGAAACCCGCAGTCACCATGACAAGTCCTAAATGCCATCTTTTCAACATCACTCTCATTCATCAAAACTGGATTATAACCTAAACATAAATAAATATTAAAATTTTAGACAGTCCCCTGAAGTATGTCAAAAATATCATCAATTCAGGGTAAGAAAAAACTATTATTGATGGTGATCTTGTTGAATTCCTAATAATCATGCACATATGCATATAACCATACTTATTTTCACGAATAACAAAGGAGCTCCCCAATTCAAGAATGAAGAAATATGATTCCTTTATCAAGATGTTATTGTAGTTGGGACATTATTTCATGTAGTTAGGTATGGGTAAAATGATATGGTGTACAAAAAATCATTACCACTCCTAGAACAAGATCTGCACAAATTTCTTCTTGCCTTTTAGGGTGGCAATTCGGTAAAACACAAGAAACACCTCAAGTTAATCTCATACTATATTCAAATACTTAAATTTTCTTTTCCTTTTTGACCATCGAAAATATAAAGTAGAAAGGATGCACGCATTTTCATGAGATACTTCCAAGCCTTCTTTGTCTTAATAAAACTTTACATATTTGGTTATCTTTCACCATATAAATAAACCCCGTCTGTATTGAAGGCATTGCGTGCGACTTTCTTTTTCACATAATATTTTTTCTTTATTGGTTCCTAACTAATCCATTTCCATCAAAATGTTGGTTCTCAAAATTTCTATAGGCTATAAATTTTACTTAAAGACTTTCCATCAATTTCTAAAGTGAAATTCTTGTAAATATGACATACAATAACAAATAATCCATCAGAAATTTCTATCACATATACATAACTTAAAGCTACTATAGGTTTGAAAATTTTCTTACGAAAATCATGAAATACAAAATAATATTTGGCACATGAATCAAACAAAAGACACATTGATACAAAATTAACAAATAGTGTACCTGAAACAATATCATGTGTTTCTTTAGCTTCATCCATGGACATTTGAAATGTTTGACTCTTCACCTTCTTTTTTTATTCATTTTTGTTAACAATGAATGCTAAAGTATTCTATGACATCCTAAAACTTTGAATGTTTAGGATGTTAATTAGTCAGATGCAATTATTTTTTTAATCCCATGAAATTAGTGGTGGAAGGGTTAGATTTTTATAAACACTTCAAGTATAATGACAACTTTGTCATGCAATAAAAAATGGATTCTAATTTTAACTTCTATGAAATTATTTTTTACTACCTTATATAACTAGTTATTAATGTAATATTATGACTTTAGTGTTATTAGAAGAATCTTGAAGTGCATGTAAGAAAATAATTGATATATATATATATATACATATATATATATATATATATATATATATATATATATATATATATATATATATATATATATATATATATTGTAACATCCGTGTTTTGGGCTTAAAGCAATAAATAAAATTTATTTTGTAAATAAAGAAAAGAAATGAACAAGTGAATTTAATATTTTTTTTATATTTTATATTGTGAATAAATGAGCTAAATATAGTTTTAAAATCAAATTGTAACCGATGTGAGAAATTTTGTCATAAGGACTAAAAGTGTCAATTTGGCCAAACTTACCCTAAGTAGATTTGACTAGTCATGAATTTGGAAAATTAGAAGATATTATGAAGGAATTGATGTGGAGTTTAAATTAGGTCAAATAATCCCTTAAATTAATATTAAGGACTTAAATTGAAGAATTTTAGTATAAGGGACTATTTGTGTCAAATTGGGAAACTAAGGGCTAGTGTTGACCTAGAGTATGACTCATGTGAAATAAATAATTATATTTGGGGCATGAGTGTGAACTTAGAGACTTCTAGTTAGAAGAATTGACTTTATGGGTGTTGGATGTAGAAAGATCAAACTATGGGGACTAAAGTTGCAAAGTCTTGAAAGAGGTAAGGTTTTTGATGGGGGTTCTCCCCATTCCAGCCACAAACACGTTTTTGAGAGAAAGAGAGGGAGAAGATGGCCATTTTCATGGTTTCCAAAGAGATTTGTGCTTAGCTTTGAAGGATTATGCATACACTTAAAGATTTCAAGCAATCTAAGGTATAAATCCACCTTTCTAGCCCTAGATTTCGAGTTTAGGTTTGGGGTTTGAACCCAATTCGAGTTTTATGATGGGATGAGGTTCTTCCTATGATTCCCTAATGTTTATTTGATGTTTCTAAGTTTTTTGGATCAACAACCAATCCATGGATGATTTAGATCCTTAGATTTGATTGAATTGGGTGTTATGAACCCTAGAAATTTGGGGATTTGATGAATTGTTGAGGAATCTAGAAATTGATGGGTGTTTATGGTAGTTTTGGATAAGGGGGTTCATTTCTAATGATTCCCTAAGGATTCCAACCCTTGATTTGTAACCTTAAACCTTGAATCACTAAAATATGGGAATTTGGTGTTGGAAATTGGTTTTATTCATGTAGATGATGATTGTATCTCTTGTTCAATGGATGAATGGGTTTATTGCATCAATTTAGAAGTATAAGTGGAGTAAGGATCATTTCCTAATGATTTCATGGAATGGAAGAAGGAATCTCCACGTGTAGTTATCAATTGATGGATTGGAATTGGGTATTCTATGGGTTTTAACCATTTGGACCAATGATTGGAATTGGCAATTCCATGAGGCTATCTTCTTTAGAGTTGTGTGGGAATGACTCCCTTAAGGGATGACCTTAGTTAAGAAACTAATTGGGTACTTGATGGTGTTAAGTGTAATTATTAACTTGGAACATAGTTCATGAATCACTTGCTAAGGAATAAGATCATGGATTGTGATTTCCATTGAATTAAGTCATGAACACTTGGATTGGGAGTTGAATACTTGGAAATGAGTTATTAAATGTGTATTTTCATGTATAATTGGTCTTGGGTTGATTTGGAACTTCATTTGGGTCAAGAGGGGGTTAAAATGAGCAAAAACGAAGCTACAACGTGCAGAACACGGCCCGTGTTGCAGAACACGGCCCGTGTAAAAGGGTCTGTGTAATCTGCTGGTCCTGACACGGCCCGTGTCAGGGGGAGCACGACCCATGTCAGAGGGTTTTCCACATTTTCTTCATTTTTGAGTTTTAAGCATTATGGTTTGGGCCTTGGGTCCTTGTTTTGATGCCAAACTTTGGGAATGTTTTAACTAAGACTTTCCTTATATTAGAGGGTCAAGGACTTCATTTTTGATGATGGATGATTGTTCCTTCTTAGTTATAAAGAAGTAATTATAGTGCGACTTTTAGATGAAATGAGTATGATATCTTCCGTTCTTGTATTGTAGGAAGGAGATATGTTGTAGTGACTTAGAGGTGAGACTAAGGACTTGAGCTAACACTCAATTAAGAGGATGTGATGGATGAGATGATGTCTAGGAGCACCTTCAAATGCTTCAACCGTATGTGGAGTTAGTGTTGACTCGTCAGTTGACCTTAGGTGAGTTTACCGGGAGTACACATCCTAACTATTATCTTTTGTG
Source organism: Cichorium intybus (assembly GCA_023525715.1). Classification (NCBI taxonomy): domain Eukaryota; kingdom Viridiplantae; phylum Streptophyta; class Magnoliopsida; order Asterales; family Asteraceae; genus Cichorium; species Cichorium intybus. The sequence continues at coordinate 51,348,184 of CM042011.1, forward strand.
TGTGTTATAAAATACTTTTCATGCATGATATTATATGCAATGTGTTATATGATTACTACTTGTGCATTGCATGAAAATGTGTTTCTAAAGATGTTTTCAAATGAAGATTATGATGATGTTTTGAAAGATGTTTTGAGCATCCTATTTGTGCATTGCATTGCATATAGGATGGGATTGACCGAGTGAACCTTATGACGAAGATGAAATGATTGTCCCGGATTTAGGGAAATCAAGGGCAAAATGCCTAAAATGAGATGTTTGTCCCGGATTTAGGGAAAACCGTTCCCGACAATAGGGAACCGCATGAGGGAGTTGCTAACCCTCATGGGGATAGTGTGATGGCCACTAGTCCTAGTTTTGCCTATACGGGGATCGAGTGGCATGCTTCGTGCATGTCATTCGTGAACTTAGGTAGGTGCCATTGAGGTGAGTTGGACTTTTATGAGATGGACGTGAGTTTGGGATAGTTGCATCATGCATTGCATTTGCATATCATACCTATCTATTTTGAGTAAATCCTTATGATGTTTTAAGTAACTTTTGAAGTGTGTTTAAAATCTATTTTTGGGGGTTTGTCCCGAGTGTGGTAGTTCACTGCCCACTCGAAATGGGTCAACCTCGGGTAAGCTCACTAGGCATTTCAATTGGCTAACTTATTTTGATGTGTACTCAGGTTGAGGAGTTTAGATGACTTTAGAAGAGCTGGACGTTTAGAAGGCCACGGTTTGTGTGGTTTCATTTAAGCTGTGTAATGGTAGTTAGATTGTTACAACCTCGCTACTTTATAAACAAAATTGTTTTGTCTAAAATGGGACCAAATGGTGTTTCCGCAACTTAAACCTAAATTATTACTCATTAAACCCCATGTGTTTTAAAATGGTTTTGAAAGAAAATGACTTATTTGAAGATGATGAAATTGAAGTTTTACTAAATGATGATTTTTGAAATAATGATGATCAACCATGGGTTAAAATGATGTTTTATGAAAAGCCTTAAGCGAGGGTGTTTCATATATATATATATATATATATATATATATATATATATATATATATATATATATATATATATATATATATATATATATATATATATATATATATATATATATATATATATATATATATATATATATATATATATATATATATATATATATATATATATTACAAATTAGTAAAATTGCCCTACTTTGAGACTATGGAAATAAGGCTTAAAATAGCAAAGGTGTTGTGTTTAAAGCTCCAATCTGTAGTTAGGATAACAAAAAGACAATTTAACAAGAATCAAGTCATTTCGGAATAAAAATGAAAAGCTTATGCCAATTTCAAAATGTATGTTGCAAGTTAATGAAATTAAAAGTATGTAAACCCTTAAGTTTTAGATTATGAAAATCAAGTTTACAAGCATCAAGACTGTTGGTTCAAGATTCTAAAACTTATGTGCGTTTGGTTTTATGTGAAATTTATGCGTTTGACTGTTTATATGAACCCTAACATATAATAAGATCACGAAAAAATGTAGTGGCTTCATAGAACCATAAAAGAACGTAAAATTGAATATAAACACATAAGATACAATATTACAAAAGTATATAAAAATTATGTAATATACAAACATACAATATGCTATAATATCTAATATCAAGGGCTATAATAAAAATACTTCCAATTATACCATTGAACTTTGTAATTAATGTCAATGTAATAAGAACAATGTCTGATTATGAAATTTGGATGCCATAATTAAAAGTAAAGTAAAACTTGGATGCTATAATTATCAATAAATGAAAGTTGGATTCTTAAGTACAATGCTCAATTATTAGATTTATAAAAACCCAATCATAGGCTAAAACCAAAATTAAAGTACAATGCTTATCATTAATGAATATGTTTAATTAAGAAAAAGCTAATTGGGGCCATAATAAAAATTACTCCTAGTTATAGCATTTTACTTTGCAATTAATATCAATGTAAGAAGAATAATGCTTAATTATGAAACTTGAATGTTATAATTAAAAATAAAGTGAAAGTTGGACGTTATAATTAACAATAAATGAAAGTTGGATGCTTAAGTGCAATGCTTAATAATGAGATGTAGAAAAAACAAATGAAGGGATAAAAGTAAAAACTAACTTAAAGTTAAGTGCTTAAATGATTTTAACTCTCAAGTGTGTCTGATTCTGAAACAGAGCATGTCTCTCAATTGTATCTCATTTGGAATCAAGTTACTCTACATATGTTTTTAATTTATAGACTATATTTTTGCTCCTTTGATTCTCATTATTATATGTTTTAATAATTAAAATAAATATTATTTTATCATGATTAGTACCTTGTGAAGTTAAGGTTGTACCTTTCTATAATTTGGTGTATACATCTATATTTTAGTTTAGTCTGAAAGTTATTTTATTTTTCGATAATCACCAACCCATCAAGTGCTTTTTTTGAAAACAGATTCCAGCAGCCCCAATGCTAAATCCCCATACTTTAAGGCAAACACAACTTATATATACCACGCTTTATCCTTTTTAGTTTCAAGATTAAGCCGGTGAGCAGTGTTGAATCAGATTTTGGAGCGATTAAATTCACAAGAGAAGACATTCAATCATTGGTGAATGAGAAGATCAAAAGGCAAGAACAAGTCCGGTCTCAATGTTAGTTTTATGCTCTTTTCTTCTTCTATTTATGTCGAATTTCCACTTAATTTTGTGTGTTTTTAGGAGAAATACAATTCAACATGGAGTATATAAAAAGACTAAAAATAAAAATCAAATGGTTTCAATTAAATGAACAGAATATTTTACTAGAGCAAGAAAAAAAATCGACATAAAATGGCCTTATACATACAAACTTTGTTACGGTTTCATTCATTCATGAATAGAAAAAAAAATAGTTTTAAGATTTTATTGATTTAATTTTTTTACAATATTTTTATAATGATTATACAAAATTCTGTCGTAATCATCAATGAATAAAATATATATAAAAATGACCTTTTTGAGAATTTTTTAAAATTGTATTTGATATGAATGTGTTAATCACGAATGATTACAAGTAACGATAAACACTAAAATGAATAAAGTACAATAAAATATAAAAATATAATACAATTGTATCATAACACAAAGATATAAAGGAAACGATACATTTGTAATCATTAATGAATAAAAGACAATGTAAAAGAAAAAAAATAGTTTAGCTGTAATCATAAATGAATAAAACAAATATAAAAAATCTGATTCATTAGTAATCATTATGTTGCAGTCTCGATGATTATTCTTGTTTTGATTTTTCTTGTTGCTGCCATCACACCCAAAAGAAAGGGGTGCACTCGTGATCATTATTATTATTGGATTCACACCTGCAAAATCAAGTTCAAGCACATTAAAAATAAAAACAACTCATAAATTATAATGTTATGTATATGCATATGACTGATGATTACAAATGATAATAGAAAGTGGATGTTACGGTGTTAATCATCAATGATTTACACCACTCATCATCAATGATTTATACTTAGACACTTAATCAAACAAACATACATATATAGAATTAACCTTAGGATCTTCTACAGGCACATAAACAGCTAGAACTGTAAGTTAAATTCTCAATTACCTATCACACTTTCAGATGAGAACATCATGAAAACAAGAAAAGAAAAAGGAAAAGAGCCGTATACCTTATTCCAATAACAAATCGAGTAATAACACCCTTTTCATCCTCTATTTTTTTCAAAGCTTCACCGGTTGACATCTATGTCTTGCATATGACTTCCCTGTTGTTCTTGCGGCACACACCTGTAACAATTCCAATCTGATTTCGATCTACACATCAATGAGTGAACATGTCCGCTGCGTGATCCCCTAGACTGCCACCCAGCCCACCACAACCGTTATCACACCTACTTTCAAGTTCGAAATTGGAAATAAATTTCACAAAAGCACATCTGATTTTACTTACTTGAGATGAATGGGGGACGTGAAATAGCACTTGAAGCTATGAACTTCAAATCGTCACTCTTTGATATGGCTACATGACGATGACTACTCGGCGGACGACTTGGGGATGACTGGAAATCGATCGGGTTACTGGTTGCGGTCTTTGCGAACAACAGGTGAGGAGGTGGTGATGCTAGGGTTGCATAACAGGAGGAGGGATTAGGGAAGGGATGTGCCGGCATGTGTGAGAGAGAGTGTGAGAAAAACGATAAAACTCTCCATGTTTGATTTGCAAATTGATCGGAAATATAATCAGTTAGCTAAAATCAAGGAATCCATATGAAGTTGGAATTACCAATAAACCCTTAACCGGGTTTTATTATACATTTTAGGATATTTTACATTTAAAAAATAAATAATTACCATAATAATCTAAACCATAGATCTTGAAAAATAAAGGGTCTAGATTATATATATATATATATATATATATATATATATATATATATATATATATATATATATATATATATATATATATATATATATATATATATATATATATATATATATATATATATATATATATATATATAGAGAGTTAGGTTCTTTTAAGAACTCAAAAAACCATGAGATCTTGAGAACCAAATATGAAACGTTAGATCAAAAAAATCAATGGCTTAAATGCAACGGTGGCAATTTTGTAAATACTGATAGTTCTAATGACATATTTGACTTTTTAGGATGAGAAATCGGGGATAATATGGGTATAGAAAACAAATTGAATCCTATTAAATTGGAAACACCCTAATTATCGGTAGATCGTCTCTCTCTCTCATCCGATATCTCTGTTCCCTCTTTCTTCTTCGTGAACGACTCTGCACCAAGCACCATCAACAAAAGTTCGCCTCCTTCATTCATCTCTAGCAACCACCAAGCACCGTCAACACAAGAACGCCTCCTTCTCGGTTTCAATTTGGCGAGGATATCCTCCGGTGGATAAGGCGGCGAAGAAGATATCCCTCTTATTCGATTCACCAAACATCCAACACATCAAATCGCGCACCACCGTTTCAAACTAAAGCTTCATATTTTAGGGTTTTGAGCAATTCGGGTCCATAAGAGAGATTATGGATAAGAAGAAGGTCGCAGTTCCTCTAGTACGCCATGGACACTCCCGGCCAGTAGTCGATTTGTTCTATAGCCCGATCACTCCAGATGGGTTCTTCCTTATCAGTTACAGCAAAGGTTCGTCTTATAATAGCTCATCTAGATTCTCAATTTTACTTCCAATTTCTCTTTGTTTACCATTCTCTTTGTCCATATATCAACATTTGGATTGATCTGTATGATAATGTTCAACTATTGTATCAAATCCATGACTCAATTTTACTTCCAATTTCGTTGTTTTGGGTATAATTCTGAGGTAAAGTTTGTTAGATTTTGATGGCTTACATGTATAAGTTCTAATAAGGCTTCTGGTAATCTTGTAGTTGAAAATAAACTTGACGAAATCAATAATCGGTCACATGCTTGGGGCTGCTGGTGGTGTTGAAGCAATTTCTACTGTCAAGGTGATAATATGTTTTAATTTACAATGGCACTTTGGGACTAGTTCAATCGATTCCAAAATTAGGCAGGCAACTAAAGAGATTGTAAAGGAGTTTGTTTAACATCTTGTACATGTTTATGTGCGTATATATGCCAAAAAAAATTCATTTCTATTTGTTTATACATGTATATATGCACATGTGCACATATATGTATATGGTCATGTGCATATATATGCACATGTGCACATATATGTATATGTCCATGTACATATGAGTTATGCATTTGTTGGGTTATGTTGATTTGTGGGCATCAAATAATCTTTTATTAGATCTGATTCCACAAATATTAGGGTATGTTCCATGTGGTCACATTTAAGCAATATTGTTTTGTTGATGATTTATCGAATTTACTGTTTCATTTTGTTGAATCGATAGGAATCTGAGTAATTATGGAATATATAAGCTGCATTGATTAAGTTGAGTGAGGAAAAGTCTTTGTTGTTGGGCACTGAACTTGAAAAAGGGTTGGATGCTTCTTAGGTATTCCATTCCTTTGATTGTTTGAGAAAAATTTTGCATTTTTAATTTTTGTAACAAAATGTATGAATCCATTATGGTGATACTTCTTTGAATTATAATTTAAACCAAATTTGCTTTTTAGAATTATAATTTGTGTGTATAAATGCACATATATCCATGTTTGTGCATATGCTCGTTAAAAAGCAAATACATGTGCATAAAAATATATGTTATATGTGTATATGTGCGTATGTGCATATGTGTATATGCATATACGTATTTGCGTATATGGAGATGTGCGTACTAAATCAAGTTAAACGTATGTGCATATGTTCATAAATGCATACATGTATATATATGATAAGTTGTATATATCCATGTTTTTGCATATGTTCCTTTGAATGTGAATTCATGCAGGTGCATGTGTATATGTGCAAAAATGTGTGTGTACACATGTGTGCATATGTGATTACATGTGCAAAAATGTGTGTACATATATGCACATGTGCATATGTGTATAGGTGTTTATATGCATATAAATGTGTATGTGCACATATATGCGTATATGCATGTATGATAAAATAGATGTGTATTTGTTAATATGCGTATATGCATGTATGTATTTTTTTTAATGATTTTGAATATACATGTATATTAATTTTTATTAATGTTATTGCAGATTTTGGAGAAGTTATCGAGCAAATTGAAGAAAAGAAAATTGAAAATTTGAGGAATGAAGACATCATGAATTTTTGTTGTATTTTTTTTTATTTTTTGGTTGTAACGTTCATTATTTTTCGTTGTACTTTTTAAATTTTATGTATGTATCGTTAAAAACAGTTGTATATTATTGTTTATAATAAAATGCGTTATTCATTTTTTACATTTAGATATTAAAAATACGAATACGTATATATGAATTGTGAAAATATGCATATATGCATCTACAAGTATGCATATATACATTTGCGAGTATGCATATATACACATGCAAATACATTAATATTTTTTTTAATTTTGAAAATTTGTTTTTTTTTTAATTCAGAATTTTTTTTTTGTTTTTTTCAAATTTCAAAAATTCTCATATTTAAAAAAACGAAAATTTGAAAAATTAAATTCCAAAAAAATCTGATTTTAAAAAAAACAAAAATTTGATTTTTTTTAAATTTGAAAATTCAAATCTAATATGCTTGATTTTAGGAATGGTTATTTTGTTACCAAAAATAAAAAAATCAGAATTAAATGAGATTTTTGGTAAATGACTATCATGCCCTTTTATGATCTAACCAATCAGAATGGGTTCTCAAGATCTCATAAATATTTGAGTTCTCAATAAGATCTAACCCTATATATATATATATATATATATATATATATATATATATATATATATATATATATATATATATATATATATATATATATATATATATATATATATGGTCCCGATCCGGTGAGGACTCCAACTTTCGTGAGGACCGCGAGGACAATTCTCGTCCAATCAACTTCATTAAGGGCATTTACGTCAAATTGGGCTTGCTGGACGAACTGGGCTAACTCACATGCCAAAGAAATACTGAAAGCTTGGGCTGCAAGACATTGGGCTTCTGCTGGACTGAAACAAATGGTTAGCCCTAAAATCACTGTCTTCTTCGTTCCGCTTCATACCTCTGATCGTGTTCTTCGTTGTTCATCAATTGATCGATTTGCTTCAACTATTGCTAGAAATTGAAGATTACAATTGATTCAGGTTAGTTTATATACAAAATATTTTGATTAATTGCCTGATTTTACAATTGATTCAGGTTAGTTTATATACCTCTGAAGCAAAAAGATTTTGATTTGTTTCAAATGATTGTAAATTGAAGATTATAATTCAATTTCTTCGTTGCTTCCTTGCTCTGATCGTCTTCTTCGTCGCTTCTTGCTCTAATCGAATTCAACATCAAAAAGATTCTGATTTTTTCAACAGATCAAAAAATTGAAGATTATAACTCAATCATGTTAGTTTATACTATATATAAGAGATTTTATTTAATTGAATGTCCAAGTTTGATGATGCACTCAAGGTGTTTGTTAAAATGCCTCTGAGAAGTTCAGTAAGGTATTTGTTAAAATGCATCTGAGAAGTTCTATAAGGTATTTGTTAAAATGCATCTTAGAAGTTCAACGCACATAAGGTGTTTGTTAAAATGCCTATGAGAACCTCAATGCACATAAGATGTCTAAGATGTTTTTATAAGATTTTCTTGTGCTTTACACACACAAACTATTTGTATGAATGTATTTGTGATATGTAAATAAGTGAGTTCATACTCTGTATTTACATTTCTTTTTGGTCTTTATATAAAAAATTTACATGCATATGTCTAGGAGAATGTGTGATAAATTTGTGTGTGCATGTAGGTTTGTGTAGAAAAAAGAGGATCACCCTGATGGCCTAGTGGATAAGGCTTAGGACTCATTCTCTTCCCCCATAAGGAGGTTTCGAGTTATAATCCCACTCCCTCCCTTTCCCCATAGGGAGTGTTAGGTTTCAATTAGGGGATGGCCACTGGCCACCTCTCTACCCCCGTAGGTGATTGACCCGGACCACCCTACTGCTAGGTGTGCGTGGGCCCCGAGGTTGCTTCATCAAGGTCATACAAAGGATGGGTCGGGTGGGGTCCTCGGTTATCAAAAAAAAAAGATTGGTAAAAAATATGTCTTGAAAGATAAAGACCAACCTCGTGCAATTGTATAAGTCTATTAAATAAAAAATTAAACTCTCACTTGTTAAGACTTAGTTATTGTTGTATTGATCATCTATACCAACACACTATATACATGCAATATTGTGAAAACTTGTTTAGGTTCTATTTATGAAAATTTGTATTTGGAGCATTATGTTTTGAATCATCACATGGTTGCATCATAAAACCCGGGAAATATATATCATATTATTGATTTGTTATACCCGCTGGAATTAGGCCATATCATTGATTTGTTTATCATCTTATTTGTATAATTGTATGGTAACATGTTTGGAATCATAACATCTTTAGATCATCCAATATTTGGATTATAAACCATTCGAATCAGATCATTGTATTGATTAATTTGTTACACATCAATCATCAAATGTTTGTATCATATAATTTTGAATAATATATTGTGAAATGTTATGATCAGTAATATATCATTTGATGGGGCTATTCATCATAATATATAATTTGGAGAACCCTGAGTTATGTACATATGAGACATATGCCATAATAACAAGGTATATTTTCTTAGTTTGTATTAATAATCAAGTGCATTGTTCCTTTGGGTAGTTTTAAGCACGTATTTTTGGTAGATTTTTTGTAAGCTCCAGTAAGAGGTTTCTTTATTTTCAAATTGGATGCAAAACTTTCATTGATTCATAATATTATTGTTTTAGGAAACAGTCTTTGTATGTTAACATCGTCGATATCAAACATTATACAGGCATATAAGAAAATGAGATATCAGTCAATAAGTCAAAGCGGATATCTGAACGAGAGATCTTGAGTTTGAGCCCAATATGCACGAGAGACATGGTAGACCTTTGATGTTAAGATGTTGTTTGATCCGAACTCAAAGTATTAATATGATTTAACAATGTGTGCATCTCAGTACAAAAGTCAAAGCGGATGTTATGGTCTATAGGTTTAAAATATTCAAGCATTTGAAATGTTATATATTCAGACTAAGAGATTGTAGATAATATATAATTATTCAGTTTTGATGCATATAGTTTTATTTTTTCAATCATATCATATGTTATAAAATTGTTGTTCATGTCAGGTTTGTCAATATGGTATGATGCAAATTTGCATACACGTCAAACATTTATATGCCTTGAATCATATTATTTTGAATAATACCATTTTGAATCATAGAATATCAAAATCATGTATGCTTTTTCATAAACGTTTTGATTCATAAAAGGTTTGGGATCATAATAGTTTTTGGATCATTATAATATACTAGTTTGATGTTTTGAATAATATGATACTTAGAATAATAATTTGATGTTTTGAGTAATTTGCTACTTTGAATCTTAGTTTTTTCTATTTTTATGATGTAAAAGCAAATGTTCAAAAAGTTATGACTCAAAATGTTATATAATCCAAAATCACAATATATAAAACTTATGATCCAAAAATAGATGAAGCACAAGATCTATGATCAAAAAATATAGATGCATCATATAAGTTTAGATCACGACTATTAAATTTGAACATTAAGATCCTAAAATATTAGAAAGTACAAAATGTCGAATAATATTGTTTTTTGAATAATAGTTTTATATTTTAAATACTATATAATTTGAGTATTTGGATTTTTCTATTCAAGTTACGAAAAAGAAATTTCTATGATCCAAAAAATATAATAAAGTTTTCGATCATGATAAAGTTTTAAAATCCAAATATAGTTTTGGATCATGAATATGATACACAAAATCATGATCCATAAATGTTGGCCCATAAAGTTTTAGATCCAAAAAATATAATATGAATCAATAATTTTATGGATCATGAATATGATTCATAAAAATATGTTATGGATCAATCATTGATGTCATCTTTTCAAGTTAAATATCATATCATATTTGGTTAATATCCCAAAGATAATATTTTGGATCATGACAAGCAACACAAAATCATGATCCATAATTTTTTTTGTTAATAGGAACTAATAAAGTTTTGAACGATGACTATTATGTTAAAATGGACAATTATGTTATATGTGGCCATTTTTTCAACCTAGTCGGCATGGTCCATATCTTATTGACGATCCATAAGAATAATATCCAAAATACATGATCCATAACATACATATGGCATGAATTATAATATGTAAGACGCAAAACTTCTGTGTTTCATATAAAACATAATGCATTACTAAAACTAAAAATGTATCATAGACATGTTCACTACGACATTGTTTATTTCATGCAAATGCGCTTTACCATAAATGTTGTTCTGCTTGTAACTTGTCAACTTATCATAGTCTTCTAGAGTGCCGACAAATTCAGGTTTGCTCAGATTAAAACTAGACAAAAATATATTTGCAACATACTTCTTCCTTATCTTTGCCAATTGTATGTCTTAACAATCAAACTCAAGTTCTAAATGAACATCAATACTATCCGCTCCACTTCATATGCCTCCAAAAATAACCCATAGTCAACAATGTTATTTTTTAAACAAAAAATCTATTTTCCACTTGAAATCCTGAAAAAAAAAACAAAAATATTAAATGTTATATCATAATAAGTTATGGGTCATAATCCATAAAAATTTGGATCATTTAAGTTATGAATCATAATTCATAAAAATTTGGATCATTTTAAGTTATGGATCATTATTCATATAAATATGGAAACACTAAGTTATGGATCAAAAAATAAATTTGACAGTTTTAGGATCTAAAAGCTATGATCAATAATTAATGATTCAAAAAGGAGACATGAATCATAAAGTTTTGGATCATGAGTATGATATAAAAGTAACATGATCCAAATAAAACAATCTATAAAGCTTTTTATAAGATGGATAAATAATATAAGATAAATCATAAAACTTTATATAAAATGAACTATTTCTACAAGCTGAACAATTTCTATAAGATGAACAAATTTTCTATAAAAAACATGATCTAAATAACTCACCATGATCTATTAACTTTATGACGTGAATCATAAACATACAAACTACTACTTTCATATCCTCATGCACTACTAAAAAATAACAATGTACCTTAACTGAGTTGATTACATCCTCATTATTTATAAAATGAAGCATAAAAGCAAAAAAAAACATCAAAGACGTTGCCAAAGAACTTAGTTTAACTCAAGTAATCTGCTCCGTAAAGTTTTGTATGTGACACTTACATTGGTGATTGGTTTTGATTTTTGTTTTCCATACAAATTGGTGCCCATATCTACAAACTTCTATGCCTTACCTAAATTGCATAAAAGATGAATCAAGTAAGTTAGTCACATAACAATTCTTTTAAGTAAAAAACAAACAGGTAAAACAGTATGAGAACATCAACACAAAAGGTATAATGATTATAACATGAAGTGCACTAAACATTTTCAAGCTGTCTTGTATATTTAGTGATTACATAAATGGTTACCAATGACATCTCAACCTACATTTAATTCGAGGTAAAATCGTTCCAAACCCTAAAAACTAAGAAATAAAAAAACTCAATGTAGGCCTACCATTTCATACGAATGAGATTTGATGTGAAGTAAATTCTGAGACCCCTCCTTCTAGAATTGAACTTGATCCCTCTATTTTGATGCAACTTCTAGTGAAATTTAAAACATAACATGTACAATAAAGATCACGATAAACCACATGATCAAGATAAAAGATAATTGTTAAGCCTTTGATGTCCTCTAATCATTATTAATAATATTTAAAAAAATAGAAAAAGTAAAACAATCCATCCAGGGAAAAAGTAACAGGAAATGATCTGGAGATGGTCCACATAAGAAACCTAACATAAAAGAATTTAACACGTTAGTGAATAAATTAACATTCAGGAATTATTATCATCTTTTGCAATACCACAAGCAGTTGACAAAGATCTTTTATACAAACTTTTGTGTTCATGTATATCCATTTTGGCAACATCATTATACAACCAGAGCAGTTTTATATTAGAAAGCTTCAAATTTTGAATAGACTTTGATTATTTTAAATTGCTATTTCTAGAAAAAGTTGATACAGTGGATATAAGAATCTATACTATAAGGATGCTATAGCATCTAGTTCAAATTAGTTCTATGTTACAAATAAATACATCAGTTTTTATCACAAGTAAACAAATGAAAACAACAAGAAAATCCTCAAGAAAGTAGATTTTCCAAGATGTGGTTTCTTTGAGACATTAGATCGAACACGTTTCAAGCATCCTTATATTCAACTTCATTTATGAACATAAACACGAGTTTAGAAAGCATTAATCATCAAAAAGTGTTTGCCAACTTATATATCAGCACAAGAACTACATAAACCACAAAACAAAACAAATAAAAATATTAAATCAACTAAAGGAACTTACCTGACTCCATTTAACGGGAAATTTCGAAAAAAATGCATCTAGTTCAGATCAGTCCTATGTTACAAACAACTACATCAGTTTTTATCACAAGTAAACAAATGAAAACAACAAGAAAATCCTTAAGAAAGTAGATTTTCCAAGATGTGGTTTCTTTGAGACATTAGATCGAACACGTTGCAAGCATCCTTGTATTCAACTTCAGTTATGAACATAAACACGAGTTTAGAAAGCATTAATCATCAAAAAGTGTTTGTCAACTTATAAATCAGCATACGAACTACATAAACCACAAAATAAAACAAATAAAAAGATTAAATCAACTAAAGGAACTTACCTGATTCCATTTTAGGGGAAATTTCGAAAAAAAATGCAGACAAACCAACAATTTGTGAATACAACGATCGAGACTGCAAATCGATCGATTACATCATATATTAACTTCGAATGAACACAAATAATAAGATTAACTACATAATTTCAACAAAATCAGACGAAATTCAACAATAACTCACCAATCGTTCTTCAAAGGTAAAAGGGGAAATTGTGGTACGAAATCTGAACAAAATACGATCAATTATACAATATCTTTGCTTCACACCAACAATAACTCCAAGATTAACGACGATTATAGAGAAAAACACATGAATTTTGAAGAGAAAACGTTGATACTTGGACAGGAGCTCAAAGATATGGTGGAATACGCTTCTGTGAACTGAACGAGAGTTTAAGAAAATGAAAATGACGATCCAGCCCTTCAAACCCTTGCCCTTTACAGGAAGAGTAATATAAAGTTCTAGTTATTCACAAAAATGCCACCGTGTCCATAATAAAAAAAATAAAAAAAATCCGAATTAATTACAGCCATTCATTTTTTCAGATTAATGGTCAAGATTAGTCCTCACAATCCTCACAAAAATAGGAGTCCTCACCCGATCAGTTTTCTATATATATATATATATATATATATATATATATATATATATATATATATATATATATATATATATATATATATATATCACTTGAGAAATTTAAATTAAATGGGTGAATAAAAATAAAATAATTGGCATATCTACAACCATAGGTTTACTAAATTTGATATCGACCACTAAAACCATCATAAAATATAAATACATCAAAACTAATCATTAATTCTGAATTTATCTTAAATAAAACAAGGACCTGAGACTTAAAGTCAATGTTTTTGGCAAATATGACTAGATTTCAAAGTATTATTCCTAGTTCGTTATCGGAAAGGCATATAATCTTTTATGAATCAAACTTTAATTAGTTATTGACAAGCTTATCAAGATTGAAACGAGAAAAAGGTAAATAAACGACCTATGATTCTATGAATCAACCTCGTTTGTAATTTCATAAATTTAAAAATTCACAAGTCTCAATACATGGTGGAAATAATAAAAGAGAAACCTAACAATTGACCATCTAATATTTAATAGATAGGGTTCATTTAAAATTTTACTAAAGATTAATAAATATTTATTTTTGACGAATATGATATATGATCAATGAACTTTAGAAATTTAAAATATAAAAAATTATAATTTATGTACTTAAATTAGACAGTTTATTAAGGGTGATCTTAAAAAAACTCTCTCAATGTGTGTAGGTGAGTGTATTGTGTGGGTTGACTCTCACACACACATGTCATATCACATGGAGTTTTTTTATCAATATCCTATAGCTAAAAAGACACATTTATTTACCAATTAGACACATTAATCATTACTTTTAATTAGGGTCAATTGTTTTTTATTTGTTGGAATTATAATGTTTTCCAGAAAAACGGATATAATTAGTTAAAAATATTTGACTTTTATTTATAAATATATATTGAATGTTTATTTAGTAACACCCTTATTATACATAAATGGACAAATGGAAAATGTAGTACACAAGTCATCGATCAAAGTCATGGTTGATCACGTATGGAACCCACAGTCCACTGAATTTGAAAAACAGAACACAAGCTAAAGCTACAAACTATAAAAAGAAAGTTAATAATATGGTACGGCACCGTCCAACAAAACTTTGACACGGCATTTGTCTGATAGGTCTGCTACTTTCAAGTAGCCCCTTGTCTCATGCAAACTATTCATTATTAACCCATTTACGTATTATTTTATTCTTTCCATCTTCAAGTATTACTTTGATTTTGACCTTTCTTTCCCTTTCACAATTTCCCTTCTCCTAGAGTTGGATATGCACAATGTTTCAAGAGATTCCTGATTCCACTAACGATCTTCAACTTACTTAAGTGATGTACTTTTTAGTTGATAATACAATAACGATCTTCAACTTACTTAATTGAGGCAAAACTTAATACAATAAATTATTTATGGGTATAGTTTATCAATGATTAGGGTTAGGCTAATAACCATTTTGTATCCATATTTATATAATGTTAAACCATCATTATTATTATCAAACAATTTTATATGATAACATGGTATTAGAGCTCTAGGTTAAAACATTACTGCTGACCACAACTTGCACCGCCTTCGAAAGTGTCTTTAATATTTTTTTTTCTTTCCTCTTTCTTCTCATAAATATTAATACAGCCGCCGGTACTAAACTAGAGCTTCGTCATCGGCTTCTTCTACTGCGTCGTCTGCTACGGCTCCTCTCCTTGGATGGCCTCTTCTTCTCTAGATATTCTTCGTCGGGCAGCCTCTAATTAGCAATCGTCTCTCTCTCTATCAACATCGCAGTCGTCGATCTCGCCGGAATTGGCTCCGTCTATTGCAGCTCGAGCCCTCTCTCTTTCTCCAGACTCCTCTGTTGTTGCTCCATGATCGTTGTCACGACTCTCTTCTTCTCCGACGAGCAGTGATTGTTAGGCGTCATCGTCAGAGCTCTGTCACCGTCGATGTCGCTGTTTTTCAATTATGTTCTTTTTTTTCTCAGTTTAACCGTCTTCTTTCGATCAAACTGCCGGGGGGATATTAGTGGTTAGGGGTTAGCCTAATATCTATTATGGTTTAGGTTAGCCCATTAGGGTTTAGGTTAGGCCAAGAACCCCTATTTATATGAGGTTAAACTTTCATTATTAATATCAAGCAATTCTATATTATAACATAGTTGTTATTTAATATAAAAATAGAGAGTTATAGAGGGAAAAAACAGAAAATTGTTTTTCCGTATCAAAATCTAACTTGATACAAATTACTTTCGTTTGTTCATCTATATCTAGCTGCAGCGATGTTTTTATAAAATATTGTTTTAAAAATTATTTATTCAAACGACAGGTTACTCTCATAACATTTGATCATAATATAAGGGTTTTTGAACGTGTTTGGCAAAACTAGCTGGTCGTTGGTAGCAGAAAATACTTGTAACTAGTAGTTGGTAAGCTTGAGCCTGAAAATGGGAAGATGTAGCTTTTATTTGTAAAAAAATGTTCATAAAAAGTACATATTAGTTTTTATAAGTGTAGAATAATATTAAATTAAAAAAATTAAAAGCTCTAAAAAGCTACTTTCAAGTAACTTTTGAGTTAGGAGCTTTTTGTTTAAAATAAATGCTAAAAATTTCTATTGTCGAACAAAGCTATTTCTTCTTCTTTTTTTTTGATTTTTTTTAAAGCTAAAAGTTAAAACCTCTTAAAAGTTATGTGTCGAACATGTCCTTAGACTCGATTAGTGTTATCCTGTAGACGCTTAGATCCCTTAGACAGAGTAAGGGTTGTATCCTATCATATATATATATATATATATATATATATATATATATATATATATATATATATATATATATATATATATATATATATATATATATATATATATATATGTGTGTGTGTGTGTGTGTTGTTTGATTCAGAGGGGAAAGAAGAGGCAAAAATTGGAACATAAATATCATTTGATTCGTGGATCCTTAAAAAAGATATTAACAAAGTTCAATCGTGTGTGTGTTATACCTACGCGCCTTCATCGACGTTGTTTTCCAACTTGAAAACCAAGACCTAATTATCGAGACTTTGGACTATCCGGACACATACTTCGTGAAATGGTTCATGCATGATTGTTGCCAGAGACGACAAGATCAAGTTGTTAAGGATTAAAATATCTCTTTATTTCATTTCTATATCACACACAATGGAGAAAATGTAGTAGTCCGTCCTTCAATTTTTATTGAGAATACTAATAACTATTGTTATATAAATAAAGACAGAACCAAAATGGAGGTGACCAACAAAAACCAAACCAAATGGCCATTGGTCTAGCGTTACCCAGGTGTTTGAAATTGTATTCCTCCCACAAGGAGTTAAGGATTCTAGTCTCATCGTGGACATTAGTGTAGTTTAGGAGTAGGATTTAGTAGGTGTGTGTAGCCGTCTCAAAAAACAAAAAACAAAAACCAAGATCAAGCCACATTTATAATCAATATCTCTATATATATTCATCATCAACGTATCAAATGGAGCATTTTACTATTTGTCAGTCACCAACAAGCAAATTAATGATGTATTAATGGTACATTATATTTTGTATTCGTTTTCTTAGAGGTCGTGAAAGGAATAATAACTATAAACGATGTTTGCTAAGAACGTGTTATGAGTCTTAAACGCCTAATAAATTACGTACATTTGGTAAGGTAACTACATCTTGTTGATGATAATGTTAATATCTACCCCTTGGTTTAAACCCTATGAGTTATCTTGTTGATGATAGTGTTATGAGTGTTAAACACGTAATCTTCGTTTTCTTTTTGCATAGACAAAATTGCAAAAATTATCCCTATGTTTGTCATTTTTATGTGGTTTTGCTTTAAAAAGGTTTGGTGGTGCACAATTGATCCAATTTTGAATCTTTTTGTGATTTTGGTCCTTGTGGTTGACATTTTTTTCTGGTTATGGTCCACACCTGACCTGAAATGACTAATATGCCCCTTAAGAAATTCTTTTTTAATTTCTTTTAATTTGTTATTGTTTTAATTAAAATAAATCAAAAGAAAATACCACCCCCACCTCATCCCCCTCGACTCTCTCTCCTTCTGGATCTCTCTCACTCTCTCTCTCTCATCTTGATAGGTGCTTGTTTCAGCAAGAAAACCAACACCGGTGCTCTTAATCCTGCTTCCCCACAATCTGACTTCAAATCGAACCCTCAATAACCACAAAACACGAGGAATGATCCACAGGTTTGCAAGAAGGAGATTTTCGCCATCAAACATAGAATCAGTCATGAAATCGATAGACACAAAGACGAAGACGACCCAGTACGTTAAACCCTAGTTCTACCGCCAGAGACGGTTAATCTTGGAGTTCCGAAGGGCGGAGAAGGTAGGACGAGAACCTCTAGTGTTGTAAGAAAGAATTCAATACAATTGATCCAATATAGCACGCTTAGCCGGAGCAATTTCTTGGGGTCTCAAAACACTAAGTGCAGAAAAAGGTACTCTCGTTCCAAAATGAGCTTCGATTTGGATTTGGACTCGAGTTTGAAGAATGACGACGGTGATAATGAGAATAATAGGAACGATGAGGCATTGTACCACCACCACTGACACAATGAGGAGGTTACGGTTTCGTCTCCTTCTAAAAAGTGATACCACAGGTCTTGCAGTAAATAAACGGGTGTGAAAGTGGAAGAAGAATAAGAATTTCCTCGGTAGGAGGTCGGAGGTCTGAATCACCTTTTCGTAGTTCAAATAATGGGATGGCCAGTGGCGGCAATATCAGTATGTCGGTGAAGATGGTTCCAGTTCCAACTGATAAGAGTGACGAAGAAGATGAAGGCTTTATAGGCCCAATTCGGATGTGTGTGTGTGTGTGAGAGAATGATAGAGGTGGATGTGTCTTTTTTGTTTTATTAATCAATATATAAAAATAAATATAAAACAATGGAAAAACAAATATAAGGGGTATAATCATCTTTTTATGTTGATAAGGACCAAAACCATAAAAAAGATTCAAAATTGGACCAACGATGGGCCACCAAACATTTTTATACTAAAACCACATAAAAATGACAAACACAGAGACCATTTTTGCAATTTTATATTTTGCATATCATGCGTATCGATGGTCTTTGCCTACGAGTGATTTTGGTATCAACCCTAACTTGGTTCTCCATCTCCGATCGATAATCCAAGACGATGACGATCCACCCACCATCCATTGTCTTATCTCCCTTTCCACATCACATTTGCTTCCTCTGTTTTCACGTCATCAACATATATCCATTGTACATATATGTGTGCGTGATTTAACTTATAGGCAATATCCGTAATTTAGGCATACCATAAAAGATGTTTTGTAATTGGCTACTACAAAATATTAATTGGAGTAATTGTATTGATTCCTACCTTTTATTCCTACACATATTCCTATCAATATGGAATTATGACAAGTGTCACATTTAATAAAATTAATAATATTTTAAGACACATGTCATAATTTCACATACATAGAAAGATTAGTAAGAATAAAAGATAGAAAAAAAACATTTTTTTTATTAATTTCATGACAAAATACTATTTACTAATTTGGCCACTCTAGTTTCCTAGATCTTCTAGAAGTTCAAGGGGTCGTGTCAACCACGTGACAAACAAATTGTAGCAACCCACCAGGTCCTCCACTATCCTGAGGTTACTTTTATCACTATGTATCGCCCACAACCCATGCACGACCATTGACCGTTATATAAATGCCATAATCGATGAAGTCACCAATGACGTCATGTGCAAAACTGGACATAAGTTTTTGACTTTCAAGTCCCTGCCCTCATGTTATACCATTTCAATATCTTGACTTTTGGTTTCCTTTTTCTTTTTCTCTTTTTCAGTTTTCTAGTTCTTGGTCGTAGGGTGATCGTAAATTCGTATGCTTATTTAAGTCTTTTGAACGCTTAAGTAAAAAACAAATTTCAATTATATAACTGATAACGACTTCTTCTATTAATAGAATATAGGTGTTTGAGTATATGTACAAAACCTGTGAATTAAGGTAGACAATTATAATAGATTTCTCCGATAAGGCTCTAGCTTAATTTAAATTATGTCCATTATTGTCATAGATAAAAATATAGTTATATTCACTGCCACAACATTATTGCGGACGGATTACCGACGGAAATGCTTAAGTCCTGTAATTACTCATAAAATATCGACGAAATGACGACGAAGACGTAACCGTTGATTTATCTATAGACACAAATAATTTTGAAATCTGTCAATAAACTTTTAAAAGCATCCACAATAAGGAACTTTTTAATAAAGTTTTTGAGTGCATTTTTGTGTCATGTCATTGTCAAATCACTAACCAAAAGACTTTTATAAAGAACCACTGTAGAAGATTTTTTTCATAGTCTTTTTATGGTTCCACAAACATTTAACGTTTAAATATACAAAGCCTATATATATATATATATATATATATATATATATATATATATATATATATATATATATATATATATATATATATATATATATATATGTATATATATATATATATATGTATATATATATATATATATGTATATATATATATATATATGTATATATATATATATATATATATATATATATATATATATATATATATATATATATATATATATATAATCCGCATGATATAAAAAACCGATTTACCACCGCAATAGCCGATATCACAAATCTAGTCCCTTGACTGATATTTCATTGTTTATCACGATAACTGCATAATTATTTATTATTATTATTATTATCGAAACAATATTACTAATATTATTACACATATTATATTATTAATAAAATTATTATGAGTGTTTATAATTATAACCAATATTATTATATTATAATTACTATACCTATTAAATGTCAGGAAAACAATGAAAGTAGCTATCAAATTCAGAAAAATTACAATAATGCCATTCATAGTTAAATGAGTTAATTACAATTTTGGTCCTTATACTTTTTATATTCAATAACTACAATTTCAGTCCTTGGAATTTATGGTTTATATTAATTACAGTTTTAGTCCTTATAGTTTTTAATTTAGGATAATTATAATTTTGATCCGTGTAGTTTTTAATTTGCATCATTATACTTTTGGTACATGTATTTTTTTAATTTGCTTAAAAGAATTACAACATTGCAACTAAGACCTAGAATGAGTTAATTAAAAATTGTTTAAGAGAACATTACATAAAAAGTTTTGAATATATACGATTAATAAACTAGCCGCAACGCACAGACATCACCATTAATTATTATTATTTTGGAACGACATGATCATATTAACACATTATCAAGAAGTTCGTGAAAACAACAAATTGCCACGATGTAATAGCTAAGCAAAGGATTGTGGAGCTAACTAACCTAATTTATCATATGATTATGTATTTATATGTATTATTTTTATGTATATGGGTGTGTTTGTATGTGTATGTCTTTGTGCATGTATCTATGTATGTGTATACATATATGTATGTATATTTGTATGTATGTATGTGTGTGTATATATATATATATATATATAAATATATATATATATATATATATATATATATATATATACTATTAAAACAAACCTAACATGTCACTTGACACCTTTTCTAATGTGCCAAATTGACACATGTCATCATATAAAGTAATACATAAAATTTTTCCCCTAAAGATGAATCCCATCGGTTTTTATACAATGTTGTGATTTTAGCTTATCAGTTCCTATCCATAATTGAAGTTGTAATCAATTCCTATCTTACAATCCAGTTTAAATAACAAATCCCTACAATTATGCATCTATTCCATTAATAAATCAGAAAAATCACGACATTTCAATATTAAACCTTAGAAAATATTGACTTCTTGCTTATGATTTATGGAAGTTATTCAGTCGGCTTCTTCTTGTGCATCGCAGTCCTCTTTTATTCATTTCTATCGCTAGTTTGGAAGAGAATACCATGTAAGTTTGTATCCTTTTCTATTCACACATACTTTTATTGAAAGTATGATGGTGGAACTTATTTATTCTTATGCTCTTAGTCCACGCACGTCTATGTCTTCAAGATTCTACAATTCTTCGTTTCTAGTCTGAAAGAGAATTTAAGTTAATCTTGATTTAATCTTGAAATTTCTAAATAATTAGATCAATAAGGTCATTAGTTTGAATTATCAGTTCGGTTTGTCCATATATGATGATTCAAAATTCACCGGTTGGAATCATTAAGTTATAAATGCCATCTGCTTGAATATATAGTTTTAATGACCCATTTGAGTTATTAGTTTATAGCGATTATAGATCAGGATAATTAGTTCATTGAATCTTTTTTCAATAAAAGAATTGATTGAATCAGTCTCAATCAGATAGGTATATTGAGTAACAATCTATCTTTAGTTTCTTTTGAAATTGAAACAAAAAATAGGCAACCTACTTTCAGATGTGAAACTATTAAGTTACATACACTCTGCCTTTAGACTAGATTGCAATAGTCTATTAAATACGTCTATTACATGATAATCTATCTTTAGTTTCTTTTGAAATTGAAACAAAAAATAGGAAGCTACTTTCAGATGTGAAACGGTTGAGTTAAATACATTTTGGCTTTAGACTAGATGTGAAATTGTTAAAAACACTCTGCCTATATACTAGACTGCAATAATCTATTGAATACGTATATTGCATTATAATATGTCTTTAGTTTCTTTTGAAATTGAAACAAAAAATAGCAACCTACTATCAGATGTGAAACTGTTAAATACACTCTACCTTTGAAATTAAATCAATTTCACCGGTTTAAATAATTTTTTTTCAAATAATCTATCAAATACACTTTGCCAATTTATAATCATTATTAAAAAGAAATTGAAAAGTCATGAGAGTTTCAAATTAATATGGTGCAAATATTTTTGTTTATATTTATAAGATATACTAGACGAATTCTCGCACGTTACACAGAATGCAATTATATAGTTATAATATTGACAAATATATGTTGTCCAAAATAATTATGTGAGTGTTAGTAACTATAAAATAATAATTTTATAATAAGTTAAGATAAGACATTGTAATTATTATGAAACATGTGATAGTAGAGACATCTATTATAATACAATCATATTAATGTCTTATATATGTGGGTTGTATGTGATAAAATAATAATAATTTATACTAACAATTCTAATAGATAATTATATTGTCAAATTTATCAGATAGCAAGTGTGTCTTCACTTGTTACATGATGATGATTGTGTGGTAAAAAAAATTATAGTTATAATGTTTAAAATAAGTCAGTCATGTACTATAAAATTCTTAGAATTTTAATGCTTTAAAATAATTATAATATTTTTAAAACAAATAATATGTTATCAAGTGATATCGAATTTAATTGAAGCAATTATGTACATTATCTAACATGGAATAATGAAATTGTATATCTATTGAACATTGTTTACATGATTAATATTAATTTTTTTTAAATCACTTGAGTTGTAATAATTAATATTTATAAATTAAATAAACTTAAAGCATTCAAATTATATGGTAATAAAACTTATTTATCTTGAAGTTATCAACCTTGTAGTATATATATTAGTATCAAATTATTTTACTTCTAATGTTAACTTTTTATTTTAAATCTATTATACTTAATTTGTTAATTTAAATATGTTATTCGATATAAAATATTATCATTTTGATTATCTAGTTTTTGAATTACTAATGCAATATACTTAATTTGTTAATTAAATAATTAGATGCTAAATAGAAAACGTAAATCAAAGAGTCAATTAAATGTAAAAATGTTAAAAGTCTATTTGTTAATGATTAATAAAACTAAATACAATGTTATATACATGACCTAAATTGAAAGACTAAATTAACTAAAAAAAGTAGTCAACACTTACTTTTATAATAATAAAATTTTTCTAGATAAGTAGTTTATATAATAAGAAACAATAACAATAGTTAAAAATAATGTTATATTATAAAAGTATAATATATTACAATGAAAAAATAATTTAATATTTGAAATAGTCTTCTTGATCAAAATTCAAAAATTGTCAAATAAGTTATTTTTAAACTAATAATCATAAGACTATGTATTAAACACGCCCTACATTTTATGGGATGCTAGTGTAAGATATCGTTTATGCCGAAAATATTATGCCACCTAGGATGACCCTATTGATTAGAGACCTCGCAGTGGTTGACACATTGACTTCCTTCTCTATTTTCTTTCTTTTTTCTTAGTTATATGATATTAACGAATGTCGCTACTAAAAGTAGCTAATAAACATATAAAAGGATCGGTTACTATATTTTTCAATGATTGTATTTTTTTAATGTATGATTGGATTACATTATATTATTAGGTAGTGTTTGGTATAAAGTTTATTTGTATATAAATATCTTACAAATTATATAACCGGATTTAACAAAATACTATGTCAGTGATATTCTTTTAAATGAGTTTTTAGGATCTTAATAAGTTTAATTTACTTTAATAACTAACAAACAAAATAAATAAAAGGTATGTATAAAAAATTATTATAATTGAGAAATTTATTAAATAAAATGGAACCAATTATAGTATTGATACTTATTTGTTGTTTATCATTAAGTAGATATTATATTTTATTACTTCAATAAGTAATTCTTTAATAATAAATAATATTTAAACAAAATATTATAATAGATATCACATTTCACTTAATCATCCAAGTGTTATTAGGTAAAAGAAATATTTTAATATGTGGTAATTAATAGATAAGTTGAAAATGGATACATGAGCAAACAACCATTGGTGGTTTGGTCCAACAGTCGAGCACAAAGTCTATGATCTAGATATCCAAACAAAAACATTTCTCAAATTTGAACTTTTTTCCTAGTTTCTATTTTTATTTATTTTATAGAAATCGTGTGAAATTGGAGATTCTGGCCATATCGAATCTATATCATCTAATTTGTTTTTGGTTTGACGTAAAGTAAAGGAGATAGAAGAAAGAAGAAAGAAGAAAGTAACTTGATGACTTTGGGAAAAGGTAGCAATGGAAAATTGAAATGCAAAGAACATGTTGAAACAAGCAGCACCGGCATTCGTCTTTCCACCACTAGCCGATATTTCAATAGTTGTAATTGTGTGTGTGTGTGTGTCCGTTTCTAATTAATATTTTACTATATTAAATGTTTTTTTTATAAATTATCAAATATCATGATATAAAATTTTGAAAAGGTTATGTACAAAAAGCTTAAATACAAACAACAGTCATGGTATGTTTTTCTAAGTAAAATCTAAAATATTGTGGTTTTAAACAACCTTTATTTGGTAGCTAGGTTAGTTTCGGAATAAACAGAGTTTGAGAAAAAAATGTTATTATCTTAAACATTAGTTTACACTAAAAATAACATTGTGCCTAAATTACATCCATCGCCTATGTGATATAAAAAATGTTACGGATATCGGTCTTAAGTTTTTATTTTCTTTTTTGTATTGTCCCGATATCATAATTTTGTTTCGATATTGATCCTAAGGTCCTCAAGAATGGGATTGCATTAGCTCTCATTTTTTGGGTACCAAATCAACATCCAGTCAACACCCATCACTCGTCCCTCATCCATGGAAATGGTCACCTCTCATTACCTCTTATTTTTTAATTTAAAAACTAAAATAACATTTAATAAAAAATGCATAACATTACAAAATTAAAAAAACGTACACCATAATTTAAATCCTAGATACGGTAAACTAAAACCTAAAATACGATAATTAAAACATTAATACGATAATTAAAACCTAGGTGAATTTTTCACAACATTCTACGGTTCGAGGTGCGTGAAGTCTGTGTTGTGTGTCACCCAATACTATTGTAAGGCTTGCTCAACGATTTCATCGTCGGTTGTCCCGGGTTGTCGGTTTGCCGATAGGTGTAAGTAAATTTTATTAATTTTACTGACAAATTCCTCCATTTGTTATTAAGTTGATGCCTACCCCGATAATGTATTGTGCCTAATATACTGTGAAAAGATTCTTCCATACGTTCGTAGAATTCGCAGGTGTTTCCAACATCGACCTCTTCGTTGATTTTAATGAAGGTGGTTGCTAAAGCTGCATATTCTCGTCGAGTCCATCCTCAACGATTATTTCTATATCCGACGCCAACCATTTTTATAATATGTGTATGAGATGTGTGTGTGTGTGTGTGTGTGTGTGTGTGTGTGTGTGTATATATATACACGTTCGTAGAATTCGCGGGTGTTTCCAACATCGACCTCTTCGTTGATTTTAATGAAGGCGGTTGCTAAAGCTGCTTATTCTCGTCGAGTCCATCCTCAACGATTATTTCTATATCCGACGCCAACCATTTTTATAATATGTGTATGAGATGTGTGTGTGTGTGTGTATATATATATATATATATATATATATATATATATATATATATATATATATATATATATATATATATATATATATATATATATATATATATATATATATATATATATATATATATATATATATATATATCCTTTTTACTGCTAATTTGCACACATGCAAAGAAAGGGTAAAGGTCTTCAAGTATATTCTTTATTATTCTTCTTTAAGTTAGAAGTTATTGACCTCTCTTAATTTGTGAAGTGATGATGATTTGCTCTTGCTCAGTATTATTTGGGGAAATGGTGTTAAACCAGAAACTCCACTTGTCTTGGAAAGGATATGATGATGTCATTGCAGAGCTTGGGTAAATTTTTGGTTTTGTATTTAATTATTTTCATATGAAAAAACAAAAATGGGGATACGATTATATCTATGTTAACAACTATGCCCATATTTTATTAAAGATTAATGGAAGAAATAGCAACATACCTTGACTGTTTTGTACATATCAGCCTACTTTAATTTTTCTTATTGCAACATCGCAGTTGCAACTAAAACCAATTTGGGTAAGAAATTTTACAAGTTCTTTTTGCAAAATTTTAAATTTTGACAAGTTTACAATGTATGCATGTATGCTTGCAAAAAAAGCTTTTCCTTGTGTTGATTGCTTTTGTTTTATTTCCAGTTGAGAAATGATCATGGCTTAATATTGTTTCTTTTTCAATATATTTATGTGTCTATTTTCTTATTTCAAATATAGTTTGTTTTTGTTTTTCTATCTCAAATATGTATTTGTGTCTGTCTACTTTTTTACTTCTTTACGGTGATGATTAGAGGGAGTCCAGCAACGTGTCGGTGTTTGGAAGTTTGATCTTGAAAATCTAAAATTAGCATCGTTGCCATTCATTTTATTAATCATGTTTTTTTAGGGAAAATAAAAACATATATTTCTCTCGCTACCCGATATTGCACAATATGCAATATGGGCGTTGTTTATCTATTACATATTGCTATGGTTTGAAAATTCATATATGTTGGTATTATGAGCAACGAATTACGGAGTACAATGTATGTCATAGGCATGGCCATCCACATAGGATGCCGTTGGCAACAATACGCCCCACACTTATAGCCTCGTAACATTGTATCATCGTCTTTTTTCTTATTAGGATGTTGTGCTTTAAAATTATACACAATTATAACATCGTATTTTCATTTTTTTAAACTATAATTTAAGATCAATCGTGGGTCGTGCTTAGCACCAGGGGCGGAACACGGCGATTACAACCAAGGGGGCCGAAATAAAAACATCAAAATAAAATAATTTAAATAAGATTAATTTGTTTCAAATTTATGACATGTTATAATTAAATAAAATAATTAATATGAAATATTCTTATACCGTTCAATAAAGTAGAACTCGTCGACTTTTACAATTTTTGATTTTTGCACAATTACTTTAAAATTGATATTTCGGTAATTTTTTTCGAAATACAAAACCAATTATATAGTATCGTTAACATATAAATATTAATCTTTTGAAATATTTTCTTCATTTGTTATTGATGCTATTTTTGTCTAGAAATTAACTTTTTTAGTACATATATAGTTCATTAAGATTTTAAAAATACATAAAAATTAAGTTAATACATGTTTTAAGTTTTAAGTTTGAGGGGTACACATAAAAATTAATATGGTTTAAACTTTATAGAAAGTTTAGATAATATATATTAGTTATTTTATGTAAATTTAAAAATATATTTAGATCTTATCATTAAAAAATTAAATCGTGATATTTAAAATAAATTAGGAATATTTATATACCCTACTTTTTATTAAAAATTAGGAATGAAAAAATTGAAATGGATGTCATAGGTATTATTCTTCTTGTTTGTAAACATGAAAAAGACTTTAGTTATTCCTTATTTTTGGAAACGGCAAACGATATATAAGCGGAAGCCTCACCCGAATATTTCTCAGGTGACCCCGAGTTCGAGCTCGGCAAAGCGGGCAAACCCAGCCCCCAATGGGATTTCCAGGGAAAAATCCTCATATGTGCCCATATGAGGTGTGAGACAATTACGCTTTAGCAACGCTCCCAATGGGAGTCGAACTCACAACCTGCAGCCCACATGGGTAAAAACCCGGTGCATCACTAACAGCTAAGCTGGAGATCACCTGCAGTTATTCCTTATGAAACTATGTAATACATTGTAAATGGAAAAAGCTGGGGAACCATCGCCTCCCTAGGCCCCCATTACCTTCCGTCATTGTTTATCAGGATCCTTAAACTTTCCTACTTATATATATATATATATATATATATATATATATATATATATATATATATATATATATATATATATATATATATATATATATATATATATATATATATATATATATATATATATATATATATATATATATATATATATATATAAGTAGGTTCCATTGAGAATGAAAATTATGTTGAGAATGCGAGAATGAATCTCAGCCACATATTTTTTTCTTGCTGCTCTAATGTTTTGGCGCCGTCGGAGCGTTGACGCTCTAACGACGAGATATATATTATTATTCACATATGATTTTCACCACCACTTCCACCTTCACCACCTTCGTTACCACCACCACACTACAAATAAAATGACATTTAGTGGCACACAAAAAGTGCCACTAAATCCCGGAAAAGTGCCACTAAAAGCCCTCTTGGGAATCAGCGACACAAAAAAAAGTGTCACTATAAGCGCTGCCACTAAAAGCTTTTAGTGACACTTTTTTGTTGTGCCGCTGCAGGATTTTCGAGTTGCAGTGACACTTTATATATATATATATATATATATATATATATATATATATATATATATATAAAGTTCAAATGAGAACCATTTTTTTCCTAGGAACCAAGGAACCTTTTGACTGAAATTTTTTTTTTCAAAAAAAATTACATAATACACCCAATCGCTTATATTTAAGCCCTTTTGTAAAAAAAAATTTGAAAAAAATAATATATATACACGAAATGTGCATATATGCACGAAACGTGATCATATACACATTTGCGAAAAAGTGCATATATGCACATTTCGTGTATACATATTATTTTTCAAATTTTTTTTGACAAAAAGTATTAAATATAAGCGACTAGGTGTATTATGTCTTTTTTTTTGAAAAAAAAATTTCAGTTAAAAAGTTCCTAGGTTCCTAGGAAAATTTTGGTTCTCTCTTGATCCGGACTCTATATATATATATATATATATATATATATATATATATATATATATATATAATCGTGCGTTTTGGATATGAACTAACTCAGTTCCACGTATTACTCACATGTCATTTTCAGCATCTTAAGATTTAAATAATATCCCTTTTTAAAGTTTCATATAACTTCGATTATATATAGTAAAGTCTGGCTCGGTTTGTTAGGAAATAAAAAATGAATAACGTCCCTACACAATGCCTATCTAAACATATCGATAACAATCGAAATTATTTGATGTGCCAATTCGACTATATAACTTTTTTTTTTTTCCTAGTTTTTGATAATGCGTTTGCATCCAGGAGTTTCATCCTTAAAGAAACTATGTATATAATCGCTATTGCAATGCTTAACTTTGACGTTATTTGTAATACTACGGGTACCTTTTTGAAACGGGTATCCGTCTAAAACGGGGACTGACAAGTCAAAGCTGGAAAAAAAACACAATCCCACGTAAATACAAACATGACCTACACTCAATTTGAAAACTAAACATCGAAATACCAAAGCAAACGAACTAAATGAAACCGTCGAATATAGCAACCAAGTTTACAAGCCAATCATCAGAAATACGATGTGCTTTTAGCTAGCACCACTTAATGCATCCAACCTCCTCTTAAGAAAACCCAAAACCACCGAGCCCAACTTATTTTAAACAAATTCAGCCTCTCTGTCTTGCGTCTTGCCAGGAACCTCCATCCTGGATAAAACACTTTTAGAATGCAACAACCAGAAATCCAATAACAACTAATTTTGCCTTGCTTCTATACATCAACCTTTGTGCTTCAGCAACCAAATCATCGCTCTTGTAGAATTTTAACTTCGCCATTTCCAATCAAGCCTCCAAATATAAATATTGGATTTTACACCTTAAAACTATAACAAGGCAGACAAAAGAAAGTCCATTGATTAACATAGACCATCCTATCTCGGCAACAAGATTCTACCAATCCCAATTCTGAGATGTCTGTTACAGAAAAGCCATAACAGAGTATTGAACGTTCCCCTCTTCAGACCTTTGACACATGCCTGCTCAAAATTAGAACTTAATAACCTCCTATATGAAAACAGAACTTTGCATTAAATCTTTGCTTAGACTCCATGCTGAAAGATACATGTTAAGAGACAACACCCCCCCCCCCCCCCCCCCCCTCTCACCCATATAGAAACACGAAAAAAGGGAACACGAAGAAAGTACAAACTCACAACAGAGCCCTATAAAGCTACTAGCCTTCAAAAGAAAACCCACTCAATGTTTGATTGTTGCGAGTGTACGCCACCAAGAAACACCATTACACCAAATGCCCAAACCAAACCCGCCCCTGATATCATAAACATTAAAAAGACTGAATTGAGGCATCTGCATAAAGAACTCAGCTTTTACCTCACATTATAAAATACTAGGCAAAAAGGTACGACTGAATGGAATCATGAAGGAATGGAATTAATGGCGTAATGGAATGAGCAAGGTAATAGAATGAATCATTACATTTCATTGTCATGTTTGGTTGGCTCTAAGAAATGAAATAAGTCGTTCAAACATATTGCTTTTTATTAATATGAAAATACTAAGTAAAGTAAATTTGATAAATAAAGAAAATATGTTATTTTATAGAATAAATTTTTGTTAAATAAAGATATATCTTTAAATACTTATAAACATATTTCATTTCATTCAAAATACATATTATATGTTCTGCAAATAGTTGAACAAGAATTATATATAATTTAAAAGAAAGTTATAAAATAAAAAGAACAATATACGATAAAATCTTAAAATATAAATATGGATAAAAAATTATTTAATTTTTAAAAATAAAAAAAATAAAATGAAGCTTTGAAAATTTTTAAAAAAATTAATAATTATTCAATGTTATAAAAAAAGTTATTTACTTGATTTTTATATCATTCCATTCCATGATGGAATAAAAAAAACACTCCTCCATGAAATGAAATTCAGTAAAGAAAAAGAATCACATTCCATGAGGAATGTTTCATTCCATTCATTCGAGTAATCAAACTTGATATTTTTCATTCCGACGGAATACTTCACTTCATTTCCTCTTCGATTACTGCATACCAAACAATACCTCATTTTTTTTAAAACGATAAATGTTGGGTGTCTGGTCCCTTTGCTACTTTACTTGATGATATTTCAAAGCATTCTCTACAACTAGGAAACTGAAACCAAAACTTTTTCTACCCTTTGTTCCATATAACCAAACGAAATGCAAATAGCAAATATCACTCCCATCGAAAGTTTGAAGTGCAAGGTGAAATGTATCTGTGTACTACATATGCCTATGTCTATTAATCAATAGCTACATTTTCTAGAGGAATTCAAAGAATTATTATAACTTAGAATACATGTACGACGTACCTGTGTCGAACTTGTTCCAATAGAATCTTGGACCGGTTTAGGCCAAGCCCAACTATGTGATATAACGAACCCGATACAGCTCTAGCAAACTGTAATAGCCCAAATATACTTTCGTTAATTGGAAATGTAGGCCAACCCAAACGAATAATAACATTGGATTCGTCCCAACCCAAAACTGAATTTAAATTATAAAGAAATGTTTTTGGTTTGATTTTATTTTCGGTTATAATCCAAACATTGAGCATCCTTAATGTGTAAGTATTATTGTATGTTTAAACTTACAATTATTTGTTTATTGTCACTCAATAAAAAGTATTTTTTAGAAAGAAAAAAAAAATACAGATAGAATCCAATCCAAAGTGTAGTAATTGAGAGACTTGAGGCCGAGCCCAAATATAATTCGGTAAGTGACAGTGGTCGGGTCGGTGTAAAACCGTTTGTGAGTTGAGTGCGGATATTACGGAACAAATATATAACCAACTCCCACACTGTCCTGCAAGTATGCATCAACTCGCTTCCTTAAGTGTTTCAATGCGTAACTAACTAACTTCCTTCAATTGAATAAACGTTCTGCGATGATACATCTCGATATCTACACTCTGTAATCTCAACGAGTCTACAGATCTTCTTCAT
This sequence comes from Cichorium intybus, assembly GCA_023525715.1. Classification (NCBI taxonomy): domain Eukaryota; kingdom Viridiplantae; phylum Streptophyta; class Magnoliopsida; order Asterales; family Asteraceae; genus Cichorium; species Cichorium intybus. The sequence goes on from CM042011.1 coordinate 51,380,885, forward strand.
ACAACTCTTTCTCAGTTTCTCTCAGTCGTCAAAAGGTTAGTCTCCTTCCGTCGTTTACCATTGTTTGTGTTAGTGTGAGGACAATCGACAAGGAAATGAGCACCGGATGAGTGGATATGAATGATTCATGCTCTGTTACGTAAATGCAAATTACGATTGTGGCGTTTGAATCCGTTTTCATGATCGATCTGAGTTTTAATTGAGTTGTAATCCGAATGCTATCGTTGTGCTGTAGAATGCATGCATCAGAACTCTCAAATTGTGGTTGACTATCATTTGCAGGACTGTTTTGCTGTGATTATGTTAAGCTAGTTAGGATCTCTCGCGATATCAGTTCTCAATTGTTTGATTTGATTGTCTGTCGTTATGTGGAAGTACTTGAATCTGTGATACGAATTTGCTGGATGCTAGGGATTTCTCTTATCTAGATCTGTGCTTGGCTGCATGCTAAAGTAATTTATCATATTCCTGCAAAATACAAATAACGAGCCTGTTCTGCAGAATGCAACCGATAGAATATTAGTTCTAACAAATTCTGTGAAAGTCAGTTAACATGTCAATCATCATCCATTGAATCGTGTTCGTGAAACACTGAAACTTACCATAAGAAATAAGCGAGATGTAACTTTGTATGATGAATCACATTTAATACTTTCAACATCTACAAACTTATGCTTCGTCTCTATACGGGATTCATGTTGGGCGGATCCGAATCTTACACTAGATGCAAACATTTATTGCAAAAGTCTTATGGAATATTGGAATCATTGTTGTTGCAATGTCCAAAATAGACTACACACTGAAATAATGTCCAAAACGATACCATACTGATAGTAACGTTTGAATTTATTTTGGATTTTACGTGTATAACACCATATGTTCTGGAGTCATTTCTGACAATGAGTGTTCGTGAGATGTAGGTAACAAATTCATTTCTCGCAAGATATATACCATATCGCATCAATCTGGTCACAAGTATTCAAAACACATTCATATACACGTAGGACTTTTTTAAATTAGGACAAACTGCATCACATAAATAATGAACTTAACGGCCTTTTTTACCAAAATAAGCGTCCGCACTTTATCATTTTTATACTCATAATAACAACCAACTCGAATTTCAAACTGATTTTACAAACGTAACCTAGAATCCTGATATGGTATATACCGACTTTATTTCTTTCCTATAATTAGTGTTCGGCATAATTCTACAATTAGTTTGAGTCATTGCATGTCATGTCATGCAATATGACATGATCTAAATCATCTAATTGCCAGTATTAATTTTCAACTGTTTAAACAGATGGATTCAGTACCTTTGCTCATACCAACAAATCAAGATAAGCAGGAATTGGGTTGGAAAGAATGGCTGAAAGGATGGTACCGTTTGGTTCTTGAAACATTCTTCGAGAAATACTGGTCAATAAATTTACCAAACCCATTACCACTACCTCTCCTCAATGGAATGACCGCCATTGTCACCGGTTCCACCAGCGGAATCGGACTTGAAACCGCCAGACAACTAGCGGAATCAGGAGCACACGTTGTAATGGCAGTAAGAAACACAGATTTAGCTCATGAGTTGGTTCAAAAATGGCAACAAGAATCCAAAAACCAAGTTCTCGATATAGAAGTAATGGAACTCAACCTTAGTTCACTGGAATCCGTAGCAAGATTCGCAAAGGAATGGAATTCGAAAAACAAACCTCTGAACATTCTCATCAACAATGCGGGTGTATTCTCAATGGGAAAGTCAAAGATGATTTCAGTTGACGGTTACGAAACTCACATGCAAGTCAACTTTTTATCTCCGGCATTGCTTTCGTTATTACTTCTACCATCGTTAAAAGCCGGTGCTCCTAGCAGAATCGTAAACGTGAATTCTCTCATGCATGGAATCGGTTTCGTTGACTTACGGGATCTGAACTTTGACAAGGGTTTGACCAAGTTTAGTAGCTTAAAAGCGTACTCAAGGAGTAAACTGGCACAAATCATGTTTAATAATGTTCTTCATGAAAAGATTCCAAAGACTGCTGGAATTAATCTGGTGTGTGTGGATCCTGGAAGTGTCCGTACAAATGTGGCAAGAGATCTTCCAGAAATAATTCAAATTGGGTTTCGTCGTGTACTCACGTTCATGTTTACTGCTCAAGAAGGATCCAGGAGTGTTTTGTATGCGGGTGTGTATAGTCAGATACGGGAGTATTGTGAGAAGTTGAAAGAAGAAGAATGGCCTGTTTGTGCTTACGTGGCGTGTGACTGTAAGATGATGATTCCGAGTAAAGAAGCACAGAATATGGAGGTTTCAAGGTCGGTGTGGAAGATGACACTTGAGATGATTGGTGTTCCGAATGACGTGGTGGATCTTCTTTTGGCTGACGAAGAAATTCCTTGCCGATATTTGAATACGTCAGCGTGATGGTCAAAGGTAAGTACACGTAATACTCTTAGGGCTTATGACTTTGCCTCCAAGTAAATGGTAGAAAGCTTTACGTTTGGGTTCATGGATAATAATACTTTACTTGAGACTTGAAATGCCTTAAATGCTACGACATATACGTTATGTGCATTATATCGGGTTCCTTAAGGCAAGTTTGTGATTGGTACTTTGGTAGATATGAACGAAATTGGGCCCAATCAGGCCTTTAACCGGTTAGAACCGGTCGGTTCTGGGCCAAATCTCGTAACCTTAAGTAGGCCTCCTTTAACTGCTCCTGGCATTTAAACGAACATTATACAGAAAATCCATAATCGGTATCAACTGTTTATAGGTCCATATTTTTTTAAGTGATTTTAATTTTTAGTAAATCTCATTAAATAAAAAATTGCACTAAAAAGACAAAATGGCTTTTTAATCTTCTTGCGTTTCGTTGTTAGAAACGCATTAAAAAATATCGTTTAATAAAAAAAACTTGCACTAAAAAGACAAAATGGCTTTTTAATCTTCATGCGTTTCGTTGTTAGAA